>CM069908.1:122229675-122704179 GCA_036172215.1 Camellia granthamiana | reverse complement strand
CTTTGAGGAGTTTAGAACCAGCATCAATCACCACAGCCTCCATTGTCCAAAAAAACAGAAAACCCTAGTTTTCAATGTACACTTGACGCAGCTCTGAGTAGAGAGAGAGAGAGAGAGACTGTTGTGTGTGTGTTTCAACTTTCAAGTTCTTCAAAACCTTCCTCGCGCATTTCAGATGCCGAGACCCCTGTGCTCGCAGGCTTAACAGTCCGTTTGGAAGGAGGGCTTGGTGACAAAAGAAGGGAGAAGCGCTTATTTTGATGGTTAAGAGCATCTCTAATGTTTTATTTTTTTTTTTTTTTATTAAATTAGTAAAAGTTTGATAGTAGAAATTTTATTTAATATCGTACATTTCAATAGAGCAATTTGAAATTTATCAAATGAACGATTGATCGGGATTGTCTGGTTACTATAATTTTCTTATAAATTTTTAAAAAGAGGTAGTTAATTAAAGGGACAATCGGTCGACCGCTGATCAAAAAAAAAAAAGAGACAATCGGTCGAACATCCAATCAATCGTCCAGTGATGATGTATGTCCTACATCTCCAGTGGATATGAACGGTAAATTGATGAAAGACACAACCATTTTTAATTTGATGAAAACTTTAAAATATCCTAAATTTGATATTTGTTTGGTGAAATTGAAAAATTTACCCATTAGTGACAACAAAAAATTACAGATTAATGATAAAGTTTACAAATTATAATTATTTAAAATATAAACTTTTTCATTAGTATGCAATTATTTTGGAAGCCTCACTTGATTTGTAATTTTCTTAATGAGATTACACCATGTTTGCCAAAGGGGGAGATATAATCCCAAAAATAATATAAAAGTTAATCGCCAATCAAAAACTCAGGGGCTTTTCCCAAACTAAGTATAGTTTGGCCGAAATTTTCAGAATAAGTTGAAGCGTGTTTACAAAACACGCTTTTCAGCATGTTTTTGACCTAGACGCACAAAATGAATAAAATTGTAAAAACGTAGTTACAAAACAGGGGCATTTCCCTAAATAAGCTAAAATAGTAAATCAATTCCCAAACTAAGCCTAGTTTTGAAAGAATTCCCAAAATAAGTTAACTCGTGGTTCACAATCACGATTTCCACATATATGCGCCTGCCTCGCGTGAAAGTGGGGAATTCTTAAAATCGTGGTTACAAAAACGCTTTTAATTAAGAAATCGCGGTTACAAAACGCGATTTTAATTAATTTTTTTTTTATTCTGAACTCGCTGTTACAAACCACGATTTTATCAAAAAAAAATTTCTTCTAAACTCGCTTTTCCTGACCACGATTTTATCAAAAAACATTTTTCTTCTGAACTCGCTGTTCCAAACCACGATTTTATCAAAAAAAAATTTCTTCTGAACTAGCTTTTCCTAACCACGATTTTATCAAAAAACATTTTTCTTTTGAACTCGCTCTTTCGAACCACGCTTTTTGGCCAAAAATTTTTTCTTCTGAAATCGTGGTTATGAACCACGCTTTTAGTGTAATTTTTTTTTTTTAGTTTCAATATAACTGAACTCTAAAGAAGATTTTTTTTTTTTTTTGGTTTTTTTTTTTGTTTTTGTTTTTGTTGTCATTGTTTTGGTGATAATGTATTTCAGGACAATTTTTTGGGTTAAAATTGTTTTACTAAAACCGTTCTCATGTTAATTTTTTTTTTTCTTTTGTCTTTATTTTGGGTTAGAATGTGTAATTCAGCATTTTTTTTTGGCTTGACTAAAGTAAATTTATTTTGTTTTTTCTTGTGTTTGTTTTGGGTTCATAAATTTTTTGAGCTTTAGTAAAGCCGTTTTGATGTAAATTTTTATTTTATTTTATTTTTTCTTTGTTTTGGGTTAGAAGGTGTTATTCAGTAATTTGTTTGGGCTTTAATAAAGCCGTTTTCATTTAAATATATATATTTTTTCTTTTCTCTTTGTTTTGGGTTAGAAGGTGATAATGTAATTCATAAATTTCTTTTCGCTTTACTAAAGCCATTTTCATATAAAGTTTTTTATTTTTTATTTTTTTCTCTTGTCTTTGTTTTGGGTTAGAATGTGTTATTCATAAATTTGTTTTGGCTTTACTAAAGCCGTTGTCATGTAAATAAATTATTTTTTTTTTCCTATTGTCTTTGTTTTGGATTAGAAGGTGATAATGTAATTCATAAATTTCTTTTCGCTTTACTAAAGCCGTTTTCATGTAAAGTTTTTTATTTTTTATTTTTTTCTCTTGTCTTTGTTTTGGGTTAGAATGTGTTATTCAGAAATTTGTTTTGGCTTTACTAAAGCCGTTTTCATTTAAATAATTTTTTTTTTTTTTCTGTTGTCTTTGTTTTGAGTTAGAAGGTGATAATGTAATTCATAAAACCTTGAGAAAAAAACACATAAGTCTCCCACAAAAATACATAGGTAGTACAGACATAAGTCTCGGACAACAATACATTGTGGACACCATGAACTGAACACACAATACATAGATAAACATAACAGTTAGACAGACAAATATTAGCCAGACAATCTGACAAACTCATTACGGAAACACTTACTCTAACACAGACATTACATATTAATGCATGACCTAATATTGCCGAAATGTAGACATTAACACCTAATTCGCGCTTAAATCGGTAGGTGGCTAAGAGTCTGAATAATCCGAAAGCTCAGCGTCAGAGACAAGCTCAGGATCCTCCATGATACCCTTGATAGCCGCATCATTTGGTTCTATTTTGTTCTTCTGGGCATCCTTCTTAACTATGTATAGCTGCATATCGCGGGCTAACCTACGGCGCATTTGAGAAATCTCACGTTATAGTCTTTTACATAGTCGATCAACATTATCAGGATCTTCCTTTTGGATCTCAACAGAACGTGCTTTTGGCACCTTCAATCGATTTTCCCGACATAATCTTTCCATTTGGACTCGCTCTATAAATAGTGCGGGCCACTTCAGAAGTCTAGCGTTTGGTCAACTTATCCTGTTTGATTATCTAATGGTTCCTCCACCAAACCACATGGATCTCGATAGTACTTGGGCATGACAAAATGTCGCTTCCCAAACCTATCATAATAAGCACAAGAGGCATCTAACAAAGTAAATGGTGTTTCATCTTCGGTATCGCCACTTCCCCTTCCCCCTCCTCGTCGTGAACTGTCACCCCTTTGCAAGTTCCTACCACCTCTGCGATTCTCACTCCCTCCCATGAACCATGTAGCCATGCTAATTTTTTAAAACAAATGAAATATAATTTCGTAGGGCAAAATGAGTTGTAAGGTTGTGTCTTCACCTTTAGTCGTTTATATAGTTGGTTATGAATAGCTTTAGAAAGATGGCCCTGCATGACAATCCCACACATACGAACAAGATATGAGTTGTCACTAGAATGAAAAACCAGAGAAAATGAAATATTGTGTACCAAGTCACGTGACTTGACAATCCATCTGCATATACCGACAAAGTAAGTGCATGCTCACTGTAAGGTAAATCAGTGAATTCACTGTTGCCATGTGACTTTCTGAATTGAGAATCCCACATATATTAATAAGAAATGAGTTGTCACTGTAATAAAAAAATCGAGCAAAAAATCGAGAAAACCAAAGCCTATGCACCAAGTCACATGACTTGACAATCCATCTGCATATACCGACAAAATAAGGGCATGCTCACTGTAAGGTAAATCAGTGAATTCACTGTTGCCATGTGGCTTTCTGAATTGAGAATCCCACATATATTAATAAGAAATGAGTTGTCACTATAATAAAAAAATCGAGCAAAAAATCAAGAAAACCAAAGCCTATGCACCAAGTCACATGACTTGACAATCCATCTGCATATACCGACAAAATAAGGGCATGCTCACTGTAAGGTAAATCAGTGAATTCACTGTTGCCATGTGACTTTCTGAATTGAGAATCCCACATATATCAAATTGGTGTTGAGGTAAATCTGTTTGTGTATAATTAATTGTAAATAGTGATTTTGACAAGCACTTAGCTTTGAGCTTGTTTGTCCAGCCCCCCAAGTTTAGTTATCTGTCAACCCCCCATTCGTTACCAGAGTCATCATTTTGACTGGACTTCCAGGAATTGGAAGGCGACTCTTTCTTCTTTCCCGATGGAGATTGAAATTCTTTACGTACAGGATCCCTATTTCACGAGCCCCAGTTAAGGGAAGCTTTTCACTGAGCTACTTGTTATGTTTTATGTGTTTTAAGTATTCACATAATTCAACATTTATTAATCCAGAACATTCATTAACTCATTACAATTCAATAAAAAAAGTCATGAACTAATAAATGTGCAGTTATAAATGTAGTTATTTCATAAATTTCAGGTTCATAAAACAAATACTTGAAATACATCCGTACGTTAGATGAACAACAACATTGTCTTACACTCCAGTAACGAAGATATGAGACAACATACAAACATATATGAAAGATAAGGTGTTTCATTTCTCATTCCTCATCTGACATATAGTAGTCAGAGAGATATTTTTCATTGTTTAAGACATTATTTCGCTCAATCACTGTCAAATCTCTGTTGTTTGCTTCTGCCATTTCGGTGGCTAGCTGAAGCATGAAATGTCGACATCTCCGCATCAACATTTTATTGTTCTCCTTCTTAATTCTGCTAACTGTTTTTTCATAGTCACTCACATTTCGTCTAGCCATGGTCAATGAACGACGATGAGGTACCGGTGCCCCAAAGTTACGTAGATCATTAAACAATCCTTCTTGCTCCATTACCCTGAACGCCCATTATGCTCGAATACCAGCATAATAATCCTTCAGACTCGAGTACTTTTCACTCTTGTAGTCATAAGTAAATGGAGGTAACAGCCACACTTTCGAATTTCTTTGCTGGCGTGAACTTCCTGCACCTCTTGAAGACATTGTTCATAAAATAACCAAACAAATAATAATAGTAATTGTAGATATATTACTATTGTTATGACTTGAACAAACATCATACTGGGGGTGTCGCTATTTATAGACATCATACTGAGGGTTAACTAGAGATGATCTAGTGACGATAATGCATGCTGGGGCACTATGGAAAAAGTGATACCCGTGATATTATTTTTTAGCTTTTCATTTCATGCAATCCTCAGTACCCGTGACTTTGTGTACCTGTGATGTAGTCATGGATGTGGTTGTCAGATAAAAGCATAATTGTAGGCCAGAGGATGACAATGCAATCCCTCATATTGGAGCAGTGAGTTGTCAAATAAAACAACATGCAGTGAGTTGTCACATCGCCACATGAAACTATTTTTTCATGCTTACTTTTTTAATATAGTAAGTAGTCACTTGGAATTGATGATTTCAGTACAAATTGGTGTTTTCGACAAATTATAAATGAAATTAAATACTTAAATTTTCTTTGTTTTAAAGTAATATTATTCATAAACAGCCTATATTTTATCTTATTTTCACTTAATGAACTTCACAGTCATCCTATTTTCTCATCTTTGCATTTTTTGCTTCTTTTTATATTCGGTAAATTACACTTTACTCATTCAGTCCATCACATAATTGTTTATCAACACTATTGCCATGTGATCGTATTGATGTGCCATGTGGTCGCAAAGTCAGAAAATCACATGCATTACTGCATCACTGCATCACTGCATCACTGCACAAAGTCACATGCATCACTCCATTACTGCACAAAGTCAGATGTATCACTGCATCGCTGCACAAAGTCACATAGCATCTGAAGAAAAAACAAAGTATCCAAATTATTATATCTGTTCAAGTCATTGGCGAGCATCACTGACAAATGTTGGACGTATCACTGCGCTCAGCTACAATTTATTATCGTACCATACCTACTGTGCCCTTGTGAATTATGCAATCCATTAAAATTTTGAGGGGGTGTCATAACAAAATAACAATAAATTAATAAATATGTCAATACACCTAAAAAGTAAAACAAATTTGTGAATAAATATTTCCAAAAATTTAAAAATATTTTAAAGATTTTTAAATTGTAATTTCACATTTATTTTTTTAAAAAAAATTCAGGCAGAGAAATTTGACTAATTCAGACGTTTAGTCGGTTAATCAGCTTGGTTTTTATTTTATTATTTTTTTTTTATGGTTTTACTTTTTGCTTTGGAATAACAATAAATTATACAATTCATAAAAGTCGAAGTGACAACTCCTATCAAGTTGATGCATAGTTGTTCAGGTCATAAAAGTTGACGTGACAACTCTGATGCATAGTTGTTTACAATAATTTCATACATACAGCTATCATGTGTATATATGGTATAAATATCGCATCATACCACAACAAAAGTTTTACAGCTATTTCGAGCGATATCATCATGAGATATACGGTGGTTGATCTATATTCAGCAATGGGTCGCTATTGGATTGCAGATGTAGATGAATTTGAATACCCAATAAATCCAAATTTGCGTTACTCACGTGCCACCGTCAATATCATGAGAGCTGAGTGGGAATTTCGCAAAACTCGAGCAAACGTTCTTGTTGAGCTATGTCGTGAAGTTAATTTTAAATTTCCTCGCCGGTTAGCCATGCGTATGCCAACTGACACTCCACAGTTGTTGCAAAGGGCATTGCATCGTATCCGCGACGAGGTTAATCGCATGACCCAACGTTTGCAAAGGTCCGGACTAATGAAGACCACAAATGAGCGTGTCGAAGATGGGTTAATGGATGATGCACACCAGTACTACGCCTGGAGCATGGATGTTATGTATGAATCTGATATTGAGATGTCAGATGATGATGATAATGAATGAAATTGTTTGGATGAGCGCCTAAACCATTTCTGTAATGCATGCAATTTTTAATGCTTATCCACGACTTATCAATGAAGGGAGATATTTCAATTGTTTTCGAATAGTTCTTGTAATTCTACCTTTACTTTCTGTCCGTTATTGTTATTTTGAAGAACACTACTTGAACTAGACTTTCATGATTTCATGCATTATTGATGTGGAATATAATAATGATACTTAATGAAGTATATGTTCATTTAACAAATAGTTGAAATACACGTTTAAGCTAGATAAACAACAAATATATATGTCTACATTTTGTTTGGTTATCATTGGTTTGTACATGAAAAGAAGACAGTGAATGCAATCATTCAGAAAAATGAAAGAAAAGGGAAAATAAAATTATGTGTTTGTTTAGATATTTATTTTGTTTCCTTTTTATTCATATTTCTCCCCATAACTATCCATTATGCAATGTTTACATTTTTTTCCCAGATTTTTTTTCTATAAAATTTTTACTAACCTGTAGCAACACAAGTGGTCCTCCAATCTCGCTCAATTATAAAATCCTATCAATTCTTATCCTTTTTTTCCTGTTTTCCTTTTCATTTTTATGGAAATCATCAAAACGAGTAAGAATAAAAAATTGTAAAATTATATTTTTCGAATAAATAAGTATGACACATTTACATCATCTGTACAAGTTTGATTTACAAAAACTATAACAAAAACTATAAATAAAATAAACTATACACTCCACATCACACCCGCTAATGCCCTAACCTGCCCCCAGTCCCACATCCCCGACCGTGGACCTCCCTCCTCGGTCTCCTGCAGTAGACTCTCTGAATATCTGGCTCCCCCAATCGTAAATGCGTATCCTGTGGAGCCTGTAAGTGTGACCCCCCCTCTACTGCATGTGCTATCCCTGATCCTGTCTGTGGCGGAAGATCGGATGCTGTTGTGAGCTATGAAACTCCATCATCTGGTGCAACTGTATCACGATCTGCAGCTGGAGCTCGACCTCTGCCTCTGCTCGCACCCCGACCTCGGCCGCGACGTCTGCCATGACCAAAACCTCGGCCTCTCCCGCGCATTCTGGGGGGGGCTCAATATGGGCCTCAGCGTCAATGTGGGAGATGTCAGTGAGAACTGCATCATGTGTACTCATGGTCGCGATCGAACTGTCTGGTGGTGGTAACTGGGTGGGTGGAGTAACAACGTCATGCATGTATCGGGGTGGTGTCCAATCAGGGTCAGGCACATAAGGTATGCCAGTATGCTGCGTATGAAGTACGTCGAGGGAATCTGCGGATATGTATGTGGTAGTATGTAGTGGGGTGACTGATGTCGAAGGAGCTGATGTGGTAGGCGCTGAAGTGGAAGGCGCTGATGTGTCTGGAGCAGCTGTTGAAGTGTGTACACCGTAGTGGCCGTAATGCAAACGATCTCCCCAATGGGCAAACTGGAATGCCTGGTACAATAACTCCCGGATCTCTGCAACGGCCTGCAAGGCATGCTGTCCATCATGTCTCAAATGGGCGTCCTCAGCCAAGTGAAACGACCTCCCAGCTCCAGCCACCTGAACAAACATTCAGACGTATTATTAGGCTACAGTTGACTGAAAGTAAATCAAGTATGATTTTACTAATTATCTGACACATAATATGAAACTCACCAATGCCTCAAGATAAGGCCCAACTCCCTGATATCCAGACTCAGACATGTGGCTCGGATTCCCGACTAGTAGGTGTGTATGTTGCCGATACCACAACATATAAGGGTCGGAAGAGGGGATCACCTCATCGCTGTAGTCAGCCTGTACAATATTCTCCCGGCGGGCATCCCACAACCATATATATGGCATATAAAACAGATGCCAGTCAGTGCCAGCTCGACCATGCCTATCAGTGACGTGCAACTGCCACTCAGTGTCGAACCGATCCGGCACGGACTGCACCCGACCAAACTGTCGGAGGACACGATGGGGGAGATGCCACTCAACCACGTCAAAACAAATAAGTGGCACTCTCGCCATCCATATCTCCTGACCCAGTCGGCAGTAGTCGGGGAGCGTACCGAGGACCCCAGCGTAAGGCTGCCAGATAAACTACAATGACGACAAATAAATTAAATTTTGCTCGTGAACTCAAAACATGTACAATTAAGAAGACAACTAAAACGCAATCAAAAA
Source organism: Camellia granthamiana (assembly GCA_036172215.1). NCBI lineage: Eukaryota > Viridiplantae > Streptophyta > Magnoliopsida > Ericales > Theaceae > Camellia > Camellia granthamiana. The sequence goes on along the minus strand of CM069908.1, from coordinate 122,695,241 downwards.
ATTTCATACCTCGCCCTCGATCATCCGGTCCAACTGGTCTCTATAAACTATCACTACGTGGGTCGAGACGACCTCGTGGCCCATGTCAACCCTCCACCAGCTACCTCGCGGTCCGGTGGGCAACTGCATGTCCCCCTCACCCATAGGAAGCTCACCAGGACCAACCAGTTGCCGCCTAGACGGGGCAATGCGAATCAATCTCTCTCATGCCCAAATCTGCAATAGATTGAACACAATTACAATACTGATATATGGCATACAATATGAATTAACATGTAATAAAATTGTTACTAACTTGTAGCAACACAAGTGGTCCGCCAATCTCCCTCGTACCCACTTGAGCTGCTCGACATAGCATCTTATACAACCATGCCAGAGCCGTGCTACCCCAGTTGTACTGCCCAATCTCCTCAATGTCTTTCAGCAATGGCAAGTACATCAGCTTGAGCAGGTTCTGTGACTTATCAAGGAGAAGTACCCCCCCAATAAGCCACAGAATATATGCTCGGGTATGCTGTTGTACCAACTCATCTGGAGCATGATCTGGAAGATGAGCAAACTGCTCGGCTAGCCACTTCACCCTCACTCTACCTGACTGTAAATCTGCTGGTGTAGGTGCTACTCCCAATAGCTCAGCACATAGGGTTATCCACTGCTCCGTCGCGAAAGATGGGTCAACTCCAGTAACTGCTCGGCCATCAATCCGAAGACTATATAGAACGGATACGTCCTGCAACGTGACGGTGGCCTCCCCGATCGGGAAATGGAATGTATGAGTCTCTGTGCGCCACCTCTCGACGAGAGCAGTGATGAGTGCGTGGTCCAGTCGAATGTGCCCGATACGATACATACCATAGAATCCCGCGCGTAATAGATACTGCAAGACTCTATGGTCCAACGGATGCTCCCACAATCCAGAATCTGCCCGACGGCATGTTAACACGGTGCATGCCTCATCCTGCACAACAGAATGACCAGTTTAAATAATAGCATTATCACGAAATATACAATAAAATGCAATGTATTTTAATTGTAAGCGTAAAGTCCAATAGACGTTATTGTATACCGGACGGTCCCACATACTGTCAACGCGATGTGCCTGTCTGAACAGTGGAACCTCCTCAGGTACATGTGCCATGAAACCTGTACAACTGAAATATTAGATCATCCATATCAAAATCTCATTTAATCAAAACATAATAACAGAAAAACTGTAATTATTGATTTTGTACTTAACGATTTAAAATACAATGAAGTAAATCGTACGAGTTCGAGAAAAGACAAATTTATGTGCCACTTACATGGAAGCAATTCGAAATTAATGATTACATTTATGGCATATTTGACAAAACTTAAATATTGATTTTGTAATGCTAAAAGTTTGAATAAATTATAAATTTTGCAAATTACATATAAAATTTGTAATTGTGAACAATGACTGCAGCATTCCAATTTTTAAAATTTTAATTTACAATAGGTTAATTTTTTTAAAATTTGTAAATTTTTTAAATTATAAAATGTGAACAATGATTGCAGCATTCGATATTAAATTTATTCAAAAATATGAAATTTTGAAATGGTAGAAGAACTACGTGATTAAGTATAGAATCTTGTAATACACATTTCGAATCAAGTACACAGTTAAAAACTAGTACACATTTTCAACAAATTATACAAGTTTGAATAAATTATACACATTTTCAATTTTGCATTACACATTTTGAATCAAGTACACATTTTGTAATACACATTTTAAATGTACGACCCCGTTTACAAATAAAGAATTTAAAAATACATAATTAAATTATCTATTACAAATAAAGAATTTCAAAATGATATATTATAACATGTAAGTATTACATAGTCTTCATCGACCAAGTCGTGCTGGACATGTTCGCCTGTCATGACCTGTCTGGTGGCACTCACTGCAACGAGCTATCAAACGCTTGTCTGATATATCCATCTCATTCGGAATACAAGCCATAGATGTATGACCCCGTTTTACTTCTCGCAGACGAAGTTCATTAGGCATTAAGGTCCACTGCGGATCATCCCAATAATCTTCATGCGGTATTGGATTGAATTTAGTTTCCCAAACCCTCATGTATACAGGAAGCCTACATACTGGATCAACGTACTGGAATGGATTGTCATCGTATTCAGACATTACAGCGAGCATATGGGAACATGGATAGTGTCTTATCTCATATTTCCCACAACTGCACGTGTGTTGATTCATCCGCACAATCTGTCTATTGCGACCTCGTCCACGGCGAAAAGATGTTTGCACCTCAAATACACGGCGGGGCCTATAAGACAAAATTGATACAAACTAATCAAGTTCATGTTTTTAGGAGTAATTAACTCAACAACATAATAATAACAATTTTTTCACATTACAAACTAACCTGTCATACGATATCAACTGGAAAGTATTTCCCTTTGCGATACCCTCCTCGATAGTTTTTTGCATCTCTCTAGGGTATTGGAACTCATTGCGTACATCTGTTTCAGCTTGGGCTCCTATCTCGTCAAAATATTTGACGAGCCGTCGAAATGTAAATTCAACCATAGCTGAGATAGGTAAGTTCCTTGCACCTTTCAAGACGCTGTTGAAGCACTCTGCATCATTACTGGTCAATACCCCCCAGCGATATCCACCGTCATATGCAAGGGCCCAGTCCTCAAGATTCATCTTGTGGACCCAATTGATGGCTTCTTGGTTAATAGCCTGTATCTGATCTAAGTAACCATTACACTTTCGTCGTTGATCAACACTCCCTGCTTTCCATAGAAGTTATTTGAGCTCCTTATTTTTGAAATGTGTGTTAAAGTTACTGCAAACATGTCGAAGACAGTGCCGATGATATCCAACAAATTAGAGCGAGGGATTCAGCCAATGCCGCCTCACAGCAGCTAAAATACTCTAAGCTCGATCAGATATCAAAGTCACTCCCTGTCGGTCCATGACAATATGTTCCTTGATATTTTGAATGAAGAACGACCAAGACTCCAAACTCTCTTTGTCGACAACAGCGAATGCAAGCGGTAATATTTTGCCATTGGCTGTGACAATCGTTGCTACAAGCAACACACCAGTGTATTTACCGTATAAGAATGTACCATCTATAAGTATAGCAGGCCTACAATATCTAAAGCCATCGATGACGGGTTTGAAAGACCAGAAAACAAAGTGGAAGACGGGCATAATGGTTGTATGCCCATTATATCTATGCTTCCATGTCACGATGGTGCCAGGATTAGATGTCTGTAATGCATGCATGAATTTAGGCAACTGCCTATATGATTCATCCCAATCACCGAATACCATTTTCATTGCCTTTACCCTTGCATGCCACGCCTTCTTGTATGATATACTATAGTTCATGGTCTTTTTTATATCTTTTATGACATTCTTAATTGGCATATCAGGTTCATTCTGCATACGACAATCAAATATGAGTTGGATTATTTGGGTGTGAACACTATAAACAAATAAATATGTATATATATGTAAACATTTATTTTTTATACTAACCGCAACTTGTCCCAAAATATGAGAAGCAATGTAACTGGAGCTAATATTAGTGTGGTCCCTATTCATTCGTAAGTATAAACAATGGTGAGGACCCCTGTACTGCTTTTATTTCAAAAAGACCATGTTTCCTACTAAGAGATGCACGCAACCACCAACTGCAGTCGTGCTTGCAAGCAGACACCCAAAGGTCTCGCTTGGAGGTTACGACCTTATACTCTCGATTATTTGTTGCATCGTACAATTTCACAGCATGTAGAAGTTGCTTCTTATCAACAAAAACCATTCCTCTGTCCAACTCTGGATTTTCAACGCTCCAGATCCGGTTACGGGGAACGACATCACGGGTACTAATGTCAAAATCACCACCCATGTGAATGTTGTCATAGAAAGGGATTTCAACTCTAGGTGGAATGGGGGCATTTTCAAGGTCAACGGGAGCCTGGGCGTCATATTCTTCATCATCATCATCATCTGATCCGCCTAATAAATTTTCTTCATCACACATTTCATTGTCATCATCATTTAGGGCGACATCAGGACCGTACATGTCACTGTCAGCAAACTGCACCTCGTTCACTGTTTCAGCCATATTACCAGCAACTTCAACCGGAGTGGTATGATGGCTGCATGTGGGCATATCTTGTGTGTTATTGTCAAATTCATAATCATATCCACCACGTGAACTTGATTCTACACCGTGGCCCTGAAATGATTGTTGTGTGTAGCATAGTGGATAACATTGGCCTGATTCATACATAGGAGACTGAAACGCTGTTGTGTCAATTCCATGCGTCAGCAATGTAGTGAACGGACGAGAATCCATTTGTGTCATGTTCGGGATATTGTGTACAACCTCTTTATCAATGTAGGCTTCCAAACAATTTGGTGCTTGAAAACTTGCACCGATACTTAATACGGTGTTCAACGCCTCATCGTCATTGATCGGTAATATCTTGTATTTGTTGTGCGTTTGCCACTGGCGATAAAGATATCTACATTTGAAGGTCAATCGGACACTTTCCCCGTAACTTGCCACCTTTGACATAAACATCTTCTCCAAATTGTTAAGCGTGGTGCCAATTTGCACCGCATATATCCCTTTCAGCTCAGCATCATATGAGACGCCTTCATCGGGATCCCGAATTATGTTTCCCCCCTAGTAGAAAATAATTGGAACAGTCTCCATATACTTGCTTCAATTAAGACAAAAAACATTAAAATAACAACAATATACTTATATCTCCTTGTACTTATAAAAGAATTATATGAATTTTAACTCATTCAATTACAATTACTTGTGACGCATTCAATTTATTTAAGTAATCAGCCATCGTAATCCAACAAGCAGTATTGATTTTTTAATTAAAATATGAGTTAAAATAATGATAATGCTTTAGATTGTTTAGCTTTTTAAGAAACAAATCTTACAACACATACAAAATTAACATCATATTCTTCTGTTATGCTTTTTACATTATTTATTATGATTAAGATCATGCTCTTGTGCACATTAAAACAAATTCAGCTAAGTTTTAGGTCTGAAAATCTTTTATTAATTTTGGATTAATTTTGTATAAATTATAAAAAAAATGATTATAAATTATAAAGCAACAACATTTGTAATCATTAAATAAATATAATTGATGTAAGTTGATTTAGGTAATTAATAAATTATAAATCTAAGTAATTTACATAAACTTATGAGTGTAAGTTGTTAATCTTGTTACTTTGAGTGTAGGTAAACTTATGAGTGTAGAAAAATCCAACAATCTTATGAGGTAGATAAACTTATGAGTGTAGGTAAACCTAACTTTACATCAAAGTAACAATATTTCTAATTTACCTAAATTTCTAATCATTACATAAATTATGAGTGTAGGTTGTGACTTTATATAAATTATAAAGTGTTGGTAAACTTGATTTATACATAAACAAATTTGATTTGTACATATTTGTGACCGCGCTTATAAGTAAAATATGTAAAAACGTGTTTTCAAAACACATTTTGAACAAAAATTCAAAACCAGCACTTACTCTTCTTTGTCACAGACACTCACACTCTCTGTGTATCTCTCTCTCTGACACACACACCCACAACACTCACACTCACATGAAACATATATAATTTTTAATATATATAAATTTTATTTTATAAAATTCAGAACAATTAATTTTTTTTAATTTAATTTTTCATTTCAAATAATTTATTTTTCCAATAAATTTTTTTTTAATTTATTATTTTTTTCATTGAGTTCAAATAACTCGACTGATTTTGTATGACTTGTTCTTAATTTTTATTTCAAACATTGTTCACGTCATTTTTTAAAACTGGTGGTCCAATTAGTGAGATTCATGGACAATTAAAGAGAAGTTACTTTTATTTGCTCAAGTTTCTGCCAATAGGGACCTTAATGACAAAGTTATTTGGTAGGTTATTTCCTATGACATTATTCCCTAACTTAGGGAAATAACCTCATACGAAATAACGTAGGAAATAACTTAGGGAAATAACGTAAGAAATAACATAAATAAAAAATTAATGAGCTCTCATAATTTTAATTTTAAGCAATATAAAAAACATAACAAAAAAATTATCGACCTGAATCGAGTCAAACTTGAGTTTCATTAATATTAATGAGCTCTCATTATGTGTTAAAAATTAGGTATGCTCCTTTCAAATCTCAAGTTGAACTCTCAGTATGTGTCATGTTTATAGATATTAATTGAGATTTGTCGGATCTACGTGGAAGGGACGTTTGGTGTGGAATGTAAGATTAGTCGATAAATACGTAAACCGATTCAGACATCCGACTATCATAAAAAGTTAAAACTTAATTGAATAAACATAATGCAGGCGCATAGAGAATAAGTCAATTGGATAATTGAAGTGGGTAAAAATTATCGAGAATGACTCATTTTATAAATCAAATATTTTAATTTTTTCAAACATAATTCTTAAACAAATATATTTTTTTTTTATATCAAATGTTTTCATAATAGTATTTTCCATGACGACTTGAAAGGCCTCTTTTGGCAAAGAGGTAAAAAGTAATTTTTTGACTTTTAATTTTTTGTGGATCAAATTATTTGACCTCTAATGTTTATATCAATTTTTTTGTGGATCACTTCTAAAAAGTCATTTATTTATATCAAATTTATAAAAGGGAATGTCATGAAATTTAAGGAGGAAAAACTCGAAAATGAAATTCAACTCTAAATGGGGCATGAAATTCAAGTAAACTATACTTTTTATATTTAACCACGATTAGATTTGAATTTAGTGCATAAATTTAGTCAAACCAATTTTTCTTATCGTAGGGGCATGTGGCATCAATGGCATATTTTAAAGTTTTCTTTCTTTTTTTTTTTGTTTTTTGGGTCAACATTCTAAGTAGTTAGATTTTTAATTTGTTAATAAAATTTTAGTGTACTACTGAAAGGGTCACCCATAGAAAATATTAACAATCACAATCACTCTTTAAAAAAATTTAATAAGAAAACGAAAGAAGGCCTACACCGACATAAAATTCAATTATCTGACTTTTCTATTTTGTCATATCCTTATCTCCAAAAAATATATATATATATATTTGTTCCTGGCCAAAATTATGAGAAAACTTCCATAGCAATTTCTTATCACAAATTTTGTTCCTTACTTTTCAATTTCTTATTCTTACTTAAAAAATTGAAATTTAGAACAAAAATATTTTTGTTACTTTATTAATTTTAAGTTATTATTACTCCACATCACCTAATTAATAATAATTTTTACAGCCAAATTAACGTTTCTCTTTCTTATGTAATTAATTAACAGCATTAAAATTATTGTAAATATTTAGTTACACTTTAGCTGCATAGGACTAAGGTAATTTATTGGAATGAAAATAAAAGGGAATGGCATGATTATTCCTTAAATGTGTTTTGATTAAAAAGAAAAATTTGTAGAAAGTGAAAGTGAAAGTGAAAGAAATAAAAAATTATAATTTGGAAATTTTGAAAGAAAGGGATAGAAAATTTTGAAATTTTAATTATAGATAATTTTTATGTAAACAAAATTAGATTTTCTTGTGTTTTGCCATGTTTTTTTCCAATAAATTATAAAGTTAGTTACGATAATAATATACAAGAAAATTATTATTATTATAGATAATTATTTATTGATTATGTAAAAATTATTTGTTCCTAAAAAAAATCATATAACATTATTAAAAAAATTTAACTTATCATAAATTTCTTAAACCCTAATTTCTGAAACCATAACCCTCATTTCTGATTTCACAATTTAAAACCCTAACCCTACTTGAAAAATGATTTTACATTCATCAATTCAAAACCCTAATTCAAAACCAAAACCCTCATTTCTGATTTCACATTCAATAGAAAACCATAACCCTCATTTTCTCATTTCAAACATAATATTTAAATTTTTCTAAACAGATTCAACATTCAACAGATTTCACATTCAACAGATGTCACATTGAACAGAAATCTGATTTCACATTCAATAGAAATCTGACTTCACATTCAACATATTTCACAATTATAAACAGATTTAAAATTCAACACATTCAACATTCACATTCAACAAATTATCTATAATTAAAATTTTACAAATATAAACCCTAACCCTAATTTATTATTTCTGATTTCACAACATTTTATTCACAAATATAAACCCTAACCCTAACCCCACATTCATGAACCCTAACCCTAATTTATTCACATTTTATTCACAAATATAAACCCTAACCCTAACCCTAACCCCACATTCATGAACCCTAACCCTAATTTATTCACATTTTCACAAACACAAATACAAACACAAATATAAACCCTAACCCTAATTTATTCGCATTAAAGTAGATGATAGAAGCCATACCAACGAAAGAGAGACAGTACTGAAGCAGAGGGAGCTCGACAGAGAGAGAGCAGGGAGCACAAAGACAGAGAGAGAGGAGTAAGAGCGAGAGAGAGAGAGAGAGTGGTAAGACCGAGAGAGAGACAGCAGGGAGCGAAGAAGACAGCAGGGAGGGAGAGAGGAAATGTAACAAGCGTGAATGCAAAACACGGGGCTGGGAGATTATGTATAAGTTTTAAAATCGTGGTTGTGAACCACGATTACACTTAATGAAAAAAAAAATTGCCAAAAAACGTGATTTAGAAAAGCGATTTCAGAACAAAATTTTTTTTGATAAAATCGTGGTTAAGAAAAGCGAGTTCAAAAGAAATTTTTTTTTGATAAAATCATGGTTAGGAACAGCAAATTCAGAAGCATTTTTTTTTTGGATAAAATCGTGGTTTGGAACAGCGAGTTCAGAACAAAAAAAAAATTAATTAAAAGTGTGTTTTGTAACCGCGATTTCTTAATCAAAAGCGCTTTTTGTAACCACGATTTTAAGACTTCCCAACTTTCATGCGAGACAGGTGCATATATGTTGAAATCGTGATTGTGAACCACGAGTTAGCTTAAATTCTTTCAAAACTAGGCTTAGTTTGGGAATTGATTTACTATTTTGGCTTATTTAGGGAAATGCCCCTACAAAACACGCTTTTAATTAAGAAAACACTGTTTCTATTAGCGCTTTCAAGCTTAAATAATAGCACACCGTGAAAACGTGTTTTGAAAATACATTTTCAATAAAAAAAAACAAAATCACATCACGCACTCACACTCTTCTCTCTCTCTCTCTCTCACGCACACTCACATCAAATATATATAATTTTTAACATATATAAATTTTATTTTATAAAATTGAGACCAATATTAAATATATATAATAATAATTTATAATAGCAAATAATAATAAACTATATAAAATGATTACTTTTTTACTTTAATTCTTAATTTTTTTTTATTTTAAGGTTTAAGATTTAGGGTTTAATTCTTAATTTTTTTAATTTTAGGGTTTAAAGATAAAAAAAAATTATTTTATTTTAGGGTTTAGGGTTTAATTCTTAAAATTTATTTATTTTTATTTTAGGGTTTAGGATTTAGGGTTTAGTAAATATATATAATTTTTAATATATATAAATTTTATTTTATAAAATTGAGTCCAATATTAAATATATATAATAATAATTTATAATAGCAAATAATAATCAACTATATAAAATGATTACATTTTTACTTTAATTCTTAAAATTTATTTTTTTTATTTTAATATTGGTGATTTAGGGTTTAATTCTTAATTCTTTTATTTTAGGGTTTAGAGATAAATTTTATTTTTTTTATTTTAGGGTTTAGGGTTTAATTCTTAAAATTTATTTATTTTTATTTTACGGTTTATGATTTAGGTTTAGAATTTATAGTTTAATTCTTAAAATTTATTTTTTTTATAAATCCTAAATCCTAAAATAAAAATAAATAAATTTTAAGAATTAAACCCTAAACCCTAAAATAAAAAAAATAAAATTTATCCATAAACACTAAAATAAAATAAAATAAATTAAGAATTAAACCCTAGATCTTAAACCTTAAAATAAATAAATAAATAAATTTTAAGAATTAAAGTAAAAAAGTAATCATTTTATATAGTTGAGTATTATTTGCTATTATAAATTATTATTATATATATTTAATATTGGTCGCAATTTTATAAAATAAAATTTATATATATTAAAAATTATATATGTTTGCTAAATTCTAAATCCTAAACCCTAAAATAAAAATAAATAAATTTTAAGAATTAAACCATAAACCCTAAAATAAATTTTAAAAAAAATTATCCCTAAACCCTAAAATAAAAAAAAAATAAGAATTAAACTCTAAATCTTAAACCTTAAAATAAAAAAAAATAAATTTTAAGAATTAAAGTAAAAAAGTAATTATTTTATATAGCTGATTATTATTTGCTATTATAAATTATTATATATATTTAATATTGGTCTCAATTTTATAAAATAAAATTTATATATATTAAAAATTATATATGTTTAATGTGAGTATGTGTGAGTGATGTGTGTGTGTGTGTGTTAGAGAGAGAGAGAGGGAGAGAGAGAGAGAGAGAGAAGAGTGTGAGTGCGTAATGTAGTTTTGTTTTTTTTATTGAAAACGTGTTTTCAAAACACCTTTTCACATTGTGCTATTATTTAAGCTTGAAAACGCTAATAGAAACAATGTTTTCTTAATTAAAAGTGTGTTTCGTAACCACACTTTTACAATTTTATTCATTTTGTACGTCTGGGTCAGAAACATGCTAAAGACGTGTTTTGTAAACACGCTTCAACTTATTCTGAAAATTTTGGCTAAACTAGGCTTAGTTTGGGAAAATGTTGACTGAGTTTAAAAAATGATTAATATAGTCAAAAAAAAATTTACTATAAGATATAAGATATTACATAGTTTTCTTTACTTTTTTTTTATATTTTTTTTTAAATAAAAAATTTAATTAAAATAATTAATTTTCAAATAAACCCTCAGTCTTGTTTTCACTAGCTCAAAAAATAAATAAAATATTTTTTTGTAACAGAAATGATACATCTATTTAATTTTGGAGCTCTAAACGGAGCTCTAATGACTTTGCAACGAAAATTTTTTTAAAAAAAAAAAAAACACAAGACACGAATATCACATCATTGTAAAACTCACACACCATTAGAGCTCTTTAGAGCTCCACAATTAAAACTCCCAATCTTTTTTATTTGTTGTAATCCATGTCTAAAAGAGTGCACATTGGAAATTCTTAGGGCCGGTTGACAAGAAGTTAAAATAATTTAGAAGTTAAAGTCACCAAAAATATTCAAAATGCAACAAATATTCAGAAGTTAATTTTTTTTTTTTCCATTCACTTTATTTATTACACATTTTTTGCATAAAAAGTTAAAAAATCATAAAAACATATTTAGTGTGTTTGGTTTCAGTTTTTGAAAATTATAAATTATAAATTATAAATTATTTATTTTTCATTTTTTTTTTGTTTTTAGAAAATATTTTAAAATTTTTAATTTTATTTTTTTTTTTACTTTTATACATGCATCTTACTTAGATATATCTAAAAAATAAAACATTTGTGAAAAAATATTTCAAAAAATTAATAAATACACAAAAATATAAAAAGATATAGTGAATTTTTTTATTTTTTTTGGTATTTAGTGAATTTTTTAAAGATTTTTTTTTTCAAGAAAATTATACTTTTTAAGTGTATTTATGTTAGGTGTGTCTAAGAATAAAAAAAATTTCTTAAAATATTTAAGAAAAATCAGTAAAAACAAAAAAATACGAAAAACAAGAAAGTATAATTTTCTGAAAAGTGTTTTTAGAAAACACAAACCAAGCAATTAGTTTTTTCATCTCATGTTTTAGCAAAAAAAATTCCAATAAGTCACTAAAAACTGTTTCCAAACAAGGCCTTAAGGGTGATAAATGAACCAAACATCTCGTGGTCAACACGTGTTCAGTTCGTTAAAGCTTGTTCAAATTCAATTTGTTAAGTAAATAAGTTAAGCTTAAGCACATTTTTTTGAGCTTATTAAATTTTTTAAACAAAGTTTAACCAGTCAGTTACTAGTTTAACTCGATTCAAGGAGCCTATAGTTATATTAAAATATCAAACTACTCGAGCTTGACTCGATAAAATCTCATTTAAGATTGGTTCAAAAATTTAATGAATAAAGCTTGAATGAATTTTAAAATTTGTTAAACTATCAAACTAAACTTAAACAGTTAATTGTTTGTCTCATTTACTTCATTTGTCACCTCTAGTGATACTGTCATATATTATCAATATTACTTCCAAAATTTACTCAACATAACCCGCATATTTGCGAGTCCGAGTGCAACTCCACATGCCAAAACCCAATTAATTCGAACTAATCTCCCCAAAATTAAGGATAAATCACACCTACACTTCTTGAGGTTTTAACACCCCTGTGATTCAAGAAATTACAACTCCTTCATTGAGATTTGTAGTTGCATTACAAAAGCGCCCCTCTATTAGTTGGCCATTAAATCCACAAACAGATTTTGCTTATGTCATCCTTTAATTAATTTAAATTGCCATATTTACCCTTGCTATGCCAAATCCCCATTTTCATAATCCTAAAACCATAATGCACCATTCTTATCTTTTCAACTGGTATTATATGCCCACCATCAACCACTGTAACTACTATAACACCACTGCCCACCTTAAAGACCCCATGGCAGCATTTTTGGCCACTCACACCACCAACCCAATAAAATTTACCGGCTCTCCATTTTCAGTTGCACCAAAATGATTGAAACAAGCTAACATGATCAACCATCATCACAGCATCACACACCTCCCGCCGCCATCACAGCTACCTTTAACTTTCCACTGTGCCACCCTTACTGCTACTATCACCCACTTCACTCTAAGAACACCCAATCACCACCATGTTGACCGCTTCTCACGGAAACCGTTCATAAGAACGGGTGTCAAGCTTCCCTTAATTTCAGGAAATTTGTTTTTTATAATGGTCCACAACTTCTATGCATCTTCATCACGTATGCACTTTCATCATGTTCATGGAGCAGTTAGAACGTGTCCATGATAATCTGAAGCAATGGCGACATGGAGCCACCAAAAAGCTTGATGGAAGCTTGACTATAAATACTTGGTTTTGGTCCCCAAGCTCACTCACTTAATTCTTTTCAGTCTTACACCATCAAATCAGAGTGAGCAGAGTTTGGAAGACAAAAAACCAGCGTCTCCTAACGCGAGCATCACCAATGGCTGGAGGTATTGTTCTCGAGCAATACAGTTTTTTCTTCTTTTATTGCGATTCCTTCAAGTATTTATTCTGCATTATAGAATCGTATAATTGCTTACATTTGGTATCAGATCAGAGCACGGTTTTATTCTCTGCCTTGGTGTTTTGGTGATGCTCTGCTTATCTCTCTCAATGGATGTATAAAAAAAAAAAAAAAGGGTCGATTACCCAGTTTGGTTCATTTTGTTTTTGTTCCTTTTCTGTTCTTTTGCCCTTGCTTGTTTAATTCGATAATGTCTAGTGATTCATATAATTTTAATTAATTAGAGAATAGCCACAGCATCTTTAATTAAATAAAATTATATATTGATTGATTCGGATCACGTAAAGAATATTAGACATTAATTGTAATTGATATAATAAATTTTATCCCACAGGAATTTTTATTATTATTAATTATGATAAAATATCAAGTTATTCATAAATTACCCACAGGAATTATGAATTCAATAAATAATTTGATAGTTTTATCATAAAGTTCAATTTGTGATACTGTATATCATAAAGAATAATTGAATTTACTTGAATTAAAATTTTAGTCCACAGGTAATTTTATATGTCATCAAATTCAATTTTTAGCATGATTCACATTGGTAGATCATGAACTTCATTTATGCCTTATTTTAATGTAAGCATGTATATTTAAATTTATGTAGCTAGCCAACCTGTTAAAATTTCTGATGTCGGTTGTGAAATTCCCGAACTTAAGGGTGACAACTTTAAAATGTGGAAAGAGAGGGTTTTACTTCATTTAGGGTGGATGGACATTGATTATGCTATAGGGAAAGACGAACCACCTGCAGTTACCAATATCAGTACTGAAGCTGATATTGCTCTTTATGAACATTAGGAGTGATCCAATCGACTCAGTGTTATGTTCATAAAAACCAAAATCTCTGTTGGTATTCGTGGTTCAGTCGATCAGCATACCAAAGTCCGTGATTTACTCAAGGCCATTAATGAACAATTCGTCACTTCAGATAAGGCGCTTGCTAGCACCCTAATTATGAAGTTTTGTTCCACAAGGCTCAACACTGTGAGGGGTGTGCGTGAGCACATCATGCAGATGAGGGACACTGCAACCCAACTTAAGAAACTGAAGGTTGATATTTCAGATTCTTTTCTCGTGCACTATATTTTGAATACTCTCCCACCTCAATACAGCCCTTTCAAAATCTCCTACAACACACATAAGGATAAATGGTCTATTAATGAACTAATGACCATGTATGTTCAAGAGGAAAGGAGATTGATCATAGAGACGGGAGAGAGTGCAATGTTGGTTACGCAGGGAAATAATAAAACTAAGGCCAATAAGAAAGGGAAAGAGAAGTTGGCTCCACAAGCTGACATAAAGAAAGATCCGATGTGTTTCTTCTGTAAAAAGAAGGGACATGTTAAGAAGGATTATCCCAAATTCCAGAAATGGCTTGAGAAGAAAGGTAATCAACTCTCTTTAGTTTGTTATAAATCCAATATGGTTGATATTGTTTACAATACTTGGTGGATTGATTCTGGTTCTACAATCCATATTTCGAATTCCTTGTAGGGTATGCGAAACCTAAGGAAGCCGGTGGGAAGTGAACAAGGCATTTATTCGGGAAACAAGATACGTTCACGTGTGGATGCTATAGGAACATGCAATTTGGTTTTAAGTAGTCGTTTTGAATTAATTCTAGAAAAGACTTTCTATATTCCTAGTTTTTCTAGGAATTTAATTTCAGTTTCTAAACTTGTACCATTGGGATACTCTTTTAAGTTTTTAGATACATCTTTCAATTTAATTTATAAATCTGAAATTGTTGGAGTTGGTACATTGTGTGATGGTTTTTTCTGTATTAATTTGCAAAATGATGCCACTCGTAATGCTATGCATGTTCACACCGGTATAAAAAGATGTGTTGTAAATGAGAATTCCATTACATTATGGCACCAAAGATTAGGTCATATCTCCATTGAGCGTATTGAAAGATTAGTAAGTGATGGGGTACTTAGTACTCTTGACTTTATTGGTTTTGAAACTTGTGTGGACTGCATAAAGGGAAAGCTGACCAACAAGTCTACGAAAGGTGCCACAAGGAGTTCTCACATATTGGAAATCATACATACAGACATTTGTAGTCCAGACATGGACTCACATGGTTAGAAATACTTCATTTCATTCATTGATGACTATTCACGATACATGTATCTTTACTTGCTTCATAATAAGAATGAAGCATTAGATGCCTTTAAAGTTTTCAAGGCTGAAATGGAGAAACAATGCGGTAAGCAAATTAAGATCGTGAGGTCAGACCGATGTGGAGAATACTATGGTAGATATACAGAAGATGGACAAGCGCATGGTCCTTTTGCGAGGTTTCTTCAGGAAAATAGGATTGTTCTCCAATACACCATGCCTGGTTCACCGGACCAAAATGATATAGTTGAAAGAAGAAACTGAACATTATTGGACATGGTGTGGAGCATGCAGAGTAGCTCCAATCTTCCTAAAAACTTGTGGACTGAGGCACTTAAGACGACTGTGTACATCTTAAATTGGGTTCCAACCAAAGCTGTTCCTAAAACAGCATTTGAGTCATTTAAAGGTTGGAAACCGAGTTTAAGGCATGTACGTGTTTAGGGATGCCCGTCTGAAGTAAAGATTTATAATCCACAAGAGAAGAAATTAGATCCGAGGACCATTAGTGGTTATTTCATTGGATATGCTGAAAGGTCCAAGGGTTACAGATTTTATTGTCCATCTCTTACCACCAGGATTATGGAATCAAGGAATGCCAAATTTCTTGAGAATGACTTGATTAGTGGGAGGGATCATTCGAGGAACACAATTTCTGAAAATGATCATTAAGGTAATCAACCTTCCACTTCAAGTAATAGATTGATTGTTGTTCATAACACCTCTTCAGTACAAATTGGTGTTGAAACAACCAATCATTGAAGTTCCGCAAGCGGCTGACATCATTCAAGTAGATCAGAAAGTTCAAGAATTACCAATTTCTGAACAACCAGTTGAACCACATCCTCCCCAAGAAGATGTTGGTACAACATTAAGAAGATCTACCAGAACAAAGAAGTTGGCTATTCCTAGTGACCATGAAGTGTATCTACAAGAAACTGATTATGATATAGAAACTGAAGATTGTCCCGAATTTTTTTCACAAGCCATTAATTGCAAAGAGTCCGAATATTGGTACAATGCCATGATAGAGGAAATGAATTCTATGAGGGACAACAATGTCTAGAGCCTTGTAGAGTTGCCTAATGGAGCCAAAGCTATTGGAAATAAATGGGCCTTTGAGACCAAAAGGGACTCATTGGGCAACATTGAGAGATACAAAGCTAGACTTGTTGCTAAGGGATTCACTTAAAATGAAGGAAGCGACTACAAGGAGACATTCTCTCCTGTATCGAAGAAAGATTCCTTAAGGATTGTTTTGGCATTGGTAGCACATTTTGACATGGAGTTGCACCAAATGGATGTGAAAATGGCTTTTCTCAATGGTGATGTAGAGAAGGAGGTTTACATAAAACAACCGGAAGGATTCCCCTCTAGTGATGGTGAGCACTTGGTTTGCAAACTTAATAAATCCATTTATGGTTTAAAATAAGCGTCCCACCAGTGGTATTACAAGTTTCATGGTGTTATTTCTTCATTTGGATTTGTTGAAAACATCTTGGATCAGTGTATATACCAGAAGGTCAGTGGGAGTAAGATATGTTTTCTTGTTTTATATGTGGATGATATTCTACTTGCAACTAATGATAAGGGGTTATTACATGAGATGGAACAATTCCTTTCTAAGAATTTTGATATGAAAGATATGGGTGAGACATCTTATGTCATTGGCATTAAGATCCATAAAGACAGATGCAAAAGCATCTTAGGTCTGTCTCAGGAAACCTATATTAATAAAGTCTTAGAGAGATATCGAATGAAGGATTGTGTACCTAGTGTAGCTCCCATTGTGAAGGGTGATGGGTTTAATTTGAACCAATGCCCAAAGAATGACTTGGAAAGAGAACAAATGAAAAACATCCCATATGCCTAAGCTATTGGAAATCTAATGTATGCTCAGGTTTGCACCAGACCTGACATAGCTTATGCTACGGGTGTGATGGGACGATATCAGAGTAATCCAGGTTTAGACCACTAGAGAGCTGCAAAGAAAGTGATGCGGTACCTTCAAGGCACCAAGGACTACATGCTTACCTACAGGCGGACTGACAGTTTGGAAGTAGTTGGTTATTCTGATTCAGACTTTGCCGGTTGTATGGATTCACGTAAATCAACATCAGGTTACATCTTTATGATGGCTGGTGGAGCTATTTCATGGAGGAGTGCCAAACAGTCCTTGACTACTACTTCCACTATGGAAGCTGAGTTCGTGGCTTGTTTTGAGGCTACATCGAATGGTGTATGGATTAGGAGTTTCATTTCGGGGCTTAGAATCTTAGATTCTATTCATAGGCTATTGAGGATATTTTGTGACAATTTAGCTGTTATTTTTATGACTAAGAATAACAAAAGTGGTAGTCGAAGTAAGCATATCGACATTAAGTACTTAGCCATAAGGAAACGTGTTAAGGAAGGAAAAGTGGTCATTGAACACATCAGTACTGAATTGATGATTGCTGATCCTTTAACTAAGGGCATGCCACCATCTAAATTCAAGGATCATGTAATGTCAATGGGATTTAATTCCATTATGTAGTTTATTCATTGTACGAACTATGTTTGCTCATTAAACTCTTACTTAATGTGATGTTTTTCTCTGTTTTATGTGCACCTTCAATTTGAGAAAAATTCATCTATGTTGGATCAAGAATGAACGTAGAGGTCATTCATTAAGAAATTGTTGTCACATAAATTATAACATTTAAGAAATAAATGCATTGTAATACATGGAAGGTAGTACTCGTCATTAGAGGACCTATTGCCATGATTCATGTGTTTATTACTTAAATACTGATTATCAATGAAGTTTAAGATGAGACATTAGATTAGAAGTGTGGACCAAGTGGAAGAATGTTGACCGCTTCTCACATAAACCGTTCATAAGAATAGGTGTCAAGCTTCCCTTAATTTCAGGAAATTTGTTTTTTATAATGGTCCACAACTTCTATGCATCTTCATCACGTATGCACCTTCATCACGTTCATGGATTAGTTAGAATGTGCCCATGATAATCTGAAGCAGCGGCGACATGGAGCCACCAAAAAACTTGATGGAAGCTTGGCTATAAATACTTGGTTTTGGTCCCCAAGCTCACTCACTTAATTCTCTTTAGTTTTACACCATCAAATCAGAGTGAGCAGAGTTTGGAAGACAGAAAACCAGCGTCTCCTAACGCGAGCAGCACTAATGGCTGGAGGTACTGTTCTTGAGCAATACAGTTTTTTCTTCTTTTATTGCGATTCCTTCAAGTATTTATTCCGCATTATAGAATCGTATAATTACTTACACACCATTCAATCTACAAAAAAAATTACCAACACTCTCTCAATCATTTCATCAAACACCTTACTTGTATCTTCTACTTTATTCTCTTTACACAACCCACCAATTAACACACAGTGAGTATTTGGAAAGTTGCTATTTTAGTTTTTAACTATTTTAGTAATTTAAATTTTTTTTGTTTTGGAAGATGACAGATTTTTTTTGTAGTTGGATCTGATGTTTATGAGAGAAAAAATAAAATGATTATAGGTTTAGTGTGACATTTTATCTTATTAACTGTTTTAATTTATTTTGTCTTTTTGTGAATTTTAGCCTAAAATAGGCTAAAATTTTTGTTGCCAAACGCCCCCATAATGTACACTGTTATTAAGGAGATTCCTGTGACCCAAGCACAGTGGAAGGATTGATGGAGTGAATGTGGTCATAGAAGTGGAAGCAAAATATGGCAAGGTTGAAAGAGAGCTTGACGTTTGGTGTGGAAAGTTAATAACAACTAGGGAGTCTCTGTTTGAACTTTCATCAAACAACTTGTGACAGCCCTCACCTCTGATTAATGTTAAACTGTGTTTGAGCATGATAAGTAACCGATTAGAATGAAATCTTGATCTGTTTGCATGAGTATGTCGTTTTAGGTTTATTTCTGTTTGTTTGTCTTTTAACGATCTGTTCATATTTTGTTTTCGAATTACAATTGAAGGCCTTATCGGCGACCGAATCAAAAATTGATTAGTGTTATATGCTAATTAGGATTTATGTGATTTTATGGTAGGTTTAATTAAAATTTGATTTGGAATGATTAAATTAGATTAAATAATGTTAAACTAATTGAACCTAGGTAATTACATTTTTGCCATTGAAGTGGGCCACTTTGTTAAACCTTGTTTGGAGCTTATTTCTACATCATTTCTTCATCCATCCTCTTGTGCAAACCGTGGGTGAGAGGAGAGTAAGAGGAAAGAAATTGAATTCACAAGAGTCTTGCTTGAACTTAGAAGAATTGAAGAAGATTTGCAAATTAGGCTCCTACACTTGGAATTCAAAACCTAAGGTAGGGAATTCACCCCCTTGAACATGAATTTAAGTTGTTCTTGCATGGTTCATGGTAAATGAGTGATTTGAGTCAAGAGCTAGTTTAAAATGTTGATTGAGAGCCCATTCATGCATGCATGTACATATCTTTGAATTGTGAGCTTGTTTTCATGAAAATTTCCACATGCATGTTCATATTTTAGTTGTGGTTCAAGAATTTACCATGTTTTAAAGTTCAAGCTTGCATTTGATTATGTTTTAGAGCATTAGAGTTCATAGGAACTCATGCATGTGAGGTTCTTGCATTGTTCTTCAAGTTTCTTTGAAGTTGGTGTTCAATTGTCACACCTTTGGGCTTGATTTTATAAAATGATCTTTGAAACATGTAGTACTATGGGTTTCTATGTGTTTTCCATAAATTTAGCCTAGAAAAATCGAGTTTGAAGCTTTAATGCTTGAGTTTTGTGCTTGGGGATCAATCTGAAAATTCCAGATTTTTTATCCACGCTCGAGCGGGGAACTTCACGCTCGAGCATGAAGCGTACAATCTGAGTACATGCACTTCCGCTCGAGCGTAGAAAGTCACGCTCGAGCGTGAAATGCATATGCCCAGAAGTTCATGTGTTTTGTAGTCCGCTCGAGCGAGAGAATTCACGCTCAAGCGAGGGTCTGAGTCTCACGCTCGAGCGGAGGTCGAGCGTCCGTCGAGCGTGAATATCATCCAACCAGTACTTTTCATGAGTTTGCAGCCCGCTCGAGCGAAGGAAGTCGCGCTCGAGCGGAGCTTCATTGTCTGCATGTCCGCTTGAGCGTAGAAAGCCACACTCGAGCATGGACCCCTGTTTCAGCAAATTTTGAAAAGTATTTTAAAGTACATTTTTGCATCCTCATTTCATTCTAGGCATTCCTAGGTCATGTTTAAGGCATCTTAATGAGGATAATGTTATAGAACCACACCAAGTCAAGTTTAGGGGCTAAGCTATTAATCCCAAGTGTGTAACTTAGTGTGTGTTCGTTCTACAACTGTATAGGGTTGGCACCCAAGGACGCTGTCTGTGAGTAACAATGTTGTAAAGATACGTTCAATTATAACTATTTCCGAACGATTGATTGTACTGATTTCTGAAATGGCATTATTTATTGAATGAATATTTGTCCTATTTGTGAACTGTATTCGTGGCATCCATAGCAACTTACTGTTATTGTACTGTTACTGCTACTGTTACAGAGATCTCTGTCAGTTCCAATGTTTGGAACTACTACTGCTTATTGTTATGATGGCCATCAACTGACTGTTCGGTCTGTTAAGACCTACTGTACTGTTTTGCTATTGGATGTACCACATATGACTATTATGGTTTCTAAATAACTGTTATGGCATGAAATATGAGCCACTGATTTACTGATGCAAATGACTGTTTTAATTACTGAAAGGACATTCATTCTTAACCCCTTTACGCATATGTTATTCTCTTGGCTTTAGCTCACTGTTTATATTTATATGTAGGTTTTCAGGCATCGGACCGAAGCTAGGAGCGTCAAGTTAAGCTCCCGTTTTGTCAAGCCAACCTTTGTGCCTCACTTCGAGGTTCCAAGTTCGTTCAAGCTAAGGCTGTTTTGGGGTGTCTCAGTTTCACCCTTTTGTCTCTAATCTGTAATAAATGTTTAGGACTTGACTGTACAGTTATGGTATAGGGATTTGGTCCCTAACCTAGATGTTGTGTATGATGTAAATATATATGCTTTGATTATGAATGTGGCTTGTTCATAAAACTATTTTCGCATTTAGATCGTCACAGCTCATTAAACATCTCTTTTATTACTGTTTGGCTTCCACCAGCCCCTTACTCTGTATTACTGTCATTACTATTAAGCAGGCCTTCGGTAATCTCGGATTACTGGCCGGTTGCGATGTTGAACCCATAGGGGCGGGTTTGGGTCATGACATAACTGGTGATCGCCCACTCTAACAAATCATCGGCACCGTGATTTCGGAACACCACCATCAGTGAAGAGAAACGAGATAGAGAGATAACTTTTTCAGTTGAGATAGAGTGGTGGTCGATCGACTTGAGATTCGCGACCTAGGATTCGGAAGATGGCCAATATTCATACCTGAAATTCATGAGTGAGATTGGCAACCCGATTTGAGTTTGACAACCAAAGGTGAATTCGGAACCAATGGTGGAAATCGGCGTGAGATTGTGGTGGTGTGGATGTGGAGGTTGTAAGTCACACGGAGGCGAATGTGAGATGGTGGTCGCATGGAGGTATAGCGGTGGTTGTATGAAAGTAGTGTTGAGGGGAAATGGGACTGATTGGTGGTGCCATATAGTGGGGGGAGTGGAAAAGGATTAGAGTTATGTTTTAGGAGTTGGTCATGATGAATCATGGATTTAGGACAATAAGATAATTTGGCAATAATTGTTGAGGGTAATTTTTAATACTTTTACATTTTATGTTTAACATTGTTAAAAGATACGTTCTAACAAAGGCGTAATTTAATTTGTTAAACAAGTTAAAAGTAAAATACAAAAACATTGATAAATACATATAATTTTCATGCCTTTTATCTTTCATTTTAAATATTTTGAACTCACGTTGTACGCGTGGCAAATATTCGTTGCTTTCCATATACCTCGTGTCCAAGCTTCATTTCTTTCCAAGTAACTTGAGAACACGAAGACGGTGAGCTACCCGACGATGTGCAATCGGAAAATCCCTTCGACGATCAGGTTAACACACTTAGAGAGAAGAAGAAGAAGAGAGAGAGAGAGAGAGAGAGAGAGAGAGAGAGAGAGGGTAGGTAACTCTAATAACTAGAAGTTCCAGGGCTGTGCATAGAGGCGTAGCACCGTTTATATAGTTTATGTGCGCTGCTCTCTGTCCGTCTTCCTCCTGATGTGTGGATATGTTCCCTTATTACCTTATTCCATGTATAGGCGTAAATACTACCAAACACCAAATGGTGAAACCGCCTAACGATATTGACGTGTATGGAAGGCTGAATTTCCTTCCTGCAATTCAATCATGCCATGTAGCACTTCTTACCAAGCTATGCCCAACACGACACCGTAACCTTCCCTCAGGACGATGCTAGCTGCTCGGTTCTGTCAGGCAAACTTGAGCATGGACTCAAATGAGCTCTTTAGTTCACAACGAGCTCTTGCCCAATCGAACCTGGTCTTCTGAGGACAAATTCCGTCCAACTTAGTGAAATGCACATCTTCAAACCGGCTAGTACCTTAAGCTTGTCCCCAACTTCACCGGGCTAAGACCTTGGTTCAGTACGTATCCAACATTTGACCCTGCTCAAACCCCGGTTGAGCATGTGGTCTCGTTTTGTCTGAGGAAAGACCTTAATTGAGGTCCAAACTAACTTGGCCCATAACAGGTCATAATTCTCCCTCTCACACGTTATACATTAATATTTTATTTTTTAATACGTTAGACCGTCTCCAATCCAAAACTAAATATTTCATCAAATTTAAATTTGATAAAAAAAATTCACCTTTTGCTACTCCAATCCAGCACTATGTTTCATCAAATCTAAAATTTCTCAAATTATTAATCAAATTGAGGATGAATTTACCTTTCATCAAATCACTGTTCAATTCCGTTGGAGTTACAAGTCATTTTCACCACTAGATGATTGGTCAGATATCTGGCTAGTTGTCCTACCGAATGACCATCTCCTTTCAAAAATTTGTGAAAAAATTGTATTGACTCGTTGATCGGTCGGACATTCTTTTGATCGTCCGTTCGGTGTTTTGATAAAAGTTCAAAATCCTCCATTAGAGCCATGATATCAAATGAAATTTCTACTTAATTTTTTATTTAAATTTAATGAAAAAAAAGATACAATGTTGAAAATGCCCTTACATCATCTATTTCTTAAAGTACAATACATATTTTTTAAATGCAACAATTTACTCGACGTTTGTTACCACCTAGATCGCACCGGCAAAATAAGAGATAACGATGAGAGATTCCAAACCCAACTCAGATCTCGACCATTTGCCACTCGAATTTACAGTTATGTGGTAGATTCCGAAAACGAAATGAACCAACATTGTATGTGGGAAGAAAAGTTGCAAAAGTGTAGCAACTTTTAGAAGACAAAACAAAAGCGACAATTTTCTTTGAGGGCTAAAAACAAAACACAAACTTTAGACCACCTGGAACCGGACGCACCAGCGGACATCGTCTTTAAGCAGCCAAACAAAAGTAGCGACAAAGCGTAATGTACCCAACCAAAGGCCTATTTTGAGCATATTATTAAAAGTTAAATTTTTAATTTTTTTTAAAAAATACATAAAAAATACGAGATAATGAAATTTAAAATGAATTAAAAATTAATTTTTATTTTTTTTGATTAGCCCAAAATCAAAAAGTAATACTAAAAGTCTTAAAATATTTATCAAAATTTTTATCGAAGATCTGTCTAACATTTTTCAAAATCAAAAGCTACCAGTCAAAAAAGTGGTCCACTGTATTCTGGCGAAACGGTAGTCAACAAACTTTACGAACCCACGGTCGAATTTCCCAAATATGCTCACTATCGTTAAGAATCATCCCCATCGATTCTCTCCCAAACAGTGAATGGATTGAGATAGACAGAGAGAGAGAGAGAGAGAATGGGTAACGAAAGCTCGAAATCTGGAGTTACAGAGTCCTCCGATGACTCCATGGACTCTTCGTCGCGATTGTCTCGTTTCAAGCATCGTCTTCACATTCATTCGAAACCAGGAGAAGCAGAAGAGGCACACGATGAATCCAAAGACGGTTCGAAGGACTCTTCGTCGCGGTTGGCTCGATTCAAGCAGCGACTTCACATTCATTCGAAATCAGGAGATACAGAGTCCTACGATGGCTCCGAGGACGCTTCAAAGCAATCTTCGTCGCGCTTGTCACGTTTCAAGCAGCGACTTCACTTTCGTCACCGTCTTCGTCGTCGTACCAGTGGTTCGAATTCGAATCATCAACATTCCAAATTGCTCGATGCCGAGGATTTCGCTGGAATCGCTCTCACCACTCTCATCAGTGTATGATCCAAATCTCTCTCTCTCTCTCTCTCTCTCTCTCTCTCTATATATATATATATGTACATATATACCAGGCCTATGTGAATTGTACTTGTTGTTGTTGAAGGCGGAGATGAAGTTCAAGGACAAGTGGCTTGCGTGTATTTCGTTCGGAGAACAGACTTTCCGTACTGATGTATCTGATCAGTTAAGCACCTCCACTGCTTTCTCTTTACATTTCCACGTCGTGTAGTCTCTGTATGTGTTTAATTCCTGTATGTATTTTTAACACTGTTTGGAAAAGAAAACAAGTGATATAGTGATACAGATGAGGTTTATTTTTCTTCATTTGTATTTTAATGGGCAATCTCAATATCATAAAAAAAGTACATAACGAAATAGCTTGTTTCTCACCATATCTCACCACTTTTGGTGAGTGTGCAAGCATAAAAATTAACTCACATGGATTGAGGGAGAGATTCAACAACGAGATGAGCTTTATCCCACTGATCTGCAAAACAATAGACTGTAAGAGCCTTCCTACCAGTGGTTTCTGACTGAAGGGCAATCCGATGATGAAGTTAGATTCAACTTTCAGAGAGACAAAGAACCAAGAGAAAAAGTGTGAATCCGGAGTTTAGGAGGCCCCCATACCTTCTAGGAGTGCTTCCTTTTTATATTGGTTGATGACTTGCCCTAATTATGTTATTTGAGGGGCTTTTTTGATTGGATTGGGCCATTATGCTAACACTTGTTCGGCTTGGACCATGGTTAATCTTGGCTGTAAATTTACCTCCCACAATTGCCCCCCCAACTTTCAGTTTCTTCGATTCAAGTGAGAAGGAGTAGAAGTTTTTTTATTGCTCTCATAGATGACCATATAGCGGTACTGACTTGGTGCCAAGTACGGCTACCTTGTGCCTTCCAATATTTGAAATAACTCTAGTTAATTACACGAGTGTGATGGTTGAATGCTGAGAATCATGCTTAGTTGGGCTAGGGCTTTAGCTAGAATACCTGACGCCGTTGAGGAACATTCTTGATGAAAAAGATGCCAAGCTAAAATAGGTCTTATCCCTAGAGCACCTAACTAAGCCATTCGTTTTCATAAAGAATGCCTAGGAAGTGAGGGTTTATGTGTGCGATGCCTAGTGGTTGTATGCCTAGCAAGTTAGGGCTTTTAGTTCGATGACTAGTATAATCAGGGCTTACTAGTCAATGCCTAGCAAGCTAGTGCTTTAATGTTTGATGCCTAGTATAATCAGGGTTTACTTGTCAATGCCTAGCAAGGCTAGGGTTTACTTGCTAGTTGGCGCTTTATTCTTTCTTGGCTGCATTCTTTTTTTATGAGCCCAGTCTCTGCTAGTGCCCAAGCTTGTCGGATAATGAATGGGGATGGAGCGTGCCATTGAGGTTATAGGTAAGCTGAAAACCTTGAGTGGGTTGGGTTCCTTGTTAGGAGTTGTTTTTGTGTACAATACAAGTTGCCATGCAAGCTTTTCGTCTCCAAACTAGTTGCATAATAAGAAGGAGATGAGAGTTCCCCAAGATAACTATTGCGCTGGTCTATACAAGGAAGGCAGTGTAGGTGGTCCGAAGAAGTTGCTCGGTTGAACTTCATGTTAGCTTGGAATGCTACGATTGAACAATGAAATAAAGATGTTGTAAGTCTCCTTTTTGCTATAATTTCTTCCCTGTTTTAGTCTCATAATGCCTCATGCTAGGTAGGAGTGGTCCGGAAAGGTGGCCATAGTGGCTTTGCCGTGGTATATATTGTCACTGGACTAGATTGGCATGACCAACCAATACCTCATTTTGAACTTTTTGTAGTAGGAAATAATGATCAATAGAGATTGTTTTTGGTATAATTTAAGTGTAAATAAATATCGATTAGGAAGGGGAAAAAAATGTTCCCTAATGAGCACGTGTTGCCTAGTCATGCCTGGGCACCTGGCTACTTGAATGGGACTTCACATGACAATGGCGAGCTTATCAATTTGGTCGTTGAAGCAGGCACATCCTTTCAGCGACATGCTTTGATGCCTTTAAACTTACAGTGAATGTGGCTTAGAGGTTTGGAATGAAAAGATTTATGCGATGGTGGTCAATGACTTGGTAGTTGAAGATGTGGTGACTTGCAAAGATTATGGAGAAAAATTGATATTTAAATTCGATTGATGGTGGTGTACCAACAAATACAACTACTACACGTGGCGATCCACTTTATGTGAAGATGTTAGATAACGAAAACAAACAACAAGATCATAAATTAGAATCCGTGGCGACACTATGTGGGAGTAGCCCTTTTGAGAAGGAAAAGTATTTGAATGGAAGAATGAAGTCTTATTTGATGTTTTAGTTAAACGAAGAAAAGCTACTAGTCAATTTTAGGATAATGTAGCATGGAGCGCTAAGAAAGAGAAAGTGTTATCACTATACCAAATGAGGCAGCGGCTAGCATGCTAAGCTAGGATCAATCACTTGGAGAATGTCGAGCCTTTCTTTCCGGTTGTCTTTCTTAATAAGTGGATTCCGATTAACTTAAGATGCTTCATGGTTGTCTTTCTTAATATGTTTCATGGTGTATGTTCCCTAATGATATCATCCTAGGAGATGAAACTAAGGAAGTAATTAATACTAAATTAGAAATTTGGCTTTGATGCACTCAAGTTAAAGGGTTTAAAAAGAAAAAGAAAAAGTAGAAATAAAACTAAATATATGGAATGTAAGTAGTAGAAGTAGAAATAATAGAGAAGTGAAGATTGAAAGCTAAGAGATAATAAATTGATGCACTCAAGTTAAAAGGGTTTAAAAAAAAAGTAGAAATAAAACAAAATATATGGAATGTAAGTAGTAGAAGTAGAAATAATAGAGAAGTGAAGATTGAAAGTCAAGAGGAAATAAATAGTGAAATTTTTTATTAGTTAGGTTCCATTATAAATTAAGATGGTGAGGTTGTAGATGATGTGATTTTTTAGAATCAAGGTAGTTTGACTTAAGTGGAGAAGTGTACTTGTCATATTATGTGATTGACTAATACCAACAAAATTGAAATAAAAATTAATATAGTTATAAGACCAACGATGCATTATGGGACAAAATGCTGGGTAACTAAGAAATAACATGTGCATAAAATGATTGTAGCTAAGATGAAAATGCTTAAATGGATATGTGGTAAGACTGGGTAAGATAGAATTAGAAAAGAATATATTTGTGAAACGGTGAAATGGTAGAAGTAGCACCTATTGAAAATTAGTTGAGAGAGAATATGTTAAAATGGTTTGGTCATGTACAACGAAGACCTATAGATGCACTATAAATGGAGATGTTAGGGGGAGGGGAAGACCTAAGTTGACATAGGATGCGGTAGTGAAAAAATACATGAATTTATTTAATTTAACTAAGCATATAGCCCTTGATAGAGTAGAATGACATGTAGCCAACCTCACTTAATTGGTACACAAGGGTTGGTTTGGTTTGGTTTGTTTTAAAACTCATTTCCCTGACTAC
Organism: Camellia granthamiana; assembly: GCA_036172215.1. NCBI lineage: Eukaryota > Viridiplantae > Streptophyta > Magnoliopsida > Ericales > Theaceae > Camellia > Camellia granthamiana. The sequence goes on along the minus strand of CM069908.1, from coordinate 122,666,947 downwards.
ATGAAAGCATGGTTGTTAAACATGTTTTCTTAAAAGTGTGTTGAATTTGAACAGTAAGTCCACTAACATTGGAAGTCTAGAGAAACATGGTTGCTAATCATGCTTTTAACAAAATGGAAATTAAAAGGCATGGTTGCCAAGCCCACTTTTGGAAAATGTGTTTAGCAACGATGTTTTCACGTAGTTTGGAATGAAGTGTTAAGTTGTTATAGTTGTTTAAATAGATTAAAAAAAGGTACAAAGCATAAAGAGTGCAAAGATATGAGTGAGGATGGAGTTTCATGCAGATTGACTGCTTTTTTCCCTGTAATTGATTTACTTTATAATAAAAATATTTTTTTTAAAGAAATATGTACAAATGGTTAACGTTCAAATGAATTTGAGATTATTTATTCCCTTACTATTTTTATGTTCATATCCAGCATTTTTCTCAAATTTTGTCCCTATAAGTTGGAATGCTTTTTTTTTTTTTTTTTTGGTGAATTATTATGCATGGCATACTTTTGTGAGTGGCATATGTTATATTTGAATTCTAGGTGTTAATACGTTTAACATATTAATTCTTGTAGGTTAAAGATAACTTTTTTAACTTTAGAAGAGTTTATTTATTTATTTAAAATTTTCTTATTATTAATTGTGTCTTCTTGGTGGTGCAGCACGGACAAACCCATCTGGAACTCTGTGAGTATTATAAACAATATGTTTACAACTTGCTTGAAATATCTTTTTGTGGCCTTCGTTGAAATATCTTTTGTATAGTTTTATTTTATTCAATTTTTTTGGGTGTAATATATACAACTTCTTCATAAAAGAAAATAAATTCTATAGCAGGTTGGAAAGAACGGTCAACTGAGGAGTAAAAATTACATAAATGCTATTATTGCTATTTCGATATGATATATATAGTTGATTGGCAACAAAAGAAACAAAAAGAGGACAAGATGTCCTCTTCAAAGAAAAAAAGTCATTACATCAAACAAATCAAAAAAGTCTCCGAAACATCGCAAACCGCTTTCCAATCTCTAAAGATGAGAAAGAACAGGAAGTAGATGCCCAAATTGACGCTCAATAACACACTTTATCCTCCAAACTATTTTCAATATGATATTGGTCAAGATTGATTGGGCATTAGTGTAATTTGGATGAAGAGGTCGCTTTCAAGGATAGAATACAGATAAAATTGTGATATTGCTACTATAAAAAAAAAATATATCAATGGATGGAAACTATATGCCAAAGACAAAATTTTATGAAAAAAATTTAAAGACTAGCAAAATGTGAAAAATTTGAAAAAAAAAGTTTGGAAAATTTGAACTATTAATATATGCAATTTTGCATATTTTCAGAAAACTAGTAAATGTAAAACTGCATATTTTTATGAGAAAATCAATACAATACGATAAAGTAAATTATGTCAACCTTTGACAATGATCAAACATGAACAAATATAGGTTAAAAGCCTTGAATATATGCTCTCCCACCCTTTTGACTATGAACAAATATATTAAATGAAGCTCCCATATATCCTCCCAACCCCATTAAGAAAAACAAAATTTAACATTAAATAAACAATCTACCATTATGTAGACAACACAATTGACTGAAGGATGTGTATAATACACCATGGAGTGTTTATATAGATAAAACTCAAAATGTAACATTAATTTCTATACTTAATAACGACATTCTTAAGTTGCTCACAGTACTTTACCACGTGGTTCAATATTTATAGACTCTTAGCTTATAATCAATATTTGATATGCGCACAGCTAATTCCTCTACCTAGAGGAGTTAAAATCTTACTGTTACCTTACTAAAAATGCTTTACAATGTGATATGATACTTGTAAGTTCTCTGTCCTGGTCCTTGTGATAGGAGATTTGATGGTAAGGGCTGTGTTTTGGTAAACTCTTCTTATTGTTTACTATGATGGAGAATATGCATTCTGTTTTCAATTTCTCTCCATCTGTACCACACTCGTTAATTCATCATTATTTTCTACAAGGTTGTAATATGTTTGTGAAAAAATACGCAGTTTATCAGTGTACCCATTTGGTTGTTTATCTCAGAATGAAGGAATCAATCATTGAGTTCATTTTCTTATACAGGAGAAGAAATTGCTTTTGGAAAGTAATGGGCCTCATGTTGCAAGGATATCTGTATTTGAGGTGTGCAGCTAAATTTGATTGTAGAGAATACCCTGCATAGATTTTCTATTCATCGCCTTCTGGTGAAGGATTCAATATTTGAAATTTCAAATGATTACTTCAATACTATTTAAATGTGAAATAATTTTCATAACGTGAAGAGCAAGAAATGCAAACACAATGCCAAAGTCCAACAGGAATCGGTGGTCTTTCTGCTACTTAGACCTCCAATTAAGTTGCGAGCAGAAGCCTTGAAATCCTTTTGCCACAGAATTCTCATTTACAAAACTTTCTATATTTTTTAATTTGCTTTATTTATTTATTTTTTGACTATAAAAGTAGCGTCATCCTTGTAAAATATCATATGCTTATTGCATGTTATGAAAATTACTAAAATACTGCATCATAAAAAGAAAAAGCATTTGCCGAATTCATTGACTTTTCATGTGATGCAGACCAATAGATTGTGCAAGAACAACCTCGTTGGGCTTTGTGAAGTTGATCTATTTGAATTTCTCACTCAGGTGAGTTTTATTTTATTGAACAAGTTTGTAATTTGTCCAAATATCATGCTTTTAAATCCATATTTTAAGTTTCATGTGTACCTTTTGTATCATTCTTTGTGACGGTGGACATGTAAAGTTTATTGAAGTTTGCATCCATTCCATTTGTATTAAAAGAATAGTAAAAAGGAAGGAGAAGGGAATTATATCTTTTGCACACAATTTGAATCCTATCATTTAAAACTCAGAATTCATGCCATATTGCAGTGACATTACACCTTTAAATGTTTTATTTACTTGTGTGCATGAATTTTTTTGATTTTACAATATCATATTAATGGAATTGACACTTTCATGCATAAAAAATTCTCTTCCTTTTCTTTTTTAAACTTTTTGTAGAAAATTTAATGTATAGGAAAAGAGAGAGAGAATCAATTATGTATGTATTGATGTATTTTTGATTGATGTAAATGACTACAATGACTCCCCTATATATAGGAGAGGAAGAGAATATACTAACACACTACTAACACACTTACCTACCACACTACACTTACCTACCACACTACACTAAAATATTCTAACAGCCCCCCTCAAACTCAAGGGGGATAGGAACCAACCAACTTGAGTTTGGAGAGAGTAACAAAACAGGAAAATAAAATGACAAATAAAATAAAAGTGGATAGGAGACACTGTAGGGTCGTGTCAGACCGTTGTAGAAGACAGTTTATGGGGTCATGTCGGACCGTTGTAGAAGATAGTTTATGGGGTCATATCGGACCGATGTAGAAAACAGTTTATGGGGTCATGTCGGACCGTTGTAGAAGATAGTTTATGAGGTCATGTCGGACCGATGTAGAAAACAGTTTATGGGGTCATGTCGGACCGTTGTAGAAAACAGTTTACGGGGTCATGTCGGACCGTTGTAGAAAACAGTTTACTGGGTCATGTCGGACCGTTGTAGAAAACAGTTTACTGGGTCATGTCGGACCGTATAGGAGCTAACCGGAATCAATGTCGGGACAGTTTACAGAGTCTTGTCGGACCCATATAAGAGCTAACCGGAATCAATGTCGGGACAGTTTACCGAGTCTTGTCGGACCCTTATAGAAGCTAACCGGAATCAATGTCGGGACAGTTTACAAAGTCTTGTCGGACCCATAAAAAGGCGTGCCCAATCTTATCAAAAGGCGTGCCATCAAAAAGCGTGCCATCAAAAGGCGTGCCATCAAAAGGCGTGCCCGACAGCCATCAAAAGTCGAGCCATCAAAAGGCGCGCCGAGTTGTCGTCTGGCGTTGAGAGGCGCGTGATACGCGTGTCTGCCTTGCCTATTTATACCAAGGCGAGGCTGCCGCTTATGCAGAACAAACCAGCTGAAAAAACTCTTCGTTCTCTCTGTAACACTTCTGAGAGAGATACTCTGAAACATTCTACAACCAACCCTGAATATGGCCTCTTCTTCCCGTTCAGCTACCCAGAACATAGCCTTGTCGTCCCGTGGTCTTACTCTCTTTCCCGACCTCAACGAGGCCACAACCCAGAATATGGTCCTTGAACCTCAACCAAGCGCTCCTGGGCCAAGCGCCCCTGGTTTTGCACCATTAAACTTTCCAATGTTGTCAGTTGAGCAGAAAATGGCTGCTCAATCTGATATTGAAGCCAATCATTATACTTTGAGGTCTTGTGTTGAGACAATGACGGCGGTCAACAACCTGTCGCACCAGCTGCAAAGTAGAACAAATGAGGTGCAGCAGGTAAAAGCCCAACTGGCTCGGCTCCAGAGCATGTATACGGATGCCCGAGCAGAGATCTGTGTGCTCAAGGCAGAAAACAAGGAACTGAAACGGAAGGCCACCGTGATGCTCAAATTTGGAGGACCGCCATATGTGACGGTTGAGGAGCAACGGGAAGTGAACGTGCTCGGCGGCGTGGGAAACACGGAGCCAGCATCGGCAATGGACGCCCAAGACAAAGGCAAAAAGAAGAGAACAGCTGAAGAGGTGAAAAAATAAGACCGGTTTTTGTTGTGATAGTTGTGGGTTGTGGTTGATTTGTTTTGCTGAGTTTTTTTTTTTTTTTTTTTTTTTGGTGTAAAAGTGTGATCGGGGTTGAACCCAACATGAATAAAACAAGGTTTGGTGTGCAAATCTGTATTTTTTATTTTTTTTTAATGGAAAAAGAAAGATAAAATAAAATAAAGAAAGTGGAGATTTGGTGAAGTCGGTGAGTGGGGTGTAAAAGATGAAGATTGGTTTTAAAAATAAAAATGGGTATTGGGTGTGTGCAAAAAGATGGTGAAGGATGAGTGGAAAAGTGGACATAGTGGTGGGTGTCCTTGAGATGTGCGACAAGGGTCAAGATGTTGCCAGTGATGGAGCACTCAGATCCAGCATAAGGACAAATGTAAGGCTGGAATCGGCAGTTTTGCTCATGCTTGAGCTTGCTGTAGTATGGAAAAAATGTCATGACAGCCAAGACGCTGGTATCTGCAGGGGAGTTCCAAAGCCAAACACCTTATATTTCCAAGCTCAAGGCGGCAAGTTGGGCAACAGTTAAGCACTCTCATTTTGCAGTTTGTGCATAGAGTGTGGCCATTTGGACACTGGTGAATAGGAGGATACATTAAACTCGTGCAGATAGGACACTCGAGTAACTCATGCACACCATTAGATGAAGACATTCCATGCTTAGCACCAGACCCGATGATAGTTTTTACTGGAGTACTATTTTTCTCTGCTTTTGGCATTGCTATGTCATAGCATGCAAACTTTGTGTGAGAATTAAACACCTCGCTGCAGGCACTTCCTCCAGGAGCCATGGCAATCCAACAATATTAATAAGATGGAGCTCAATAATTAAATTTCAACTCCATAATCCAAGCTTCATTTGTTTCCACCGGATATAGAAATTGACGAAGAAGAAGAGCCATGTTTGTCTCTTTCAGTGATGATGACCATGCGCGAGACCTTTGATACCATCATCATAAAAGAAACCGAGAATAGTGCAGGCCGGAGCTGGTGCGAGCCGTGGCTGGAAGCAGCGACAAGGCCGCAAGTGTGAGATGCAAGCGCTGCTCTATCGGCGACGACGGTGGTGGTGCAGTGAACGCAGAGCAATAATCTGGTGGTACATAGCAGCAAGAGCAGCTCCAATGAAGGGTCCAATACAGAAGATCCAGTGGTCATCCTGACCATGATCCCTGTTGAAGATGATTGCAGCTCCAAGACTTCTGGCTGGATTGATGCCAGTTCCTGTGATGGGGATGGTGGCCAAATGAACCAAGAACACTGCAAACCCAATACTCTTGGAGCCAAAAGAGGTCAATGGCCTACATCCGTGAGCAGCTCTCGATCGCTGCTGAGTCGCAGTTAGAGACTCCATCGAAAAAACAACGGAAGTAGAGATGATGTCGTTTCTGTTCTGTAGCTTGGTGTCTGACAGTCTTACTGTGATGGAAGAAGAAGGTATTTGATTAATGTACACTATTCAGCTACCGCTCCTAGTGAGTTGGGGATGCTCAATCGATTTGTAGAGAAAGATGGAAAACGAAGAAGCAGAATTGGTGTATAGCGTTGTGGCAGCGGAGTGGAGGTATGTGTAGAGCTTCCGGCGGGTGGTCAAGGCAAGGTTGCCGCCCGCCGGAAGGCGAAGAATACCAAGAGCTTAACCTATAGCTCTAATACCATGTAGAAAATTTAATGTATAGAAAAAGAGAGAGAGAATCAATTATGTATGTATTGATGTATTTTTGATTGATGTAAATGACTACAATGACTCCCCTATATATAGGAGAGGAAGAGAATATACTAACACACTTACCTACCACACTACACTTACCTACCACACTACCCTCACCTACCACACTATACTTACCTACCACACTACACTAAAATATTCTAACACTTTTATTCGTATTTCATGTAATACATTTTTGAAAATAATAAAAGGAATGTAAACTTTATCTAAATATCTTATATATTGTTAGAGAAAGACATGCGAACAGAAAATTAATATAATTGTCATGAAGTTTGAAATTTGCGGAAGTTTTAATGTATTAGGAAAACACATTTTATGCATTAAAGATCTATTGATAAGTCTATAGTATTATTTATTTTTGATAAGGAAAAATATTCTAGTATTTCATTTTTGTCTTATATATGGCTTGGTGCCATCTGTTGTCTAAGTAAATTAATTTGAAGCAAGTGATATGGTGACATGAAGTATTAACTACATTGTAATAATTTTGGAGGTATAGATTTATACCAAAAAAAAATATAAAAAAAAAATGGAGGGATAGATGGAATGGAATTGTAAGAGTAAATTATGAATGTATCCAATATATCTTGCAATTTTTAGTTATGGATAATTGTTATAATTGATTGACATTATCTCTAATTTGTGGGGTGCCAATATGGCTTGAAAGTGGGGGTACAAATGCTATAATCATTTTGGAAGGACAGATTTATTATAAATAAAAAAAAAAAATGAATGGACAGAGGGAATGGAACTTGAGGAGTAAATTATGAATGTATCCAATATATCTTGCAATTTTTAATTATGGATAAATGTTATAATCGATTACCATTATCTCTAAACTATGGGGTACAAACATTCCCTTCTCCTAAGTCGACGGCCATGTCGTCTCCACATTGGCATCTCCTAGTTCTATGCACCACGTTTTAGTCTTGTGAGGTGGAACTTGAGTCAATAATATATCTCCAACCTCAAATTTACCCACACCTCCTTAATGTCCAAAGCGCCTAAGGTTGGGCAAACTTAGATTACCTCACTCAGCTAGGCAAGATCTCCCAAGCAAGCGATTGCCATAAGTTGATCTCCAGTTGGTTGTCTTCATGACTTCTCCAACATTGTTAACAAGTGAGATCAATTGCACCTTGCGATCTGCTATTCGCCCAACACTTGAGACTCGGAACAAGTTACCTAGGCTGGGAGTATGGTCTAGGATCTCCACAAGGATTGTGGCTTGGAGGCTCGAGTCAATAGATTGTCAAGGGTGCGTACTCATCCATTTGGGTGGTCCCCTTCATTAGCCTTAGAGAGAGAGACAGAAGTGTTGTATGATAATTGATACTCTGATCCCTGTGATTAGGGCTGCAAATGAAACGAGCTGTAAATGAACAAGCTCGGCTCGTTAAGGGCTCGGCTCAGCTTGAATATTAGGCTCATTTAGTAAACGAGTTGAGTTCAAGCACGAATAAACTCGGCTCGTCAAGCTCGGCTCGTTTATCTTTATTTAAATTATATAATAAATAAATTATTTATATATTAAATAATATATAAATATATAATAGTAAAAATTCATTATTTATATATTAAATAATATTAATAATATTTTTTATTTAAATAATATTAAAAAAAATCTTATTGAGCCGAGTTGAGCTGAGCTGAGCTGAGCTCGAGCCTAGTTATTTATCGAGCCGAGCTTGAGCTCAATAAACAAGCTCATTAGTAAATGAGCTGAGCTCGAGCTCAGCATAGCTCGGCTCAGCTCGGCTTGTTTGTAGCCCTACCTATGATGCCTTGACATGCGGAGGTAAGGAAACACTATGCATTGTAGGCCAAAGAAGGCACGATGGACAACATCCACATGTCAGGAGATCACTGATTAAAGATCCCTTGGTTATGAGATCCGAACATAGAGATCTCATGAAAAATGATCCTAGTTGTCTGGCCAAGGGGATCATGCCACCTGTCTCACCTAGTTTGACCTTAATAGTTCAACCTCCCTATAAAAGGGATCCTCTCCATGCATCACCTGTTTACTCTTTTATCCGACAAAAGTGTAAGTCTCTTTCTTTGCTGTCATCTTCTCAAAGGACAGGAGATCCGAGGATAGAGATCCTATGAAAAAAGATCCCAGTTGTTGGGCCAAGGTAATCATGCCACCTGTCTCCCATAAGTTGACTTCAACAGTCCGACTTCCCTATAAAAGGGATCCTTTCCATACATCACCTGTTTACTCTTTTATTCGGAAAAATTAGTTCTTTCTTTCTCCTCTGTCATCTTCTCTCTCTCTTAAGGTTGCCCTTGTCTTCTCCTCCTCCACCTTTAGTGATCCTTTTCTAGCTAAATGCCTACCATCTTTCCCGATCACCCTATCCTGGCCATCTTGGACACCATCATCCACAAAAGAATCTTATTATTGTACTTCAACAATCATTTCCCATGACTAGCGCCTCATTTCCCATGACTAGCACCACTAATTTGTTTTTGCTATTTTGCTCAATATATAGTCAAGTCCTTTTACACTAAAGAGTATGTAAGCATGGTATTATGAAATATTTTTATATCAGTTGAAGTATCGTGATATTTGTGTAGCTCAACAGAAATTGAATCATATACCTGGCTTGCAATATTAAATCATATGAAATTTTTTAGTCACCAAGATTGTAATGAACGATAATGCCATAAAATCCTATTTTGAAACAGAGAAAGGAAAAGAAAGAGAGAGAAAGGAAAGCAAAATGAAAAAGAACAAAGCAATTTTTAGGAGTATCAGTTGAATGATCAATTGTGATGTAGGACAAGTAGGAATTACTTTCCTACAAGTAGTGAGCCCAATTTAAGTATATTGGCAGCAGCAACAATAGACTTAGGGCTGGTTTGGCAACTCAAAAAAAAGTCAAAAAGTTACCAAAAAAGTTAAAAAGTTATCACTATTCACCAAAAAAAAATATAAAAAAATTAATATACATAATATTAAATACCAATCAACTTCACGGCAGCCTATGTACAGACCTGAAAGCATAGGAGTGAAAGAAAAAAAATAAAATAATACATGTGTATTTTCATTAAATTGGATGGTAAAGTTGGGTTCGTGGGGCCCACCACGGGTCCCGTTTTTCTAATCGGAACCGTTCAATGTGCAGAACTCATCGAGTACTATATGCTTGTAAAAAATTACGTCTATCGGATATCGCTAACTACATGATCAAATCAGTTTTGTATTAAAATGGATGGTGTTATAGTTAACATGTGACAAAAAAAAACTAACACGATCAGATAGCTATCGATATCCAATGAACGTGATCTTTTACAAAAATATAGTACTCGACGAGTTCTACACATTGAACGGTTCCGATTAGAAAAACGGGACCCGTGGTGGCCCCCACGGGCCGAACAATACCGTCCAATCAAAGGCCGAAAAGTAGGCAATCTTTTCCCAAATCCTTTTCAGCCGAGGCACTGCCCAATCGTACGGATTCATTAATTATCTTCTCCTACACACTTATTTATACAATATTTTAATACACATTTTTTCATAAAAAATCAAAAAGTTAACCCAAACATTCATATTTTTTTCCTCTACTTTTTAGTCCAAAAAGATAAAAAGTGCACTTATTTAGGACACCCCAAACAACCCCTTATTGGGCTGGATTTGGTGGGTTTTGTGGCTGCAAAAATATTTAAAAATAGGAGTTTAAGGGTTTGTAAAAAGGTGGGTTTTGGGAATGAAAACACAAGTGTTTAGGGACAGTTGGGTAGTTGTTCTAAGCACTGTGAACAGTGACTTGAACAGTAACCTTGCTGGATAGAAGAAGAAGAAGAAGAAGAGAGATAGAGAGAGAGAGAGAGAGAGAGAGAAATGCTTCACCCTCACAAGGGATAGGCCAATCACACAAACACAATCTCAAATTTTCATAATATTAACTCTGCTATTGAATCATTGAGATTACACATATTTGTAGGCTAAAGACTCTCCTAATTCTATGAGGACTATTTCTCAAATTTAGAAACTAAAAATATTTAGCAACTACTAATATTCTAGACCAATTATGACTTCCAATTCTACTTCAATCATAATAGGAAATTTTAATGACTTCTAATTCTACGTCAATATCAAAATAGGAAATTTGGACTTTTGACCACTAAGATTATTTTAGACATAATCGAACCCATATATAATAATTCATTTAATAACTTGGCCCAAAATAAAACTCATGGGCAACCCTACAACCCATGTCCAGCAAAACTGAAGTTACCATAATACCCTTAACTACTAAACACTACCATGGACACTTCTCTTTGGATAAAAAAGGCTTCTTGACGAACATAAGACCTTTAGACTTTGTGTTGGGCTTCCACAACCTATTGTACTTGTTTAACCATGTAATAGATGTTGCATCAATTCTTCCCCTCTGAAAAGAACTCGGCTCCGATGAGTTGGGAACGTGTCCAAGAATGCCATCACATGGAGAAATTCATTGAATCAAGAAAGAACTCTTCTTTAACTTCAATTTTTGCTCATCTGTAGCACAAGTAAGAGTATACTTCTTTTTTCCATCAATGAAGGAGTAGGTTTTGGCACGTTCGACATGATGCACATCACGATCCCAGATCCAAGTTCTACCCAAAAGTATGTGACAAAGCTTGAGTGGCAAAACATCACACATGATTGTCTCCTTAAGGTTCCCAATGGTGAATGTGACTGGACATTACTTGTCAACCTTTAACTTTGTGTTAGTAATCCAAGCCACATGATATGGCTTTGGATGTGGCTCAGTCATTAACCCTAACTTCTTAACTTTGTCTTCGGATACCACATTAGTATAACTCCCAATATCAATCACCAATGAACAGATTTGCCCTTCGCAATTGACTCTTGTTTGAAATTTTTTTCCTCTATGGTAAAGATCTTCTTCACTCTTGGAAACTTGTTTAATAGTTACCATAAGAGGACGGATAATGCTCATCAAGTCATCTAAGTCATCAAAAATTGTCTCATAATTAGCATCAAGTGGATCACAAACCTCTTCTTCAAGTGGTGACTTATTAGACTCCTTTGCCTCTTTTGAACTTTCCTTGTCAACCATAGGCGACTGACTTTATGGGGCATTGAAAAGATAGATGACCATAACCATGACAAGTGAAACATCTTGTTTTAGAATTAGAATTACTACTTGCTTGAGATGAAGATGAAGCACTAGGACGTGGTGGCTTGTTGGAAACATAAGAACTTCCTTGTGGCTTGTTGATAGACTTGCTTCAACTTGCATCAACAAAATTCCTTTCGCTTGGAGTAATATTTTCTGTTGAAGCTCTCATAGGGGTCTTCTTTTTAAATTCTTCTTCCATCTTGTAAGCTACTTGAACCGCATCTGCCATGGTATAAAGTCGACTAGTAGCTAGCCCACAAGAGATTTGTGAGTTTAACCCTTGTTGATACATCAAAATCATCACATCTTCGTTCCAAGGAAATTCCGATCTTGTAGCCAAATTATAGAATTTTCCAGTGTATTCCTCAACAGACATACTTCTTTGTACCAATTGTGTGAATTGTAAGTGGACACGTTGTTTGTAGTTCACTGGTACAAAGTATTGAGTCATTGCAATCTTCATATCTTCCCATGATGTAATGGTAGCATAATGCATTTGTTGGTATTTTGCCCACCAAACTCTTGCTGCCCCCTTCAATTTAGCCTCCGCAAAGAAGAGTTTTCTTTCATTTGTCAAACGATACCACCTAAAGAAACTCTCTAGGCTATGCAACCAATCAAGAAATAATTCCGGGTTGTTGTCTCCATGAAAATCTCCAACTTCAAGCTTAGCACTTCTATCAGCATCAACTATCCTAGGATTTTCTTGCAAGCGGGATAGTGCTGGTTGTGGAGGAATTTGTTCAGAACTTTGTTGGTGATTAGGGGATGAGGAAACATGGATGTTTGAGGCACCAAATTCTTGAACCGTGCTTTCTCCAATAGGCTTTTTGCCCAAGATAACAGTTGACAACCTCTCCATTAATACTTTCATCTCCTCCAAAGTTGTAGTGATGGTACATACGTCACTCTTTAGCATTGTAACATCTTCCTTGGTAGCCTCATAATCTTTTGAGAAGGCTTCGAACTTGGAATTCAATTCAGCGTTTGTCACCATGGTATTCAATAAAAAAAACCAAAAACGGTGGAGAATAAAAGTAGGATCTCGAAGCTCTGATACCAAACTGATGTAGAACGAGTAGGGATTACTTTCCTACGAGTAGTGAGCCCAGTTTAAGTATATTGGCAGCAGCAACAATAGACTTATAGGGCTGGATTTGGTGGGTTTTGTGGCTGCAAAAGTATTTAAAAATAGGAGTAAGGGTTTGTAAAAAGGTAGGGTTTGGGAATGAAAACACAAGTGTTTAGGGACAGTTGGGTAGTTGTTCTAAGCACTGTGAACAGTAACCTTACTGGATAGAAGAAGAAGAAGAAGAAGAAGAAGAAGAAGAAGAAGAAGAGAGAGAGAGAGAGAGAGAGAGAGAGATAAGTGCTTCACCCTTGCAAGGGATAGGCCAATCACACAAAAACAATCTCAAATTTTCATAATATTAATTTTGCTATTGAATCATTGAGATTACACATATATTTATGAGCTAAAGACTCTCCTAATTCTATAAGGACTATTTCTCAAATTTAGAAACTAAAAATATTTAGCAACTACTAATATTCTAGACCAGCTATGACTTCCAATTCTACTTCAATCATAACAGGAAATTTTAATGACTTCTAATTCTTCTTTAATATCAAAATAGGAAATTTAGACTTTTGACCACTAAGATTATTTTAGACATAATCAAACCCATATATAATAAAACTCCTGGGCAACCCTACAACCCATGTCTAGCAAAATTGAAGTTACCATGATACCCTTAACTACTAAACACTACCATGGATACTTCTCTTCAGACCAAAAAGGCTTCTTGACGAACATAGGACCTTTAGACTTTGTGTTGGGCTTCCACAGCCTATCGTACTTGTTTAACCATGTAATAGATGTTGCATCAAATTGTCTACTAACATGTTAATATATTCCTAATATGTCCGATTTCCATCTATGCCTCTCAACATGTTTCTTTTCACGATAATCTTGCATGCTAATTTTCTTGATATAAGTTTACCATGCACAGTAACCTGGGAACCAATCCAAACCTACTGATTCATCCTACTCGTCAATTGGTCTTTGTGTTAAGCTTTTGAGAGCTGATGTAGCTCTGTTTAAGTTTGGATATGGCATTATACTACCCACTTCAACCCAACTTGTCCAGAATACAATCTCAACCTTGTTATGAGTTCTTAATAAAGTAGTGTAGACTGTGGAAGAAGGCTGATGCGTGGCTACGGAGGTTTTGTTATTTTGAGGTGCTTCAAGCTGGAGAAGCCAATATTCAAGTTATTATTGAGGAAAGACTTGTGTTCTTTTGTTTCTATGATGGACATGCTATTGTGGGAGGCTGCATTGATAGGTTAGGAATTTTGGAATGTACTCTTTGAACAATTATTGGTAGAATATTCAGAATGTCACTTATATACCCCCTGTATTCACATGTCGCATGATGGAACATGAAATAGAGCATTTTCTTTCTTTGATCACCTTTTTTTTTTTTAACAAATAATTTTCCTTAGAAATATTATAAACTGTGAAAGTAGGTTTTCTCTTGAGAGAAGGCATTAGATGGCTTATAGGAGCTTCTTGTGTTGGTGATTTCATTACTTATTTACTATCAATATCAGCACTGATTGTTGGCATCATGTTTTGATACTTGCATAAATTTACATCACATTAAATAGTATCACACATTAAGTTGGTATACTTTCTTATTTTCCAAATCCACTTAAATCTAGGCATCATTTATTTCATTATTATGGAGTTTTTTCATTTGAATATGAAGTCACTGTGAACTTAATTATTGAGCTTGTATTTAAGGTTTCACTTGTTTTCTTCCATTATTTCTGCTGGCAGTCTTATTTGTTTCTCTTGGGCTAAGAGGAAATTATTTTGCAGGATTCAGATTCTGACATTGACCGATTTGACTTGCTAGATCCATCATCACCTGATATGGTTGTTGGCAGTATTTCTTTTTCGTGTTCTGTTGAGGTGTGCAGCACCAGGCTACCTTTTCTATTGGTACCATTACCAGTATTTTTTATGGGTAGTATAACTATTAGTTCAAACATTGGCAGGATCCAATTGAAACAGAAAAAGGTTTTGCAAGACGCATTTTGTCTATAGTGGTATGGATAATTCATCTCCCTTCGTCTGCCTGTTTGATATGCTCTCAATATATGTATCGTGTTGTCTGTGGTCGTATGTTGTAAATCATGTTCTTCCTTCCCTGTATGATACCCACTCAATTGTCTGTCATGCTGGATTACTTTGGGTTGAACTTGTTATATGAATTTCAATCTATTTGTTCTTGTAGATGTAATGACATATTTTTTGCAAACACCATGGATTAATTTTAGGCTAGATTTGAACATAAGAGGATTGTCTTTTAATGATATTATAGGCATCAGTAATCGCTTGGCTAAATTACGGGGCTAGTTGATTCCAACATATAGATGAATCATAGATGTGCAGAAATGAGACCAAAGATGTTGATAATTAACTGGTGACTTTGTTCTTGCTTTCTAATTATTATGTGACACTCCTTCAATAGGTTTGGAATGTCTTGGGTGATGTCAAATGTAAACTTTATCAATAAAGTTTTTGTTGTTGATTATAAAAAAAAAAAAAAAAATTGTAATCTGGTCAGGCATTGGTATTATGCATCCTGGGTTTGAAGAGTCATATTCCACAGCGTATTTCTCTCTTTTGCTATTTCATACAAAATTTGACAAGACAAAAATGCGAGATTATTCAGAGGCCTTCACTTCATAATTGTGAAGGTAATGTAGCTGAGAGTGAAAGAATAGCTCGATACATAGCGATAAAAGCTGAGAGCGAAAGAATAGCTCAATACACAGCGATAAAAGCTGAGAACGGAAACTCTGCCATTTTTTCCATTTCTTGTCCTGTCTGCCTTACTTTTCACCCAACAACTAATTTCTTGATCTCAGCTGATCGTCTATAATTTCATCTCTCCAGTATTACACACTCATTGTATTGTTCCTAATCATTTTGGACCCTCTACAGAGGGTAGTAGGGGTCTATCAGAGGAAGGAAAACTTCTGTGGGAATGCAAGGAGTTTGGGAAGATAGCAAGTACGGAGGCTTTATCGAATTTTGGTTGATAAATAACCTTATGTGGTGTGGCTGATTACTTCAGGATTAAGGGGAATTAGGTGTTTAATGATGGTCTAACGAGATTTGGAGGTTGATGAGATGATTTTTGATTTTGTCAAGTGGGAGAAGATATTTATTGGTGAATGGGAGTCAAGTTTGGAGAACTTTGTTGTGAAATTTTGAGAAAGCTAAATATTAAAATTAGTGGCTAAAATACGTACTAAGGCCTCGTTTGGGGACTGACTATTTTAGCCAAAAAGTCAAAAAGCCAACTAAAACTAGTCACATCACCTCTCTACTTTTCTGCACATCTTTTCGTAAAAAGCCAAAAAGTTACTAAAATAGCCTGTTCCCAAACGAGGCTTAAGTAGTAACATGTTATAGTTATTGAATTCAGTAACACGATTCAATTTGTGTAACTACATGTTCTTTTTCTTTTCTGTTCCTTTATGGTGAAAAACTGAGGTATTTAGAAAACATTGAGTTCTGTTTGCATTCCATTAATCCATGGAATGGGTTAAAATGTCATATTCTAAACTTAAATCTCAGCCATACTATTATATTATCGTGTTGGATGAACAAATTTATACATACCTTGTCAAGTAAAAGAAAATACTCCTGCGTACATAGTTTCTAATTGTCAAGATCTTTTTTTCCATATATGTTTCTACTTCAATCATTTCAGCTTGAAAACATATCTTATGAAGCAGGATTATAAACAATACATGATGGGAGAAATACAAAATTAATATTTGATAATATACAAGATTTTGGGAGCTATGCTTTTTAATGGATTTAATTGAATTGAATTGAACCCTATGGTTTCTACAGGACTATGATGGAGATGGGAAGCTCTCATTCTCTGAGTTCTCTGACTTAATCAATGCTTTTGGCAATCAACTGGCAGCTGATAAGGTTCATTAATTTATTTTTTGTTGTGTTTCTAGTTCCTAGCGCTTCTTTTGGAACTTCTTTTTGTATTAGGCCACTGTTTCTTGAATGTCTTGGGTGCATTTGGATACTTGGATTTGGATTTGGCTGGCACATCTTTCATCAGAGGCGATGCAAATATTTCAGATATCCTTATTGGGCTTTAAAATTTGTCTGCTGGTTTGTCCAAAATACAATTGCATTTTGAGTGTATTTTGGAATTGTGGATTCAAATCGAAATCTAGACCATCCAAAATTTCATATCCAAACTATCCTGTATAAATTTTTTTCAAGTTTTTTGTCTTAGAAATTCTTTTTTACTTGTTTACTAGAAAGAAGAGCTTTTTAAAGCAGCTGATCAGAACGGGGATGGTGTTGTTAGCATGGATGAGTTGGCTATCCTTCTTGCTATTCAACAAGAAAAGTAAGGCCATGTAAAATTAAGAAGCTTGGGGTTTGATCTGAATGTTGACCTATTTGTTCTTTTCTGTATACTTTAATAGATTTTTTCACCAACATGAGATGCCTATTATATAAGGTCTTGTGAGGTCAATTTAATTATTTTCTTACCATGATTATGTAATCTGCATCCATCTGTCACTGGTGGTCCTCAGTTCAGGTAGTAAACTATGTTGTTCATCTAGGCATGTTTTCTGGGTGGAAAGTTTTTCCAATTTTATGCTCTGCATGTTTGGGCAAAAGCATTTTCTGACGTTTGGTACAATGGAAAACGTAAGTCAACGAAAAACATTTTTCATGGCCAACGCAAAGCATGCCTAATTGGGCGGAAAATGTTTTTCACTTTTGAAAGATGGAAAACATTTTCCAAACTAAAGTCTTACTAATGCCACCACACTACTACCACCACCATCTTTACACCACCACACTACACCGCTGCCACCTTTGTTAACACCACCACCTCCACCCACCACCACCACCGCCCCGCCATTATTGTTGTCGCCGCCGCCGCCACTACGCTACCACTCCCACCAACCCACCACATCCGCCAACACCACCACCACCTCCACCTCCACCTCCACCTCCACCTCCACCTCCACCTCGCCCCAACCACCACTACATTAATTTCAAGGATGCAACCAAACATAGGAAAATGTTCAAAAGAAGTTTTTTTGTCGAAAATGTTTTTCATTGGAAAATGTTTTCTGCAGAAGCAAACAGAGACACGTGAGCCTTGCTTCTCAATCTTCATGTATAGACCTGTTTGATGCAGCTTATTGAGGCTGCTTATAGTTTACTTTTATATATATATAGAAATTCATGCCAGAGTATTTGGTGTAATTTCTGTTTACAAAGTAGGCAAAAGTAGCTGAAATATAAGATGAAAAAATTAATTATTAAGAAGCTGGGGAAGAGATGTTTTTAGCTTCTACTTTCTGATTATTAACTTTCAGCTTACGAAAAAATTGTACCAAACAGGCCTTGTATATTAATAGGCTACATGGAAATAGTTTGGAAAAGTCGTTCAATAATATAATAGTAGGGCAATATATTTTGCTATATTGTACAATATATTGCAATGTTTTATTGATATAATGTTAATTTCATGCAAAATGTAAACGAAATAGCTAGATTTAAAACACGTGAACATATTGCATCACATTTCCTCACTAGTTGTACAGGCAAGAATACCCAGTTCTGTTTAATCTTGTAAATTTTATGTCTGCTGGAGTTCAAATTTAAGCTTGGTAAAGCTCTTTGTCATTCTTAGCATTGCATGCTATTTTTTGGAAGCTCATTCATGTTGTTTTGAAATGTGGATGAGCTCTATGATTGTGAATAAGGTAAATTCTGGAAAAGCAAGTAGTGAATGGCAGCATTGTACTCGGATCTTTGTTCTTTCACCCCTCGTGGTTGAGGAAGAATTAGAAGATTATGTCCAAATCTTATGTGGCAGGTCTCTTTCACCATATTTCATACCTTCTGTTGGATATTAGATCTCCCTTAGGAGGATAATGAATATGCAGTTTGACTTGACAACTCTTGTTTTGGTTGGCGATGCTTAATCCTGTTAGTATTCAGGTTGATAGAGTTCGTAGAAATCTCATTTTTATTCTGTATTTCTTCGTTGCAGGGAACCACTAATTAATTGCTGCCCTGTATGTGGTGAAAATCTTGAAGATTCAGATACGCTGAACAATATGATTCATTTAACCCTGTGTTTTGATGAAGGGACTGGAAACCAGGTTATGACCGGGGGTTTCTTGACTGATAAACAAGCTTCATATGGGTGGGTACTCTTATGAAAGTTGAACTTTTGGATCATTTATGATAATGAAACTCTTCCTTCCTCTTTTATGAATAATTTTCTATTCTAAGATTTGAATTCTATTATGAATTATTTGACTTTAGGTGGATGTTTAAACTAAGTGAATGGGCCCATTTTTCCTCCTATGACATTGGTTTAAATTCTGGGTCTAGTGCCTCACATATTGTGGTACTCTCTCTCTCTCTCTCTCTCTGCATTTCTCAAAGTTCCACTAAAGCATTATACTGCAAAAGTTGCTTCTATTCATCTTTTGTTCTATTACTATGATCACAAGCAGCCAGGATATTGCTTACTTGTGGAGGAAATTGGGTGCTACCTTTCTCATCTACTCTTTTTAATTTGTTTTTGTTTGTTTGACGTGGCATTACATTTTTATTTAAAGTTCCATAAAGTTGTGCTCTGGCAAAAATGTTCGTCATTCGGTTAATCTTGAGTATTGGCAATTGGTAGTTTATGGAGTTAATAGATTTCTAGTTATAAAAGACATTTTTTTTATGAATATATATTTGTGGGGAGCAGAGTTGGAAGATTATAAGGAAATGTTTCATGTTTGGTTCATTCATCCTTCAGATGTGTTTAGATGTAAATTTTCTTTTGACAAAATCATTGACAATGAGTGTGCCTTCTTTCTCCCTTCACCCAAAAAAAAAAAAAAAAAAAAAGAAGTGTGCAGCTTGAGGTGAAGTTTTTTATGTGGTTGTTAGCTCATGGAAGCATTTTGACCAATGATTCCTTTCAAAAGATAAAGCTTAATCGCTGCCTTTGTCCTTACTATTGCGTAATGTGTAAGAAAGGTGAGTAATCTTTGAATCACCTTTTCTTGCATTGCCTCATGGCGTTGAGTTTGTGGCATCAACTTTTTCTTTTGGTGGAATTATTGTGGGTGGCTCCAATAGCAAGTATTCATATGCTTTTAATTGATTTTCGGGGATTTGGTGGCAAGAAAAGCGCAACAGCATTGTGGCTGTGTGGTACATGCATTTTTTGGGTGATTTGGCTGGAAAAAAATGCAAGAATTTTTGAAGACAACTTTGGGGAGTTGGATTCTATGTGGCATAATACTATGGCATATTTTTGGGTCTTTGTGTCCCCTCGGTTTAAAGGGTCCTACTCTTTTTGATCTCTGGAGATTGGAAGGCTGTGTGCAATACATTGTTCTTGCTTTTGCTTTGTTTTGGGTTGTTTTTTTATCACTGCTTTTCATGTGTAATCTTAGAGGACTCCTTATTCTCTCTTGTACTTCATTTCTTTTTATTCAATAACATTCCTTTTGTTGCCGATAAAAAATAGAAGCAGCTATGTGGCGTATGCATGGTAGTGTATGAGTTGATCTTTTGATTAGGGTGACTTGGATTAGATTCTGAGTAGTTAAATTTATTTTATGCAGAACCTATTAGGTAATGTGGTGAAGGCTGTAACCTTCTTACCAGATAACCATTTTTGCTGTTGGACGACAGAAATTACCCTGTGTGTTTCTTATGATTTATCATATTCATCCTTCAAATAAAATAGCCTTCTCTCTGTTTTCTTCATGTCCTTCCATCCAAAATAATCCGCATATAAGCAAATTAGCCATGGACACCTTTGTGAACAAACGAGGAAAAAGAAAATGGAATTAGTAGTTCTGCTGCATATAAATTGACTATTGTCGTTGTCTATTGCAGCTTTGGTTAGAAACTGACACATTAGTAGGGAACTCAACTGATGTGTGCTATGATTATTTTTATTTTTTGTGTTTGTTCTACAGGCTTGTTGATGTTCAATCAAATATCATTAATTTCAAAGCAATGCTTTGGTGATATTCTTATATTTTAATTTCTGGTTGTAATGCTTTAGGTTTTTGATCGGAGGACAAAGAGGCTAGTGGAGGAATTACTTGATGGAAAGATTGTTCTATCAATGAGAGCCATTTATCAATCTAAATTAGGGCTTGGCCTTATGGACAAAGGTACAGCATTAATTTTTATTAAGCCTTAGCAATGCCATATATAGAAAAGTTAGCAATTCGTGTGAGGAAAGCGCACTCAATTTTTGGTGCACTTTCATTTTAGAACTACATTTAGTGATTCTAAAACTTGTACTTAATTTTTCCTGTATTTCTCTTTTACAAGATGAAACAATAGAATCTATAAAAATCTAATAGAATGGAAGGGCTTTAGAGGAAATGAAAACTTGAGTGCCATGGTGAGAAGAGAATCACTCTTGTATTTACAACTCCCTAACACATTTCCACATGTGATCTATATAAGCCGACCCTTATCAATTAGTCACTTGCCATGTTCTTATTTCCATTCCATGTGCCAAAATAATCAAGTTCCAAGTAAAATTGGTTGAAGTTAGCTGTATACTTAAAAGGATTTTTATCATTTGGCTTAACGTCGGACATATTTTCCACAAATCAGACACTATTGTCTTTTTTTTACCAGTTCAAATTCTCTAACCAGGCCTCATTTTGCCTCCACCCCACGGTCTTTGTTTGCTCATTGCTGCACTTAGTGATCTTCCACTGCAAATTAAAAAATTATCTCACGTGAATTTTTCTCTTCTTGTTTGTTCGTAGTTTTATGCAAGTTATGATCTTTTTGGTTACTTTGGTACTGCAATTGGGTGCAGGGGCGAAAGAAATCTTGCAAAACATCTCAGAAAAGCAGGGGAAGAAAATGAATTCGGCTGAATCTGCTAAAGATATACCAAAGTTCATTGAATTTTTCAAGGCATGCTAATCTTCACAAGTAAATATAAAACTGTGATATTATTATCATGTTATAAGGCATAACAAAATGTTTATGATTCCTTGGTTTTGAGCATGTAATGCAGTAAAAAATATTGTAAATTCTTCTGTACTCATGTCTTTGAGTGACAGATAACTCTGCTTTGTAATGAATTCATGGACCTGTCCTTTTATGAAGTCTTGTTGGATGGATCATTATATATTCAGTGTTTGCAGATGCAGAACAGCTGGGTGGTGATTAATTGTTTAACATATTGAGGTTTAGATCACCCTTGTTACTAAAAACAGGCTGATTGTCATATCTATGAACAGTCATACCTAGTATTTAGTGCACAAGGCTTCCACTTGTCGCTAGGTTTGAAAAAGATGGTATGTAGGCACCCTTACTATCTCATTTTAGTGGAGAGGCTGATTATCAGGACCTACAGTGCTAAGGTGGATGCGCACTTGACTTTGTGTCTGGTCATGACATTTAATTGATGTTTTTCTTTTCCAGTTGGAGCAATTTTCTATTAACAAAAAGAAGTGCTCTATGCTATGAGTTCAAGCATCTTATCTTGCATCTAAAGCGTCTTTGTTATTATACTTGATGATGTGGTTTATGCTTATGGCCTGACATTGATGCATTAATGTGTGGAACCTGTCTGCATAAATGTTATTAAACCTGTCTGCATCATGCTTTATAATATAGAGTAATATCTAAACTTGTTAGTTCATTGACATTATGCTGCAGCTGCAACTCCGTTTCTTCCAAAAACTTGGGGTTGGCTGCTTGAATTCATTGCTTATTTGGGGTCTTCTCCTCTATTAATCATAAGCTTCCATTTCTTGTCTTACTTTTTTGCTTTCCTCTTTCCTTTCTGTCACATTTAACTTAATCAAATTATTCCTCTTCAATCAAAGTATTCATTTGTTCATTTGTTGTCATTGGGTCTTGTCAAATCATAATCTTATTCTGAACTGGTGCCACTTCTAGCTTGAGACGTATGCATTTATTTCTTGTATTTGCCTTTGCTTTTAAAGAGCATTCTTTTTTCTTGTAATGGCTTTGGCTATTACTTATTAATATCATGGTTCTTGGCATTCTGTTTGACTTTTACTAAAGTTGTGTTCCGTATATTTGTAGTGTTGCTCATACTTATCTTAAAACCATTTAATTCTAAAGCATCTTTCCTAGTTGTAGCTTAAAATTAACCCCTACTCCCTTTTCATGAATTGAAACTATACCCTTGGGGGATAAAACTCTTATTGGGTATATCTATAGGCTAAACCCAAAGTGTAATCATATGAACTAAGTGCTAACCCTTGTAAGTTTATTTGTGATTGGAAGTCGTCAACTTGTCTGTAACCCTTTTGAGTGAAGTGTGGTTTTGAATGGTACGAAAGACAGACTTATGTCTCTGCTCTGCTCGTTAATGTTCTTCTTACCTTTAAGTGGAGAAGAACTAGAATGAAATTTTTTTTCTTTGATGATATTATTATAATGGACGCTTGATGTTTTCAATTAAATAAACTTATTTATGTGCACATGTTTGTAAGTCTGACTATGTTATCCTTTGTTATATTTACCGTTTTGTCTTTCGAACAATTAATCCAATGCCTATAATGCAAAATCATGATTTATAGACCATTCGTGAAACATTCAGTAAAACCTCTTCAACACGGCTTATAATGTTATTAGAGGATTCACATAACCAACATCCAGTAGATGTGATTTAAAGTCATATTGAGTGGATTTTCATATGGGCTGTGCTTGTATGTTTGTTAGGTAGACTGCTAATGTAACTGCTGTCCCTGTAACTCATGGACATGCATTCTGAAATTTATGGCAAAGAAGGGTTCATTGATTTGTGTAGAAAACCCTATGTAATTGGGGTTTAAGGCTTGTGTTGGATGCCCACTACATGCATTAGTTTCTGAAACAATTAATGGGTCAGGTCATTTTTAAATCCTGCCCCTACTGTGTGCCTCTAGTCTTTGAATAAATTACTAAGTGATGATTTAAAAATGGTCTCTGATATTTAGTTTAATTAAGCAATCTTAATAAAATTTGAAGCTTAAACAGATTGACCAAAAACATACATTGGATTTGCCCCCCTTTTCATTTTTGGTTCATGAATAATACTCATGATGTTGGCTATGCTTTCATGTATTATATCTATTCATGTATCTCCTTTTGATGGCTATATTTAAAATTTGTTAATTGCTCTTTGGTAGCCTTCAATTGTACAATCATAATTTACCCAAATTCATACAGCTTTTTATGCTAAAATTACTTGTATGAAGTGTACTATTCTTTGGTCTAATTTTTCTCCACCATTGTGTTGTAGGATCAAATCAACTTGGCTGATGTCAAGTACCCACTGGAGCATTTTAAGGTAGGTTAAAACCTGTTCATTTATTTGATACACAAATAGAATTTTAAACAGAATGACATTTGGTTTCTTTTTGGGTATCGGGGAGCCCTTTGTTTAAAGGAGTTCCTCTTTTTTTAATTGCAGCAGATTGGGGGGCAGATTGTGATATGTAGTGCTTTGTTTTGGTTTTGAATTTTTTTCGTTTCGTTTTTTCACTTGTACCCTTTTTCTGAGGATGCCTCATCCTCCTATCTTTGGCTCTATGCCTTAATAAATTCTAAAAAAAAATAAAAATAAATAAAAGAATTTTCATTCTTGGGCCTTTGTTAAGAGTGAACTTTATTACTTTGACACATTGCCATCACTTGAATTTGTAAAGAGATGTTTGTCAATATGTAGAGTGAATTATAGTTTTTATATCATAATATTTGGTTACATCTCATTATTCAACCAGTTAAAGTTTTGGACTGCTGGAAACATATTTTTCAGAGAGATCTGTGTTCTCAAGCCCTTTGCATATACATAAATCAACTTCACTTATTGGTTACAGTTAGAATGTAAAATGAAGGAATTTAGGGTTGGGATTTAGGAGGAAGAAGAAGAAGAATAAGAAGAAAGAGAAATTTTATATATATTGGCGCTGTTTGGGAAGTTGGGTTTTGGGTTTTTTTTTTTGTTTTTTTTCACTAAAAGACAAATTGGTTACAAAATCAAAAAAAAACAAATCCAAACAAAATATCACATCAAACCCCATAATCATTTCACTTTTTCTCTCACAAACATCACATTCAACCACAAAAAAACCAAACTATCTTCCCAAACACAATTTTTTTTCTTCAATAATATCCTACAACTAAAAAAACCTATAAAAAAACCCACTTTCCAAGCACCCCACATTGAATAATCATAGTGCCTCAACTTTACATCAGTCAAATATATATACAAACCCTAACACAGCAATATGACCATCGTATCCTCAACTTAAGTAAATATTAACAAAAGAGCAAAATAACAAAATAAGTATTCTAACAGTTACTAATTATAAAGTGAGTGGTTTCCCTAATTTGCTTGCTCGATGGCTTCACTATATTGGCATCTGGTAATATCAGTGAGGATTATAGAATTTAAACCAAATCAGAAAGGCAAATATTTGTTTTCTCTAGTTGCGGCCTTGGCTGCCGTTGACCAAGAATCAGGAAGCCATGACATGCTATTGTTATAATTCAGATCTTACCTGATCTTGGTGCTATATCATTATCCTTGCTGGTGCTTTATTAAGTTATTGCAAGGCTACAGTTACTATCATGGTTTTGAATAAATTGAACTCATAGTTTCTATGCGTGCAGACATTTAACGAATTTTTTATAAGAGAGTTGAAACCTGGTGCAAAACCAATTGCTTGCATGGAACGTGATGATGTTGCTGTATGTGCCGCTGATAGCCGCCTAATGGCATTCACAAATGTTGAAGATAGTCTAAGATTTTGGATTAAGGTATCATCTTCTTTCTTTGTTCTTTCTTTCTTTCTTTATTTATTTTGTTTATTTTTTCAGACGATGCTTGGTTACTTTTATGCTTTCACTAATTTGAAAATAGGTATGACAGCAGATATTGGGAGGAGCAACATATGGAGCCAATTAAACAATCTTACCCATATTATAATTTTATCTGCTTGTTCCATTGCAAACCATTCAACATGAGCACCTTTTTGGTGAATCTCTTATTTTCTCATGAACATCTTGTGCATGCATGCATGTCTTCCATGTTGGACTTAGCTACCTGATCCTGATTATCTCCCTAGCAAAAGTTATTCTGTTTTATATTTACTCATTAAATAATAGAATCTAACAAGCAGTGAGAAAATGCAACCTGCAATCTGGCTGAAGTCCAAAAATTTGTAAAGTACCAATAAAATGCATAAGACTAGCAATCTTGAACAACAAACCTGGTATGTTGGAACACAGCTGTGGGCGGTTTCTTCAATGAATACTAATGCTAGAAAAACTGAAACTGTCAATCTCCTTTATTAGATAGATGGAAGAATGCAGCAAAGAAGAATCACTATGTTAAAAATAAACAACCTGATTCTATGAGCTATTTAAATTTGGGAAAAGCCTTCATGTTATTTTATTTCTTAAATGGAATCTTTCTTCTTACTCTTAGGGTCGAAAGTTTTCTATTCAAGGTCTTCTGGGGACAGAAATATGCTCCACTGCTTTCATGGATGGATCCTTGGTGATATTTCGACTGGCACCACAGGTATTTGGTGCAATTTTCTATTATGTTTTTTCCAACAAAGGTTCTTACGACATTATAATTTCCAGTTTCCATATTCAAAGCGTAACATTTCCAATGCAGGATTATCATCGTTTCCATTTCCCAGTATCTGGAACCATTGAAAATTTTGTTGATATACCTGGATGCTTATATACGGTATGTGAGGATTTAATATTAATTTTGTGTTTGGTTGCTCATCGGCATCTTTCTTGTTTATCTTGTATTCCCTCCTGATTGCTGCTGTATTTCTTATATTCAAGGTTAACCCTATTGCTGTAAATAGCAAGTACTGCAATGTATTCACTGAGAATAAGCGGGTGGTATCTGTTATTTCAACAAGAGATTTTGGAAAGGTTTGTTGTTTCAGATATTTGGCAATAATTTTGTAGTTTCAACTTTTTCTACATTAACGACAAATGATGTCACTGTCTTGGTACGTCACATTTCCTTAGGCAAGCTAATTGCATGAGACTTATTATTGTACAATTAGTGTTAATCATTGGTTTGTTTTATGCTACACAATTGAATGTGGCAGCATTGCCCTCTAACAATGTAATCCTCCATTTGAATCTGTAGGATATTGTTCTTTTTCTTTTCCTCGATTATAGTGCATGGGCCTCATCCTCCCATCTTTGTTATAACTGTATCCTTGTTTTGTAAGATGATTTTTTTTTTTAAGTGTAAATACCTTGATTTTCCACCATTATCGTGGCAGCTTCCTTTTATAGATACTAATCTCAGCATGTTTCCTAATCCCTTTTTATTTTTTGGATGAGGATATTTCCTTTTCAATCAGCAAGAAACCTTGGCTCTGTTTGGTTAAGTTCTTAAAATCTGTTTCTGAAAATTTTCAAAAACTAGTTTGGTTAAAAAAAAAAAAAAAAAAAAAAAAAAATCAAAAACTCAATATTTTCATATGATTTTCTCCTTTTTTTTTTCTTCTCTCTCTCTCTCTCTCTCTTTTGGGGCGAAATAATTTCTGTTAAGCCATTATTTTTTTTGGATAAATAATAGATAATTTTATTGAAAGAGCATCAAGCCAGTGCTAACAAATGCAAGAATAAAGGGCAAACAACCAGCACCACCAAACCATGAAGAGAGTCATTTCTGTTAACTATCATTCTGGGGTTCTGGGAGGGGTTTTGGTATGTCAAGTCTAACCTTCATTTTTTATTCACATGAAGTGGCTGCCCTTAGGCTTGAACCAGCATTGTCACACTTGATGGTAAAAGTCATTACTATTATAGCAACCAATAGGCCCATGAACCAACTGTTTTTATGTGCTGACAGAAAATATAATAAAAAATGCCTTTCCGAAGGGTAAACCTTTAAAATTTGGGTGCAGGTAGCATTTGTAGCAATTGGAGCTACAATGGTTGGCAGCATCACCTTTACGAAGAAGAAGGGGGATCATGTCCAGAAAGGAGATGAGGTTAACATTTTATGATACAATACCTCGTACTTTTCTTCTTTTCCATTCATTGCTACTGCTTAATTTCTTACAAGCATTAATTGAATTTACAGTTTGGATATTTCTCATTTGGTGGAAGTACCGTCATCTGCATGTTTGAAAAGGTTAGTACCCAAGTACTTTTATCCAGTGTTATTAAAAGCGCGCCTAGGCGCGTGCCTAGGCGCAAAGCCCAGCCATGCCCCACCCTTGCGCCTTGCAGTGGTCAAGGCGAGGCGATGTCACTAAGGCGCGCTTAAAGCGCACGCTTCGAGCTAGGCTCAGTCAAGCCCAAGGCGCAGGCCTTGAGGACTTTTTTTTTTTTTTTTTTTTCATACAGATTGGACCACCATGGATCGTAGAGAGAGAGAGAGAGAGAGAGAGGAACCTGTCTTGCCGTCGATCATGGATTCGCTGGTTTAGGGCATGGGTTTCTCGGATCGGACTCTCTGTCTTCGATCTGTTAGGGCATGGGTCACGATCTCCTCTTCACTCTCTGTCTTCATCTCTCTCGATCTCCTCTTCTGTCTCTCTGTCTTCTCTTCTTCAACATCTCCTCGCGATCTTCTTCTTCTTCTTCTTCTTCTTCGTCGTCTTCGCCTCTTCTTCTTCTTCTCTCTCTCTCTCTCTCTCTCTCTCTCTCTCGTCGATCTGGGTCTCCTCTGTTTGTAAGATTTGTGTTATTATAATATAACGTAATTCTAATATAATATAATATAATTATAATTAGTAATTATAATATAATAAATAATATAATAACTCAAATTTGTTATATAATAAATAATATAATTATAATAATATAATTATAATTAGTAATTATAATATAATAAATAATATAATAACTCAAATTTGTAATATAATAAATAATATAATTATAATATAATTTGTTATATAATAAATAATATAATTTGTTATATAATAAATCTAATTAAATCATATAATAAAAAAAATCTAATAAAATTTATAAAATAAATCATCTAATTTTTTATTATTTATTTTAACATATTTTATTATTCCTTTTTCTGTTTAGATTTAATTTTAGCACAACTAAAATTAATTTCTAGTTGTGCTCTGTTTATGGTTCAATGATTTAATTTATTTAATTTCTTTACTTCTATGATTAATTTTTTATGGTTCAATTCAACTAAAATATACTAAAATTAATGGTTCAACTAAAATAGTGATATTTGTTGGTATTTATTTTTTTAAATGTTCAATATTGCATTTTGTTTATGTTATACCAGTTAGTTATTTGCTTGTATGTCTCATATTAAAGTATATTATTTTAACTTGTCATTGTGCGCTTTACTTCGATAAAGCCTGCGCCTCGCTTTGCGCCTTGCGCCTAAGGCCCCAAAAGACCTTGGCGCCTTGGTGCGCTTATCGCTTTTAATAACACTGCTTTTATCTTGAATAGAGTGATAACTGGTCAAACTTTGTTTATCTCATCCTTTTATTTATGTTGTGTCATGGAAGAAAACAACATTTGGCACTTCATGTGTATGGTAACAACCATGTTCGTATCTTTCTTTTGCTTTGATACATCTTGTACATGGAGACCAATAGGCACGGGGGAATGAAGAATGTCATTTTGTTTTGCATAAACTTGGGACCAGTCTTTTGTTTCCATTTGCATTCAAGTGAATGATTTCTAATAAGTACAGGTTTTTTTTTTTTTTTCTTTGGTTCATTAAATTTCAAGAATGATGTAGTTTTTTACTATTTTATTGCCAACTTTTTCCAGAGGATAGTCAATGGATGGGTTTTTTCCCTTTGTGGAACAATGGTATGGATTTTATTGTATTTTGCACTTGGATGTGCCTTGGTGATTTTGTCCTTGAATGTGCCTTGGTGATTTTGTCTGTAGTCAATTAGAACTCTGCATATAATATAAGTAGCCCTGCACTTCTGAAAGGACCCTTTCAGACAGTTCGACACACTTCTTGGATGCTCTCAACATGATCAATATTGTGAATTTATAATGAGAGCGTTGTTTAACATTATTGGGAAAGCAATTCACTCACCCAATGACCCAAAATTGTAAATCTTAAAATATTTTCGAAGAAGGAAAACATTTTATGCATTACTAAAGAAAGTAAATATATAATGGACAATACTAATATGAGAAAAGAACATTGTAATAAAAAAATCGTACAGAGAAAGCAAGCAGTAGTTTGATACATTATATAATTATATTTGTGGAGTTTCATTTTCTACATTTTGTAGTTGTAAGTATTAGATAATAAAATAAATTATATAAATTTTCTTTTATATATATATAAAGATGGGTGAATATGTTAACAAATTGTTGTATTCTTGTTGTGTTGGTATCATACTTTTTAAAACAATTCTCTGTCAGTGCTTCTGCATCATGTATAGTCCCTATTCTATGTTGTGTGTGCACAGTTACAAGTGACAATATGCTGACGTATTGTTTTTTTGATAAATAAAATCAGATATTATTAAAAAGTATCAAGGAGATGCAAAGAATACAAAACTAAAGCCCACAAGAGGCCACAAACTAAGAGATTAAATCATCCACAAAATCTACAAAAGCCAACACATCTGGATCCACTGACATCGTAACCCTGCTATGAAGAACCAAAAATAGCCTATTTTCCAACCAAGACACCGAATGAGAAATCCCCTGAAAATTTCGTCTATTACGCTCCAACGAAACCAGCTACATTAAGCACTAAGCAAGCAACCATGCCTTGCATCTTCACCTCCTAACTCTCACCCCCGGCTGAACCCAAACCAACCCAAACAAACCCCTACATTAAGCACCCATAGCCTAGCCACTATAGAACAATGGATAAGTAAATGATCCATTGATTCTGCAGCTCCACAGTACATACAACACCAATTGACCAAAATACGCCGATGTTTAATTCAAATTGTCAATAGTCAAAATACGCCCCAAAAGCAACTGTCTATACAAAGAAAGCAACCTTGGAAGCAGACCTTGTAACCCAAACACTTTTCCAAGGAAACAACACCCCTGCCCCTCCCACAAGCTAATGATAATATGAGGTCACCAAAAAAACACCTTTGGCCTTCGGACAAGCCCACACCACAGAATCTCCCCCAACTTCCCCACACCGCACCCTATGCAGAAAACCCAAATAATCAACCAATTGGTTCACCTCCCAATCTTGCACCTCATGCCACAAAAGAATGTTCCATACAGTCATCTGCCCTTGACCAATCCCATAAGAAGCCACCATAGCATCCAGATCAATAGCAATATGGAAAATCAAAGGGAACAACTGTGATCACAGTTAAGTATGAGCAGGCTGTTGGGTGTCTCGTTTGAGGGTCATGAAGTGGTGGCAATGAAACTATTTTCTACAATTGAGGCGTCTTGGAGATGGTCTGCCCCGACTAGATAAGAGGGACAAATTGTTCAGCATAAGGAGAAGAGTGTGAAGGAATTGTGCAACTTGTAGTGTTCCATTAATTATGATCGGGGACTGGGAGGCAGTGTTCGGGTTCAAGGAAGGGGCGTGGTGATCAACTATTGTTGCCATGCGGTGTTCGGACAGGCCCGTATTGTTATGCTGTCATACTTAACTGCGATCTGTATTCTGTCTCATTTTCCAAACTCATATATATATTAAGAGGCATGGACAGATATAGGCACGGACATGGGACATGGCAAGTTTCAAAAATCAGGATACGAAAAGGGTGGGAATATGAGGAAAAATATATATTTCTATTTGCTATGTATATGAATATTAAATCTGTGAACAACTAGCAATAATTAAAACTAATGCTGATTCAGTAAGCAAAAGACTAAGGCTTATTGAATATGAAAAACAACTCAAGCTAGGAGTTAAAATTTATTCAACGTAGAAAGTATTTTTATCAATCATAAACCATCATCACATCAAAGTAGTTTGACTTAATCAACTCGAAAATTGTACTAGTTCGAGTAGAAAAATACAAGTTTTCTTATAACCATTGCAATTTAAAAAAAGACAGCATTTTCAATAATTAAACACTAATTTAGAATGACAATTCAATAGTTTCAACAATCAAACATTTCAAAAATTTGAGGGAGAGAATATGACATAGCGATGATTATGAACTCATGAGAACCCTTTTTACAGCTCATGGCAAAATAACTGTGGCTTGGGGTGTGTCCAGAGGCAAGACATACATGCCTGTGACATGTCACCAACATGTCTGGAAAAATAATTAAAAAGTGGTGCACGCCACATGGAGTTTCTAATACATATCCTGCCATATTTGAGGCGTGTCAGACAGGTCTATAGCAACTAAGTTAAAACATTTGTGCTTCATAGTGTGAATATATATGCTCTCTTTTTGTGTTCAACTATGTATAAATAAATTCATTCTTGGATATTTTCATGTTCATTGCCTTAATGTTGGTACTTTCATTTTCACTATATATAAGTTATTTATCCTGCAACGTGCTTAAGGTTTTATGGTTTCAATTTTTGAGAAATTCAAAATGAAACTCTTATGAGACAAGTTTTCAACATTTTCTCAAGTATTCCTATGTAATCACTTAGCAGTCATACCAAAACCTTTTGTAGACCATCTATTGTTTGTGAAAGACAACACTTGGCTCGTAGCGGGCATTCTT
Source organism: Camellia granthamiana (assembly GCA_036172215.1). Lineage (NCBI taxonomy): Eukaryota > Viridiplantae > Streptophyta > Magnoliopsida > Ericales > Theaceae > Camellia > Camellia granthamiana. The sequence goes on along the minus strand of CM069908.1, from coordinate 122,634,650 downwards.
TCCTTGTTTCTTGCATCATTGTCATTGAAGAGCATGATTGTTCCATAGCATGTTGAAGGTTATGTGGATATAAATAAGAACTAACCAAAGATAACTCTTTCAAACATAATAGGTTTGTAAAGAATTTAAGGTAGTGTCTGGTTCATTAGAATGAGGTGGAATGGAATGATCATTCCAACAAAATGTTCATTCTCATGTTTGGTTCACTAAGTCTATGCTTGGTTTATGGATTTGGGAAGGGATTTGGAAAGGGAAAGTATGTGAAATGTAGGTGAAATGTAGTTATATTTTATTTACATTTCACCTATCTTTTCCCATTCCCTTTCCAAATTCCTACTCAAATCTATGAACCAAACACAACGTAAAGGAGGCTGAGGAATGACCATGCCATTCCATTACACTTTTATTTTAGTGAACTAAACACACCATAAGGTTACATGTATCAATTCAGAGAATATATATGTGATTCTGCCGATTATTTATTTGCTACTGGGCCAATTTCTGGGAAATTCTACAGGATACAATAAAGATAGACAAGGACCTCTTGGCAAATAGTGCAAGATCACTTGAGACCTTAGTTTCCGTTGGAATGACTTTGGGTGTCTCCACAAAGAAATCCTGAAATTGGGTTGGCAAACTTGGAGAAATGTGTTTTACAGGCTTGAGATGAATACCGCCATTTCAGACTCATCGTTAGCCCTGGACTTTGTAAATACTACAATGTTAGATATTAGTCTTGCTGATGCTTAGCTATTCATTGTCGTCAATTATGGAAACAGTTGTTAATCTCCACCTTCGTTTGTAGATATATGCACAGAAATTAATCCTATTTTGTACCACGTTGTGATATTTTGGATTCAATTTGATTTTCCGGTGATTAGTTGCAGTTATCTTGCAAAGGATGGAAACAGATGCTGATGATAACTGTTTCTTCGCTTTTAAATTTATTACATCTGTACATGTGAATGATCTTCTACTGGTGATATGTATTTAATTGTTTCTTTGCTTTTAAATTTATTTCATCTGTACATGTTACCGATCTTCTTCTGATGATATAGGACAGTGACAGTTGCAACGAAGAAGACTGCCGAAAGATAACAAAGCTTCAGTAAGTATGTGTGTAACCTCCCATGTTGTAAGGATATGTGTTTGGTTGCATATTTGTCAATCCGACCTGCCCGTGCATCCCATCCCTCGCATATTGCTGCCACATCAGCTGCTCCTCCACTAACATCCTCTGCTTCTTCTCCATCTCCGACATCTGCACGAAAGCCGGTGGTGGCACCGGAAGCGACGCCGCAAATGGGTCGGCACCTGTTATAGCTGCCACACTTCCATCTGCTGCCGGAGGTGCTGGCAGCGCCAACATTGCTGGCCTTCCAGCCGATCCAAACGCAACGCTGCTAGCACTTCCAGTGGTCACAAAACCCGACGAAGCCATTGCATGTGTTGTCGCTCCTTGTTGATACATGCCGTTGAGTAGCACCATATCGAAACCGCCCGGAAGCGATGGATTCTGGTTCGACAAATGGCTTGTGGATTGAACGAGTGCCGTCTCCCAGTTTTCCATATCTTTGAAGGCTTCCCACGCTGGAGTTGACCCCGGACCCATTACTGGTGCACCACCGTCAAACAAGGCTAAAGCCAATTTATCCCCGTGTTCTTTGCTCGTTACCGCGTCTTCGCTCAAGTTCAACAAATCGGCTTCTATCTGGACGATGGTACTATTATCCTTTTCTTTCGGCTCCTCCACCACCTCTTCCTTCTCTTCTTTCTCTGGCTCAGGCAATTCTTCAGGCGGTGGTAATGCCTTGATCACGTTTGTGTCCTCTTCAACAACTTCGGACTTCTTGTCTTCTTCCTCGGTTTCACTCTTTTGTTCCAAATACTCAGCCCTCCTGTTATGCATAGATTCGGACTTGTCCCGTATATATTCATCCATAACATCGAGTTTTTTCTGTGTAACTTTTTCAACCTCTGGGTATTCAGAAGAGCGTGCAATCCCGGTATTCTTACACCATCCATAGAATTCATCGATCTCGTCAAACTGCTTTGATATGCGGCAGAAGATCTCATGGACCTTCACACTGTCAGAGACTTCTAGTCCCATGAACCGTTCGATTAAGATCCCTAGTATTTCTGTTATATCATAGTAGATCTGGAAGCTTTCTTTCACCAGTGGATAGAGAGCCACGTGCACAACCCTGTTATGCTTTGCTGTACCTGTTTCAAAGATTGAAACAAAAACTTCAGAAGATCAGTACGCCTAGAATGAATCTGGGTTACACGTTGATTTTTACCTGTAGGGTGGCACGCTAAAAACCGCTCCAAGAGTTGCATCAGATGATGAACTCTTGAAAACACATGTTCGTTCTTCATGTCACGCACAGGTGTGTCTCTTGCGGAGGACGGACTAGCCACCTCGTCATCTTCTTCATCGTACGCAGTTATGCCACGCTTGCTTTTCTTCCTGCTTTGCGTCCTAAACTCGAGCTGTTCATCAAGATACAATGCGTAGGTGCGCACAAACGCGGAGTAGTCCCAGGAATCGGACTGGGATGTGTCGCGGAATTCAGACATGTTGAGAAGGCGGGTCCCGCGTCTCGTGGCAAAGAAAATCTCCTGTTCGAATGCTGGGTCGCCGTCGGTAAGGAGGCGTTGAATTAGCACGAGGGTCTTGATTGCCACGATCCAGTTCTTGGTCTTGTTGAGACGCTTAGCAATGGTGGCGATTGATGCACCGATGTAGGCACGGGAGTAACAGGTTAGATTCAGTACTTCTCGAATGTGCCGCTCATCGGCGGGGTATTCTTGGTGACGGGTGGCCTTAACGATGGCGACATCGAGGTCGGCGAGGGAGGCACTGCTACCAACTTTGGCCAGGCCTATGCTTGTCTTGTCCTTGACTGCCCCAATGGCTTTTCTGAGCTTGCTCGGAGCCATTGATTTGGGGGTTCTTGTGGACTATACGTTTATTGTGTTGTGTTTTGTTTTTGGTGTTGTTTGTTGTATATTCCCAATAGGATGGAGTGTCAACCTGAAATGATTAAAGTCAAACTTGTTAAGAACCTTATGATATATTTGTAATTTGCATGCATTCATATCAATTTTGTGCATATATATATATATACATGTATTTGGATATGTGCATGCATTTCCTACAACTCTGCCCATTTGCATTCTAAAACATTGATCTCACCACCAGCGGTAGCTGCTGCCACTTTAAAACCCTTTGCACCATCTATTCTTTTGACTTCCATTGATTTCAGTTGCTTCGCCGCCATTCTGCCACCACTACTTGTTCTTCCTTCTTTATTTGTATATATTCATGTTGTCTATGCATTAAAATATATTGTCCTAACCAACTAGGTTAGTTTGATTGGTTAGAATTGTTGCACCTCAGAAGGGTTTGAGTTCTAATATTGAAAAAGATGCTCTATTCTAATAATAATAATAATAATAATAATGTCATCTTCAAAACTTTAATGTAGAAAATGAAAATTTCACCTTCTATTTTGCATGCTGATATATGCTCTACAATCGATTACGGAATCTCTTGTCCTTAAAATCCTCTCTTACCTTGTTCCAAAAAATTCCTAATTATATGATTATGTTTTAAAATTTTCACATAATTGAATAATTATTAGTATTTTGAGATAAAAGACGCAGGATCATTGGCCATGAAAGCTATACGTATACTCTCTGATCTGAACATGTCTAAATTTCCTACGTAGCATCCAACATATATAATAATAATAAGAAATCTTTCTAATGTAAAATTTGTTAGACATCGAAGGGATTCTTATGTGTGACAGCTATTATTATGGGATAAAAGAGTGCAAAACAATAAGAAGATACTTGAAAATACCTTAGGCACAGAAAAATCCTGAAAAGGAATGTCCAAAAGGAAGTTTTTTCCTGTTTGGTTCAAAGGAATGTCCAAAGGGAAAATACTTAAGAAGTTTTTCGCTGTTTGGTTATATTGCACACAAAGGGAAGTTTCAAAAGAAAGTTTTGAATAGTAACTGTTTATATGAATTTGTTGTTTTCCCTCCTAGAATTTTCAAAGGAAAGAAAAAGATAAAAGAAAAAAATTGAGAAAAAAGAAGGGAAGAAAGATGGCTTTGTCTATGCTATGCTCTCTTTCCTCTATTTCTGTGTTTCCCTTTTGAATGGACATTCTAGTCCCCTTTCAACAACCTTACATTATCATCATAATTTTAGCAATGATAAAATTAGTAATTGAATGAAATTTTGATGATCAAATTGGCATGTTTGTCACATAGAGGGTCTATTAACGAAGGTTATATGGTTGTCTGGTGTCAAACCTTTGACCATTTCAACGGTGTTATATAGACTGGTCAGTCAAAGGTTGGAGACTATAGTGATTTTGTATTGCATACATATTAGTCAATCTTGATCCTTTCCCCGTAATTTTAGTTTGGTCTATTCATTATTAATTGTGATAGTTAATTTCTTTTATTTTGACTTTCTGTTTATTTAACCTTAATGAAGTTGATAAAACTTAAAAGAGACTAAAGTCATATTTTGATGAAGTGGATAGAGGCAAATAAGATATAAAAAAGTTGTCACATTTTGTTCACATAATTTTATTAACGGTAAATTGATTGAAAGGTAACATTATAACTTAATTTAGGTCTCTTTTGAAAGTAAATAAAGTTGGCTTATTAGTTTATTTAAGTCAGACTATCTCTCTAATTTTTACATGTCTTTTTGTAACAAATTAAAAAGTTAATTCATAAGTCACTTTTCAAAATAATCATAAATAATCCTAAATGTAAAAAGTTGATAGCCATGCTTAAAATGAAATTACAGTGAAAAGTGAAAAGTATAAAGCTACCTAGTGCAATTAACTCATCAAATCAATCAACGTGTTTAGTTTCGATTTTCCAAACTTATTTTTTTGAAATTTTTTCAGTTTTTGTTCGGTTAAGTTCAAAAATCAAAAAAAGTATTTAAATTTTTTTCCCGCATGCACACGTGGAAATAGAAATGTGATTTGTTTTTTTTTTTTGGTTTTCTTTCTACTTTTTAATGTGACTTGTTCTCTTTTATTTTATTTTGTCTTGCTTAATGGTTTCAGCAAGTTGACCGACAGTCCAATGTGGCAGGATTTTAAATTTTACATCGACACAATATTCAATGTGGAGAGATTTTAAATTTAAAAGCAAAACAAAATTTAAAAATACTTTTGTATTTGATGTTACAAAAATTTGTAAGTTGGTTACTTTACAAAATTATGAGACTAGTTTGTAAGTTGGTTACTTTACAAGTTTGTAAGTTGTATTTGATGTTATAAAATTATGATTTGAGAATAGAGTTGTATTTTGAGTTTGTGAGTTTTGGAGTTATGATTTGCGTGTGGAAAATTTGTTTAGTTATGAGTTTTGAAAAAGTTTTGAATTGAGTTTGAATGGAGTGATGTGACATGATATTTGATTAAAAAATTTACAATTCATAATCAAACGCACAACTCAAAATTCTATTAAAAACTCATAAAAAATTTTAAAAAAATTCTCAAAATATTTTTTATTTAAAATGTAAAAATAAAAGGTGCAAAAAAAAAAAAACACAAATACTGTTTCGGTCAACTTGCTAGACGTCTGGGGGGGATGTCCGGGCGGGGGATGACCGAGTTTAAGTGTTTTGAAAAGGGAGTGTGAAATCAAATTTTGAAAATTGTAAACAAACAGAGCACTCAAATCATATTGTAGAATTATGTTTGGAAAGCTCCACCAAACAGAGCCTTAATTTTTTTTTATGCCAATTTGTGATTAAATTACGTATTTTGTGGTTGATATCATGAAATTTTATGATAAAGTAACAAATTTAATTGCAAGGCATGCACTCATAAAAGGGCACATATTAAATTATTTTTTGACACATATACAATATACACATATATATATATATATATAAAAACCAAATATGCTAATACTTTTGATGTGATAATAATTTTTTTAAATTTATTATTAAAAACATCATTTAGGTTGCCCTTTCTATGTGTGGAGGGATATTTGAATTTCTATACAATAGTCAAATTTTTAAAAACCAAAAATCACTTTTAAAAGATAACTCAAAAAACTAAAACGAAACATAGTCAACACCATCCAGCTACACAGACAAACTAAATTCTTGTCAAATTAATGCAAATCAGACAACTAAATTATTTTATATTATATATATATAATAATAATTGAGCTGAATTTATTTTTATTTGAGCTTGATTTGTTTATTAAATGAGTTTGAATTTTAAACTCAGGCCTTGAGAATAAGATTATTTTAGTAACTTTTTGACTAAAATATAAGGTGAAAACAATTAATATGTAATGATATTTTTTTTGACTTTTTACTAAAAAAAAAAAGTGTAAAAAAAGAAAGAAAAACAAAATCTTTGATTTTTTTGTATAATTCTTTGACTTTTTAAAAAAAACTCGTTTAGGATGTTCCCAAACCAATGACTTGGTTTGAATGAATTATGTAGGCTAGAAATATTTTACAAGAATAATGTGCAGGACCCCTTTTTAGGACCCCCTTTAGACCCTCTCTTGATTTGATTGGTCACATTTTTCTTCTTTTCTCTTTTTTTTTTTTTCTTTTCCCTCCAATCACCACCCGCCACGTGTCAAAGGGGGGTGATGGGGGTGGTGATTTGAGGGGGTGCCAATCACCACTGATTTTACAAATAGGCTTGGCTTGTTCAAAAGAAGAAAAAACAAAAAGAATACTTTTATCATTACAATTTATATAAAAAAAAAATACTAAATCACATAATTTTAATAAGAATTTGATTTTAAAATAATATGGCAATAATATATATTTTTAAACAAAAGAATCACGATAAAACACATGATTTTACATAACAATATCGGTATTTTTTTTTCCATCTATGTATAATATTAAATGCTAAAATAGTTGTTTTCTAAGACATCAAATGAAATTACTAGGAAGATATTTTTAAAGTAAGAAATAAAATTAAAAGGAGATAACAACAACTAGAACCATTTGAATCAAGACAAATCAACAATTGAAATATAAACCAACCACCTCAACCAACTAAACGATTAATCATTAAATTTAAGGGATAAAAGAGCCATAAATGAATGATGAGGACGGATATAATATATTACTTTGTTTTCTTCATTGTTTTGTATTATTGAATTATGACACAGGATATTACTAATTTTTATTAATTCTTTAATAATTATTTCTATACATAAAGCCAATCAATGATAATAAGTTTGATACAGATTTAATTTTTCAAATCACATCTATAAGAAAATCGATAGTTTTTTTTTTCAAATTATAACTAATTTTTTGACCGTTTTATTTTTGTTGTTTGTAGTTTATTATTTAATTGTTTGTTTGGTCCTCTAAGATTTTATTTTCATTTTCATTTTCATTTGTGTATTATTTATTTTATTTTAATATAAATATATTTCATGTTCCTCGAAACAAAAAAAAATATTATAAAGTTTGCTCTTTACATGTTGAACTTGATTTGACATTTATCAGTTTTTCTATTTCTCTTGATCATATGATTAGGAGGTATTGATTTTCGAATTTATGTGCTTGGATAGGTATAAAGAATCCTACCTATAATATCGGTTATGAAGAAATTTTTTTTTTTTTTTTTTTTTTTTTCAAGGTTTGTGTTTTATAATAAAATAAATCTTTAATTTTTAATTTTATCAATTTAAACTCTAAAATTTTGATTTATTTTTAATTTAAACTATTTGTCTATATTTGTTAAGTAAAATGGTAGAAAATAATATATTTTAACTATTAAACGGGTGAAACACTAATAAACCTTAAATAGTGAACTTATAAATTGTTTAGTTTTTTTTTTTGAACCCAAAGGTCTCATTCTAGTGTAAATTACATAAAAGGGCCAAACATAAACATACGTGTGTGTTATGTATTGAAGGACAAATGTGAATTTTCTCATAATATTAAAATTACTAAACATAATACTTTCAAAAAGGGTCCAGCTTGTCTTAAGTTGAGATCAAGACTGGATCCGTCCAGTTCGGGCCATGGGGTCCATTTTGGGGCCCGTTTTGATAATCCGAACCGTTTAATGTGTAGAACTCATCGAGTACTACATGCCTGTAAAAAATCACGTTGATCGGATATCAATAGCTATGTGATCAAATCAGTTTTGTATAAAAAAAAAATGGACGATGAAACAATTAACGGTTGATAAAAAACTGTTTTGTTCACATAGCTATCGATATCTGATCAACGTGATTTTTTACAAGCATATAGTACTCGACGAGTTCTACACATTGAACGGTTCAGATTATCAAAACGGGACCCGTGGTGGGCCCCCACGGGCCCAACAGCACAGTCCAGTCCGATCTTGGATTGAACCAAAGCCACTACCTTTCAAAAAACTCCTTAGTGTATTTTTTCCAAACATAACACTTCAATGTAATATTCTAAAAACGTGACACTCTAATATAACGCATTAAAAAACTCCTTAATGTACGACGTAACATTCCATAAAAATTTTTTAGTGTATTTTTTCCAAGCATAATACTTTAATGTAACACATTAAAAAACTTCTTAGTGTAATTTTTTCAAACGTAACTAACAACGTAACATTTCAAAAAACTTTCTAATGTACTCTTTCCAAACATAATAATTTAAATCAATATAACATACAAAAATTTCTTAGTGTACTTTTTTCAGACGTAACATTTCAAAAAAATTCTTAATGTACTTTTTCCAAACATAACACTCTAATGTAACAGCACAAAACCACACTAACACCACGCGCGACAATCAACACTTTAGTCACCAATCTCCCAAAAAGAATCGTAACACTCTAATGTAACAGCACAAAACCACACTAACAGAAATATAGATTTCCACGCTTGACAATCAACACTTTAGCCACCAATCTTCCGGAAAGAATCTTTCATATCTCACATTTCATTCTCATCCCAAAAACAAATCAAAAAATTAAAAAATAAATCACAAAAAGACATTTATTTAAACTCAAATAACACTTAACCTAATAAATATAATTTTTCAAAACAAGAAAAACTAATTGATTCATAAAAAAAACTCTTAAAATTAGATTGATTAATATTTCTCCACATAAGATTTATGGTAAATTTTCCTTTTTATTTAGAAACGAAAGAAAAAAAACAAAAAATAAATAAAATTTTAAAAATTAAATACAAAACAAAACAAAACAAATCACATGCAATTCACTTGACACCTTGCCATCTCCCCCTTTAAATGCTTGACACCTTGAAGTTCGAAGAGCTGCAACACAGATTTCATCTCTCTCTCTCTCTCTCTCTCTCTCTCTCCACAAACACACAACATATATACATAACCTTCTTCTTTTGAAAATATACATACACATCCAAATATACAGTTAATAATAGCATTCAAAATGGTACTAGTACTAGTGAATTTGATTCTCATTTTGAGTTGTATAGTTGGAATCTCACAATCCCAACTCCAAGTCGGCTTCTATGCCGACACTTGCCCTGACGCCGAGTCCATAGTCAACGGCGTCGTTCGGGACGCTTCTCTCTCCAACTCCAACACTGCCCCTGTCTTGCTTCGCCTCCACTTCCATGACTGCTTCGTTCAGGTCCCTCTCTCTCTCTCTCTCCCCCTCCTCTGTGTGTGTGTGTGTATGGTTTGTAGCTAAGGTGTTTGTTGATTTGATTGATCAGGGGTGTGATGGGTCGATACTAATAGATAATGGGCCAAATGCGGAGAGACATGCGTTTGCGCATCAAGGTGTTGGTGGGTTTGAAGTGATAGAGAGAGCCAAAGCTCAGTTGGAAGCTGTGTGCCCAGGTGTGGTTTCTTGCTCAGACATTGTCGCCTTGGCTGCTAGAGATGCCATAGCCTTGGTATTACTCTACACCACTCTCATCCTATATATATATATTGTCATATTATATGTTAGTAATCCGTAACACCTACATAGAATCAGTGAAACATCTAATCAAGATAAGTGAAACCCGAATACAAAAATAAAGATTTACGTAATTCATTCCAAACTAAGACTACGTCAAAAAGGTTAATAAAGAATCATGAGATAGTCCTTCCCTCAATATAGAGTTATATAACACGCTGCAAGTGCAAAAGTACTGAAAATACCCAATAATATAATGCAAATAACTCATTACACTTTTTTGTCAAAAAATAAATTTTCAAAATTGCCCATATTGTTACTAGTTTTTAAATTCAACTCTCTTCATTTATTAAATTGTCAAAAAAAAAAAAAAAAATTATGTGAAATTACAAACACAACGCGTTTACTCCCGCTGTTATTGTTATGTATGTGTACATATTGATTGTTGGTTCATGCATTGATGTGAATATATAAGATTTTGTTGTGGTTGATGATATAAGATTATATATTTTAGCTCCAAGCTCCTTTTTATTGATGTAATCTATCATACCTTGTATGTTTTCATCAATAAAGATTTTCTTTGCCGATTAAAAAAAATATAAGATTTTGTTGTGGTTGATGATAACTGTTAGTATTATATATTTGTATATATTGATTGTTGGTTCATGTATTGATGTGAATATATGGTTTTTGTTGTGATGGATAATCATGGGACAGGCCAATGGACCAGCATACCAGGTTCCAACTGGCCGGAGAGATGGGTCAGTTTCCGATGTTTCGATGGCCAACAACATGCCGGGTGTTAGCGACTCGATTGAGCAACTCAAAGCCAAGTTTTCGCAGAAGGGACTCTCAGACCAAGACCTTGTGGTTCTTACTGGTACTGTGAGCTTCTCTCTCTCTCTCTCTCATGCAGATTCCATGGTGTGATAGTAGGTAGCAATTTAAGTAATGTGAACAAGTTGCTAATAACTATTGAAATGATGACAAATGAAAATGAGGGACAAAAAGGTCAGAAATATTTTGTTTTATTAATTGATAAGAAAAATGACATATAAATCTTATTATTTTTGTCACTTCATATGTGGATCTGCATAATAACGGCATGTGTAAATAAATGATCAATCATTCCTAAAAAATACTATATAAACTAAGGTGTTATGTAACAATAAAAGTTTTAAACATGATTCATTTCAATAATATAATAGACCAATAAAGAAACGATTTTAATTGTTAATTTGTATATCATTACTTTGTTGTTTTTTTTTTGTTTTTATTTATAAATATAATACGTCTTACATGGATAAATGCTTGTTCTATAGATATGCATAGGTGTACACTTGTTCTGTAGATACCCATAGGAGGCAAAAGACCGATGAAATTAAGGCCTCGTTTGGGAAGTGGCTATTTTAGAGGTTTTTTGGCTTTTTAGCTATTTTAGTAGGCTATTTTAGTTTTTGTGTTTGGGAAGATGAGATGGATTTTTATTTGAGTTGTTGTATTGAAAAATGTGTTGAAAATTTGTCCTTAAGATTACAATTTTTTAAATTGATATAAAAGGACAAAATCGTAATTTACCAGTTGATGTAACAATTTGTCAATTGACAGTGTAGGCTGTGCCCACACTGCCGGCAGTTGCAGCCTATTTTTTTTTTTGTTTTTGAAAAACTTTGAACAGTGAGACTTTTTGACTTATTTGTAATTTGAGACTATAATAGCCTCAACCCTTTCTTCCCAAACAGCGCCTAAATTTATTCGGTGCTAAATAGCTTCCCTCAATTGATAATAGGTCCCTAAGATGAATAAGATGGCGACAAAGTTATTAAATATTGTTTTAATTAGTGGAGCAGCCAAATTATTGTACCAGCATACCTAAAAAGGATTGCTTTTTATGATTTTAATTACTATATATTCTTGTTTTAATTAGTGGGGCACCTTAATTATGGTTACTTAATATGATCTTAAACCTTAAGACCAGTGGCTGGTCAAATCATCTTATCTAGAAATTAAGTTGAAAGTCACAATGCATCAAATTTGCCTAACCAACACGGTCCCATGATCATCACACGGTAGATGATATATTAGACCAGTTTTTGCTTAAAGTGAATTGTCTATTTTCAATAAATGTGCTTGATTTTCTTAGTTGTCAGAAATTAAAAGCTGATCTTATTGTTAGTTCGCACAAACTCATCATCAGGTGCTTCATGGCCAATAGAAACTGTAAATTAATCAAGGGATGGATGGAGCTGACATAATCCATCTTGATTAATTGATTGGAAGATTTGAGTGGTCCATCCATCCATCCATCATCTTTTAAATTAGCAATAATCATGGGCGGGATAGAGCTGTTCAAAATGGGTATCATGTCTATGTTAGACATTGACATACCACATGGTGTATCAAAATTTTTAATTATTATTTTTTTGCAAGACATTTTGCGAATACTTCACAAACACATATATCTTGTGTTTGGACACGCCTTATGACACCTTTATGAGTTTCATTCTTTTTCTGTTTTGTTTTTTATTTTTAATTTATAAAGTTGATTTAGGGTCAAAAATAAAAAATAAAAAATGAAAACAAAGAGGGAGAAAAGTGAATTTCTTTCTTTAAAAATACACACATACATTAATTCCTTTTATATCTTTATGTCCTAGCTTTATATTTGTATACATAGTAAACAAAAAAAAAAAATATATAAAAAAATAATAATAATAATTTGTCGTATTTCCACCGTATTCGTGTCCAATTTTTTTTTCAAAGCCACCATGTCCTCCATTGTTTAGAGTCGATTTGATCCATGTCACCCATCTTGGTCAATTGAATGAGAGATTGGATCGGTTCATCCATCCTCATTTACATGGCCTCAATAAGTCATTAGCACTACATACACATGATAGTATTTCGAGATTATTGAATAATTTTTCTTATTTAAATACATTTGAGGGCTTTAATTTTTAGTGTAAAACACATTATTCATTTCTCAACCACAATCACTTTTTAGTCCACTATTGTCCCTACATCTCATAACTAAAGTTCTTTCTTTGGTTAATAAACCATAGCCTTCTATTAATTTGTTGAATTTAACAAGACTTCTTTACAAAATTTTCAGCTGCACACACCATTGGCACCACGGCATGCTTCTTCATGACCGACAGGCTGTACAATTTCGTCCCCAGTGGGGGCTCGGATCCTTCAATAAACTCTGAGTTTCTACCGGAGCTCAAATCAATGTGCCCACAAAATGGAGACGTTAATGTCCGAATACCCATCGACCGTGGCAGCGGGCAGACATTCGACAACCAGATTCTGCAGAACATTCGCAGCGGCGCTGCAGTGCTAGAGTCAGATGCAAGGCTCTATGATGATGAGGCAACAAGAAGTGTGGTAGACTCATACTTTGATGTCCTAAGCCCCCTATTTGGACCATTATTTGAGACAGATTTTGTGAACTCAATCGTGAAAATGGGCCAAATTGATGTCAAGACTGGTACTCAAGGGGAGGTTAGGCGTGTTTGTGGATCTTTCAATTGAATTGTGTAATATGTTTTTTTATGTGCTTGTTCGTTCTGCAATTGGGGTTTGGTTATTGTAGTTTAAATGAGTTGATTGGAGTTTATTTTACTTTTGGAGTCTGTGTGTGAGATTGGTCAATTTAGTTGTATGAAATGTTTATATGCTCGTATGAGCATTTATTTGAAGGGCATGCAATGGTTGTAAATCGCCGGTCAATTAAGGTCAATAACAATTACAGTGTGTTAAAAAGACAAAAATTAAGGGTGATTCTACTTACACCACTACTTTACCTTTTTACACCTTTTATATGAGTTTTTTTTTTCCTTCCAATTTTATCCATGTGTGAAATTACTTTTAAGGACAAAATATTAAAATTAAATATATTTGATTATCTCCTTACGCCCCTTGGTCTTCCATCTTACTCATCTTTTTCTTTTCTCAACTTTTCTTTTCTCTTGCACATCTCTTTTGAAAAAGTGAGAATCATAGTGTTTTGATCATCAAAGAAAGCAATAGATGAATAAACGGTGGTGAAGAATCATAAAAAAAGTGAAATGGTGAGTTTTTTTTATTTGTTTGGTAGGTTTTTGTTTTGATTTTCTAGGCTGGTCTTCGACTTTTGTTTGGTATTTCGAAATCGAACAAAATAACATAGTTCGGTATCAAACTGCCGAACAAAAAATATAAGTCTGGTATCTAACTGCCGAATAAAAGATACATTTCCGGTAATGTAAAGCCGGCCTTTTTAAATTTGTTCGGCTACTCATTGCCATGTATGTTTAGTTTCTTTTTTTTTTTTTTTTTGCTTGGAATGATTATACTTATACTTATTGCAACAACGCAAGTACTGCATTATTAGTGGACTCCAGCCATGAATTCATTACAGACGAAATTTGTTAAGTTTTTTTATGAATACGATTTTTTCTTATTTTTAATTGGTATTGAGTTTTATTATAATTTGATATATAAATGTATTTATTACGTTTAGATTTTTAGTAGTCGTCAAGTATTAATTAAATAGGTTTCTGATGTTGGGAGGAAGACTGGATTTGCCATTGTTATAAAGATAACAGATGCGGGAGGTAATGGCAGAAAACCAAGACTTACCCTTACTTGTGAAAAAAAGTGGTTACTATAGATATAACAGGAAGATTAAGGGGGAACGATTGAGGTTGATAGATTCTAAAAAGTGTGGATGTCCATTTCTATTAAGGGGGAAAAATTACCTACAAATGATGAGTGGATGTTGCATGTCTTATGCGGAGTGCACAATCATCCGTTTGCTGAACATTTTGAAGGGCACTCATTTGCTGGCAGATTATCTACGGAGGAAACATTCTTATTAGTTGACATGTCAAAGAGTATGGTGCGACCAAAAGAGATATTGGTTACATTGAAACAAAGGGATGCCTTTAATGCGACAACAATGAAGACAATCTACAATGTACGTCATGATATCGAGTAGTACAGAGGGCGGGAAGATCACAGATGCAACAACTATTGGGGCAATTGTCGATTCAAAATTATGTTGAGTGGCATCGATGTGATGATAGAGAGATGGTGACTGACTTGTTCTGGGCACACCCGGTTAGTTTGGAGTTGTTATGTGCATTTCCACATATGTTGATTATGGATTGCACACACAAGACTAATAGGTATCAACTCCCTTTCTTAGAGATTGTTGGGGTAACATCATCGAACTTGACATTCTTAGTTCTTTTTGCTTATCTTGGTAATGAACGGGAGGACAACTATACATGGGCTTTAGGCGTATTGCGTACTATTATGGAAAATACTACTTTTCCAAAAGTCATTATTACAGATAGAGAGTTGGCTTTGATGAAAGACATATCAAAAGTTCTATCTATGGCCACTAATCTTTTGTGTAAGTGGCATATTAGCAAGAATGTTCTGATGAAGTGCAAGAAGGTTTTTGAGATGAAAGATAAATAGGATAAGTTCATGCATAGTTGGAGTGCTTTGGTATTGGTTAGAACAGAAAGAGAATTCAATGAATAATTTTCCAATCTGAAGACCGAATTTAGTATGTATCCTCAAGCTATTAAGTATGTTACTATAAATTGGTTAGAGTCATACAAGGAAAAATTTGTTGTAGCTTAGACAAACAATAGTATGTATTTCGGAAATACTACTACAAATAGATAAATTATGGTCATTACATTTATGAATTGCTATAATTTTTTGATTTTTATATTAAATACCAAAATATATATACTTGTAGGGTGGAGAGTTCTCGTGCTAAATTGAAGAGCAACTTAGATCAAGTCAAGGCAGTTTTGAGACATCTTGGACCAAAATACACAATTTGTTAGAGTTGCAGCATGCAGACATTAAAGCCTCATTTCAGCAGAGTTTGATTATAGTCCAACACAACTACACACCTACTGAGTTCACTGAGTTACGTGGTTTTATTTTAATTTGTAGTTTGGACAAAATATTGGTAGAGTCAAAGAGATCGAATAGTGTGGGAATAGATGTTGCCGCATGTGGCTGCATTTTTCGATGTACACATGGGTCGTCATGTGCACATGAAATAGCTGAGTATTTTCAACAAGGTCGATTGATTCCCCTCTCATGCATAAATCCTCATTGGAGAAAGTTAGATATGCTTCCAGTTTCAGAAAGTGCTTTTGTGGAGTTGGATTGCAAAACAGAGATTGGTTTTTTTATTGAGAAATTCCAAACGATTGACGAAACACAACAAGTGATCTTTCTGAGGAAGTTTAGGGGGTTAATTAGTTAGAAAGTATATTTTTTATGGAACCTGAACTCAAGATTGACACGCAAGGTAGAGGCCGAGGTCTCGGCCATGGTCAATTCAAAATCGATACATCTACTAAATGCGAGCCATCTGCGTTTAAGTTTGTACTATCTGGGGAATATAGTTATTCACAGGGTGTTACTGTGGGGACATATTTTCTGAGTACCAACACGTGGCCAAGGTGACGCCGACGTGTCAGCCGACGTGCCACGTGTCCCGGTCGTAACGCCGAGGTAATCTCGGCTAGGCCGAGTTTATCTCCAAAGATATCGGAATCCGGGATAAGCGGATAAGGGACAAGAGTCCTAGAATGAGGAAGGACTTCAGCCTGGATAAGGATAAAGCTCTTAGGGAGTTTATCTTTATCTATTGGAGAGTCCAAGATAAGCACTGAGTAGAAGTCCATTGAAGCTAGGCTTCTATTGGGACTAGGATTGAGTTGGCTATAAAAGAGAGGCACCCCCATGGGTCTAAGGTACGCAATTTATATTTAGAACAGTGAGTTAAGCACTATTGATTATCTTTGAGAGATAACTGACTTGATCGTTGGAGTGCTCTTGGGTGGACGAACCACCGCCGGAATCTCTTCTTTCTGTGCAGGTCAATCAGGCGCCATCTATTCTGCCAGTGCTCTCCAGCTGAATACTGAGTTGGCAGTGTGGTCAGAAATTCACTCACACCATCTCAACTGCACCAGTTCGTAAGCAACTGCAACGGAAGAATGCAAAAAACTATAATGTATGTAATTACATAAAACTTGTAACTATGTACAAAATTTATTTTAATAGTTGTTCAGACTCATTTTAATTATTTCATATATCCATTGCTGTATATTTGTGATGTAGGTTTGTATGACGCAGTCAACAAATCATATCTCTTACTTCGAACAATTTTCAAAGAAGTTAAGACCATATATCTATTACATAAAAGATGTATAAGCAGATGGCAATTGTGGTTTCAGGACAATAGCTAGATTGATTGGTTTAGGTGAAGATAATTGGCAACAAGTTAGGTGCAACTTGTTGACTGAGTTGTATTCGAATGTAGTGCACTACGTGCAACTATTTGGTTCACAAGAAAGGGTTGATGACCTTAACTCTATCTTATTCTACTTCAAACCTGGCCTTGGATTTAATCATTGGATGACTATGCCTGACATGGGCCATTTGATAGCATCATACTATTGAGTCGTTCTTTATCATTTATCCATATAACAATGTTTGAGGTTTCTACCACTTAGATCAGTACCGATTGCAACACATGATCGAAGAGATATCTGCATAGAATTTGTAAATGGAAACCATTTTGTGTAGGTAACTACTGAGCCCACTTAGATCATTACCATGTCTTATTTTATAATTCTACTTATTGATTTCTTTGTTATAGGTTTATCTGCAACCTGGTCATCCAGTATTCATCACCCGTGTGCTAGTGGATGGAAGAAAGCATATACTATCCGTATTCATCAATTCCGTACTCTTATTAGCCCCGATGTAGTAACTACTAAAACAATCACTATAGACGAATTGTGATAACATGTTTGATTGATGGATGCAAATAATGACAGATTTTATGGATATTCGTACACTTGATTTTTTTTATGAAAAATTTTATGGATACTTTTTATATATGATTTTATAGATGCGTGTTTGATTTATGGATATTTTTTTATCGAACTAGATTAATTCAAATTTGTTAACATTGTATTACCGAACAGGCCCAAATCATCGTTTGGAACAAAGTGGCTCTGTAAATGTATAGTAACAAAACGCTAGACAAATCTATTTTTTCCAGCAACATAACATCGGCAAAATGTAATTTGTCTAGTACCATGTGACCGAATAGACACTTTACAGTGGGCTCCACTGACTTTGTTGTGAAGCAAATTGAAATTATCCAATTGTACAGCAACACAATGTTGGGAAAAAATATTTTGTTTGGTAACACGACACTGAAGTAATTGAAGTTCATTAGCATTTTATTACCGAACATGCCTGACACAAATTATTACCACATTATTTGGAAGGAAGTGACTCTGTAAATGTATAGGAACAAAAGGTTGGACAAACCAATTCATTCTGGCGTTATAACACAGAAGTTTTGTAAATTGTTTCGCATTGTGTGACCGAACAAGCACTTCAATGTGGGCTTTACTGGCTCTGTTGTGAAGCAAACTAAAATTATTCAATTGAACGGTAACATAATGCTGGGAAAAAAAATTGTATCCGGTAACATGGCACTGGAGTAATTCAAATTGATTAGCATTGTATTACCGAACAGGCCAAGCACAAATTAAACAAACATTATTTAGGAGAAAGTGGCTTTGTAAATGTATAGCAACAAAATGCCAGAGGGATCTATTGTTTCCAGCAATTGAGTATCGGAAAAGTATGGGTGTAAAGAGATGGGTTTTGAAGATTTTTTTACCTTAGGGTTTGTTTTGGTAATATATTGAGTGTAATGAGAATCTAATATTTTTTTTAGTGGTGTAATGAGATGGAGGGTGTAAAGAGGTAAAAGAGTGGTATAAGTAGAATCACTCAAAATTAAACAATAATATTAAAACGATTTTATAGTTTATGATACACCTACATTTATTAGTACAATAGGTCACATAATAAAAATTGAATATATCACATAATAATAAATAAAATGTGATAAAAAAAATACAATATGTATTACCTTATTAGAAATTGAATAATTGATTAGGATGGGAGATAATAATCATTCTGTTTGGTTTTGATTTTCAAAATTTACTTTTTAAAAAAGTGAACTTTTTTGTTTTTCGTATTTTTTTTGCTTTAACTGAATTTTTTTAATATTTTAAGATTTTTTTTTTAATTTTTAGACACACCTAATATAAATATACTTAAAAAGTATAATATTTGTGAAAAAAATATTTTAAAAATTCACTAAATACTAAAAATATAAAAAATACAAAAATTTAGTATATTTTTAATATTTTTTGTGTATTTATTAATTTTTTAAAATATTTTTTTACAAATATTTTACTTTTTATATACATTTAAGTAAGGTACATCTAAAAAAGTAAAAAAATTATTTAAAAATTTAAAAAAATTTACTAAAAATAAAAAAATATGAAAAACAAAAAATTCAATTTTTAGAAAATTGAAACCAAATAAACTGAATATTTATTGGCGAATTGAAATGAGTTCAAAAAAATTTATTATATTTATTTTTTTAAAAATAAACAATATATTTTTAAGAAAATAAGATTAATTTAATTTCATTATTTTCGAGTTAAAAGAAATAAATTTTCTTGATAAACGTGATAAGTGAGTAGGGGTGTAAATCTGGTTTGGCTCGGCTCGGCTCGACTTGACTTGGCCTACCCTAGCTCGGGCCTGACCTGGCTCATGTCGGGTCTCGCTGGCTCTTGCCAAAATTCGGAGTGAGTCGGTCCACGGGCAAAAAATTAGGCCTAGTCCCAGCCTAGGTGTCATGACCCAAACCCACCTTTATAAGTTTAGTGTCATAACCGACTAGTAATCTGAGATTACCAAAGACCTTCCTGTACAATAAAAAATAATCGGGGCTAGCGGAAGCAATATTCAAAAACACCAATAATCCAATGAGTTGTGCATCTATATGAACAAATATTTATATGCAAAAACGTTAATTTACCCACATTCAGTACATAACTTGTAACTTAACATCTTATACATAACAACATGAAACTTGACGATTTCCAAAATTAAGGTGAATTTAAGACATGCATGAGGGAATTCTTGAAAATCATACTCAATTTGTGAAGAAATGGACATGCATGCATGGTATGACCCATTTTCTTTCATTCAAGCTTAACTCTAGCATTACATAGCTTAATTCTTTGGTTTCTTGGACTAAGTAGTTTAATCTCAAGGTTGCAAGGTTGAATTCTTACCTAGAAGTATTAATTCCCTTGATTCTTAGGAAGTCTTGCTCAACTCGACCAATTTCCTTAAGTTTCCAAGCCAAATCCTTCTTGAACTCAACTCTCTCATAGACTCTCCCTCTCTCCACATTTGTGTGTGTGTGATAGCTCAAATATGTTTGATAATGAAGAAGAAGAGTTGAGTGGAGGCTTATATGGAGCCTTATATAGGCTTCATTAGTGTTGGTTTAATAAAGCTAATCAAATGGGCATTTAATTAATCCAATTTAATCGTTCCGAATCGGATTTCAGTTGAGCCTACCTTAAAATTCTAAAAATTCTAATTAACATATAAGTCAAGTCAATTTCTGAATTGGATGCCGATAAGGCCTTCAATTCGCAAACCGAAATGAAAATATGAACATATCTTCCTATGTTAAACAGATATATGCCCACACAAGGCAACATATGATGCAGCATTTCACTTCAATTATTTATTAGTTGTAATTAAGCATGAGTTAACGTTAATCATGAGTCAGGGTTGTTACACTAGGCCCAGCAGTTATTCGGGCCTTGGGCGGGAATGATCATTTTTTTTTGTTTTTTAAATTTTTTCTACCAAAATTTTATTATTTTTCACAAAAAAAAAAAAATTGGGTCTCGGGTGGGTTGGGCGGGCCGAGCCTCAGGTCAGGTCTTGAGTGGGCCTTAAGCGGGCCGGGCTTCAAAAGGATGGCCCAGGGGCTCGGGTTGGCCCAAACAGGCCTAAACAGGCCTGGTCGCGGGTTGCCCACAGGCTGTGGGCTATTTTTACACTCCTATGAGTGAGGGAGTCAGTACCAAGTTCTCGGGTCCACTTTATTTATTTATTTATTTTTGTGGAATGATGCTACATGCACCAATTAGTATATTAACTAGTGTACCAACACTAGTTATGACCTTATTATTGATCCCACTCATTATACAAATTATAAATATTAAAAACATCTTAAATTATGCTACATCATCAATTGGTATACCAATTAGTGCACTAGTGGGTGCATATAACATTATTCATTTTTGTGAGGGACCAATCACCCTACAGTATCTGTATGTATCATGCATGTAGGAGCAAGGTGGGGAGGGTTGAGAAAACAATAATGCTATAGACCCCCAAAAAACACAACTCTCACAATTTCCACTCACTTGTGATTGGTCCAGGAAGGAAAAAAATAAAAAAATAAAAACATATGATTGATCCACATCATTTTGAGAGTTATGGAAGTCTCTAACTTTGGGAGTCCCAAGCATTTTTCATTGAGAAAATGAAGATTATCATGGGGCATATTAGTCCTATCCTACATCTTCCAACCTATCCTTCTCAAAATTTCAGTTTATTTATTTTTTATGATCAATTATTCGCATCAATTTATGCTTATTTTGACTAATCTCCGGACGCTTTGTAACACTTGATAAAAATTAAATCTGAGATTTGAAAAGAGCATAACCCTAGATCTCAAGTTGCACTTGTATTAAGTCTTCTTCTTTTCTTTTTGTTATTCTTCTTCTTTTTGTTTTTTATATAATATAAATTCAGTGGCCTAACCAAAGACAAACAAGTTCAATTTCACGAGAAATTGATGCAGTGCTCACTGTTGCATGTATGTATATAGTTTGCCTTGTTTTGTCATCTCTCAATAAGTGATCCTCCTCACTGTTTTTAGATTGTGAAAGAAAAAATGTAAGTGAAATATAATTATATTTTGACATTTTACTTATATTTTTTCTTTTCCTTTCTAAAATTCTATCCAAATTCATGATTTAAATACAATCTTAAAGTATCCACAATGCAATAAGTGACTAAAATTGTGTCTTATAATAAAAATTATAAGAGAGACTTAATTTTATATGTAAAAAATATTATTAATTTAGAGAGTGAATAGTGTTGTAATGAATGTATTAAGATGTATGCCAAGTACTAGTAATATATACTTGTATTATATGTCAGGAAAATATAAAATACATATATAAAAAAAAGTACTATAATCATTAGTAATTAATTTGAATTCACGATAGAACTTTTGAAAAATTAACAATTGAAGAAAGAAAAAAAAAACACCTTTATATCTATCCAGGTCAAAAAGGATAATTACATAGCTTATTCAACCAAACATTACTCTATTATTTAAATTTATAATCTCACATCGCACCAATCATCCTCAACTTGAATATGATTTCCTCGTCATTTCCACAATTACAACCACAAAAAGTGATTATTATTGTTCAAATCTTTTAATTATTGAATTCCACAAATATCGTAAGAGCTAGGGTTTCATAAAATTGAAGTGTTTCAAGCAATAGAAGAAGAGTGGGTGTTATTAGGTAATGGGATGTCATGAAGAAAGGAAGAGAAGAGGTGCAAAGCTCTGGATGGCTGTGCATATGGCACCATATGTCCAGCTCCTCTTATGGTTGCATATCCCAACATATTTCCTTAGACTGCCACACCCCCCCCAAAAAAAAAATGATGGGTAGATTAATGAGAAAACAAAGGCAATATTTGGGCGGTGAACCATAAAAGAAAATAAGAAAAGAAAAGGGTTAATTATTACATTTTGGGAATGACTCATCTCCAGTTGAAATTTCAATTGGACTAGATAAGTGAGATCTCTTATCGGTCAGAGTTAATGAACAGAAATCCCTTACTGTTCAGAGTTAATGAAAAAATTCAATTAGACCAGATAGTTGAGGTATCTTACCTCTTACCAGTAAGAGACCTCAGTTCATTAATTTTGACCGATAAGAGATCTCAACTGTTTAGTCCAGTTGAAATTTCAATGGAAGACAAGCCATACCCTTACACTTTTAGTCTTTAAAGTATGAGTTTTGTGTCATTTTAATTCACAACATTTCAATTATTTCAACTAGTGTTTCACCCGTGCTATGCGGGGGTTGTATTTACAATTATTTGTATATATGTGAAGTGTGATTTTTAAATGTCTTTTTTTTTTTTTTTTTTTTTTTTTTTTTTTTTTCACACAGAAAAAGAAATATAAGAAATGCAACATATCTTCAATAAATTATTTTATGTTTGCTTTTATTCAAAATTTAAAAATAATGCATGGGAAAAATTTATAACTAAATTAAGGAAAAATTTATTCCTAACCACATTTTTTTACTTCTATATATATACTTAAAAAAATAAACCTGAAAAAGGTAATCAATATAATATTATACATTAAGTTAAAAAAAATGTGATTAGCAATTATGCTTACATAAATTTACTATAGTTTTAATTTCAAATTTAAATTTTTTTTTAAATTTTAAAAGCATTTTATTTAGCTAGTATCAAATAGAATTTTCTTAGCAAAAAGAAAAGTTATAAAATTTTGTTGTAAATTTTCAAATGTCTATTGTTAAACATTCTATTCTACTTACTTGTTTGTTTACTTGTTTGTTTTGGGAGTTTTTATCTTTTATCTTTGTTCCACATTCATTGCATTATTTTATTTATTTTTCTTCTTTTTTAATTAATTTTCGCGTGATACTTCTTTCATAGTGCATCTCCGAGCAAATTAGTGAAAACATCATATACTTAAAATGTACAAAATTACAATATATAGAAAAAAAAGTAAATAATTGCCCAAAACTAAAACTACTTCAAGAAAAAATAAAAAATAAAAACAAAAATGAAATTGTTTGATATAGAAAATGATTTACTTATTTATTTATTAATTTTTAAAAATAAAATTTTAAAGAAAATAAAGAAAACTATATAAACAAAAGTACAAAAACCAAATATACAATATAATACAAAAAATAAATGAATTATAGGATTTTCAAAAAGTGAGACTCACAAATAAATTTTGTAAAATTTTGTCTATTCATAAACTTTTTGTGTATATTTTTTTGTATTTCTAATCCCGGAGAATGACATTGAAATAGTATATACTTCTTGCATTAGGTCCATCTAATAGCTTTAACAAATACAGATGTAATAAATTTCATAACACAAAATACAAACAATTGTGAGACAAAGTATCTAAAAAAAATAAAAGTAACGTTCAATGATGATGTATAAGCACAGCTGACGTTTAATTGGAGGTATAACTAGATAAATCGCCATAGAAAAGGAAGATAATTTTTATTTTTCATCACAGCAATTACATATCCCAATATATAATTTCAATGTTGCTCACTCTTCTACACGTCCAATTCTCTATCAATATTAAAATGAATGCATGAATCAACAAAAAGGAAACATTTGAGAAGACAAAAAGATGTGGTTTGAGATCTTTCAATTGGTGAATTCTATTAATTAATAGTTATTAGGCTTCAATAGTCGGGCTTCTAATATTTATTAGCCATTAAAGTTGAGTTCTTTGATTTCATCTATATTTACTTGATAATTTGAGAGTGGACACGTATCAAGCCTTTACACAAACACTTGGCACATTTTTTTAGCATTATTAATGAAATGCATAGTGTAATTTTTTTTTTCTTTTTTCACAATTGCAACTTGTTATTTTTTAATAAAAAATTATATTTGTTTTAGATACTTTTTTAATATACAAATTATTTTTTTTAGATTTTTTAAAAAAATAATTTATCAATTTCATCACTAACCATAGTGTATGGAAGAAGTTGAAAAGGATGCGACAGTAGGTATGGGAGAAGTCAAAAAGACTTGGGAAATTTGGCCAAAACCTCTCCATTGGACCTTTATTTAGTGAAAATGACAGCCCAATTTATTTTGCTTCATAAACCCCTTAAGAAGAAAACACATAATTGAGTAAGGATATTAAATATCTTTTTTTTTTCTTGGATAATATTATCAGAGTAACATGTTACTGTAAACCATAGTAACATGTTACTGTTAGACAAAGTAAACATAGTAACATGTTATTGTTTGCATCAATTTCAATGGTAATAATTTTTTTTTTTAAGAACTTCATAGTCAATATGAATCTTATTTGATAGATCTTGATGAGAGAATTATAAAAATACTAATTTTATTACAAACTGACATCTATATCAAAAGTTATATTATATTAAAGTTTAATATTCTGATAATAATCCTATGTGTTGGACTTTTTAAGAATTTTTTTTTATGCTTATCTTTAATGCATTAAAGTTTTATTATGAGGGGGTTTTGACCAAATCCCCCAAGAGGCTTGGGGGTTGGGAGAAATTAATAAATGCTGATTTATTTATTTATTTTTAAAATCAAAAAATTAGAAAATTAATATTGAGATATTGGAGCTCTCATAAGACTTGTGGGTTAGAAACCCCCTTTTTCCTTATATAATACTAGCATATCACCCGTGCTATGTACGGATTATGTTTACAATTATCTATATATGTGAATTATGAATTTTAAATGTCTTTTTTTTTTTTTTCCTTCTTAAATGTCTTTTTTTTTTTTTCCCATTTTTTATATTATATTAAAATTTAATATTTTGATAATAATCATATGTGTTAGACTTTTCAAGAAATTATAAATGTCTTTTTTTATTGTTATTATATTATATTAAAGTTTAATATTTTGATAATAATCATATGTGTTGGACTTTTCAAGAAATTTTTTCTATGCTTGTTCTTAATGAATTAAAGTGTTATTATGAGGGATAATAATCATATATTTGATACTTTTCAAGGAATTCATATGTGTTGGATTTCAAAGAATTTTTTTTATACTTGTTCTTAATGCATTAAAGTGTTGTTATGAATGTAAGACTTGGGGGTTAGGAGAAGTTAATAAATGCTAAGGTTTTTTTTTTTTTTTTTTTTAAATAAAAAAATCAAGAAATTTAGATTTGGAGATTGGAGCTTCCACAAGGCTTGGGGTTAAAAACCTCATTTTGCTTAATATATAGTATAGATAACATATCACCCGTGCTATGTACGGATTGTGTTTACAATTATCTATATATGTGAATTGTGATTTTTAAATGTCTTTTTATTTTTATTTTTTTTAATGCCTTTTTTTTTTTCCTTTTTTATATTATATTAAAGTTTAATATTTTGATAATAATCATATGTGTTAGACTTTTCAAGGAATTAAATGTCCTTTTTTTTATTATATTATATTAAATTTTAATATTTTGATAATCATATGTGTTGGACTTTTCAAGAATTTTTTTTGATACTTGTTCTTAATGCATTAAAGTGTTATTATGAGGGATAATAATCATATGTGTTGGGATTTTTAAAGAATTTGTATGTATTAGATTTTAAAGAATTTTTTTTATGCTTATTCTTAATGCATTAAAGTGTTATTATGAGGGTAAGACTTGGGAGTTGAGAGAAGTTAATAAATGCTAATGTTTTTTTTTTTTTTAAAATCAAAAAATCAGGAAATTTAGATTGGGAGATTGGAGCTCCTACAAGGCTTGGGGTTAAAAACCCCATTTTGCTTAATATATAGTATAAATAGATACTAGCCTATCACCCGTGCTATGCACGGGATAATTATAGATATTTATATTTGTTTTAATTTTTTTTAATAAATAAATTATGTTTTTTTAAGATTTTTTATAAAAATAATTTAATAATCTTATTACTAACCATAGTGTACAGAAGAAATTACAAAGGCTACTGCAGTAACTATGCATAGGCTATATCTATAATTATTTGTATGAGAGGATTTTAAATGCTAATCAGGGATTTTGACCAAATCAATAAATGCAGGCATATGGATTGGAAAAAGTTAATAAATGCTGATCAGGGGATTTTGACCAAATCAATAAATGCTGAGGTTTTTTTTTTTTTTAAATCAAAAATTTAGAAAATTAAAATTGAGAGATTGGAGCTCCCACGAGGCTTGGGGTTTAGAAACCCCATTTTCTTTAATATATTTACAATCTATATATTAAGGAAAAGGGTCTTTTAAAACCCAAGGCTTGTGGAACCTCCAACATGCCAATCCTAATTTCTTGATTTTTTAATATTTTTTTTAAAAAAAATTGACTTGGTGATTGGTGATTGGTGATTGGTTCAAAGATTGTAATAATTACACTATTGATTACAATAAATTCAAAGATTGTAATAATTACACTATTGATTACAATAAACACTTAATTTATAATAATTACACTTATTAAATGAATAACGTAATAAATGAAATCCTAATTTCCTTACTTTTTGCATCCCCAAGAGACCCATGTAATTATTGTGTAAATGCCTCTTAAATAAATAAATAAATACTTATTAAATTCTTTCAAACTCCTCGGTCAAACCCCATGTATTTAATTTATATATTATGTAATTATTGTGTAAATGCCTCTTAAATAAATAAATAAACACTTATTAAATTCTTTCAAACTCCTCGGTCAAACCCCATATATTTAATTTATATATTAAAAAAAATGAAAACAAATATAAATATCTATAATTATCCCGTGCATAGCACGGGTGATAGGCTAGTTATCTATATATGTGAATTGCGATTTTTAAATGTCTTTTTTTATTTTATTTTAAATGTCTTCTTTTTTTTCCTTTTTTATATTATATTAAAGTTTAATATTTTGATAATAATCATATGTGTTGGACTTTTCAAGGAATTAAATGTCTTCTTTTTTTTATTATATTATATTAAAGTTTAATATTTTGATAATAATCACATGTGTTGGACTTTTCAAGAAATTTTTTTTATGCTTGTTCTTAATGCATTAAAGTGTTATTATAAGGGATAATAATCATATATGTTGATACTTTTCAAGGAATTCATATGTGTTGGATTTCAAAGAATTTTTTTTATGCTTGTTCTTAATGCATCAAAGTGTTATTATGAGGGTAAGACTTGGGGGTTGGGAGAAGTTAACAAATGCTAAGGTTTTTTTTTTTTTAAAAATCAAAAAAATCAGAAAATTTAGATTGAGAGATTGGAGCTCCCACAAGGCTTGGGGTTAAAAATCCCCTTTTGCTTAATATATAGTATAGATGGCGATTTTTAAATGTCTTTTTTTTTTATTTTTTTTTATTTTTAAATGTCTTCTTTTTTTCGTTTTTTTATATTATATTAAAGTTTAATATTTTGATAATAATCATATGTGTTGAATTTTTCAAGGAATTAAATGTCTTTTTTTTTTTTTTTTAATATTATATTAAAATTTAATATTTTGATAATAATAATATGTGTTGGACTTTTCAAGAAATTTTTTTTATGCTTGTTCTTAATGCATTAATGTTTTGATAATAATCATGTGTTAGAACTTTTCAAGGAATTCATGTGTTGGATTTCAAAGAATTTTTTTATGCTTGTTTTTAATGCATTAAAGTGTTATTATGAGAGTAAGACTTGGGGGTTGGGAGAAGTTAATAAATGTTAAGATTTTTTTTTTTTTAAATCAAAAAATCAAGAAATTTAGATTGAGAAATTGGAACTCCCACAAAGTTTGGGGTTAAAAACCCTCTTTTGCTTAATATATAGTATAGATATAAATATAGATAAATATAGATATAGATAGATTTCATCCTAAAATATTAAATATTGTTAAATAGTTCTCATGGTTGATGAAGTCAATATTCATTAATTATCATAAATCATGAGTATTTTTGCAACAAAAATCACACCTCAACTAAAAAAATTAGCTCTTTCCAAAATACATCGAATCAAGAGCAAAAAATTATTCATGGGCATAAAAAATTCAGCCTACTGATACAATTGAAATGGTGGGGACTAAAATGACAAAGTACATACTTTTAAGGCCCAATAGTGAAATTATTCCTTTTTTTCCCCTTTTTGGCTGAGGTGTAATTTTTATTAAAAAAATATCTATGATTCTAATGACATATATTAAAAGCGTTGGCATGGGCCTATTTAAACACATATTTAATAGTTTGATGATGAAATTGACACAATCAAAATGTGTAATTAATCCAAAAAACAGAAAGGGAGATAATTGGCCTTTAGCAATGTTAGGTATCATGAACAACTTTTCATGAAAATAATCATAAAAGTTTTATTACACTTAGAATAAA
Organism: Camellia granthamiana; assembly: GCA_036172215.1. Taxonomy (NCBI): domain Eukaryota; kingdom Viridiplantae; phylum Streptophyta; class Magnoliopsida; order Ericales; family Theaceae; genus Camellia; species Camellia granthamiana. Next base: position 122,605,610 of record CM069908.1, on the reverse strand, counting down.
ATATCACACACTAATCAAAATAATCTAAGGATCATAAATCTTTCATGATCATTTTCATAATTTTTTTTCATGATCCCTAACTTTTTTCATTAGCCTTTGTGAAACCATGCTCTATACATTGAAGTTGAAATGCTCAGCTAGTTCTCGAACAAGAGTCCTTGTTCCCAACAATGGTTACATATGAATCTTGATCTCCACAACATTTATCAATTCATTATTACATACCACGCAAATATTCAATACCAAAAAATAAAATAAAAAAAGAGAAAGAACTTTGCTAATAGAAAAAAAAAAAAAAAAAATTCCAATTTTTTTGATTAAATAGCTTTTTTTAGGGTTTTTCTCTTATATTCTATTTAAAAAAAATAATAATCATAAAATCACATTTTTAAGAATAAATGTAAGTTATAAATCTAAACAAGACGAAATGAATTACATTGTGAGAGACGGGCCTAATGAAAGAGTCGAGTATGAAAATAATGTTCACTAAATGAGCTGAAACTTCGTGGGGTGGAGCAATGTTCCCAACCCATACCCGCTCTATTGACACCCCTATTTATGTCAATACGTTAATGTATACTTACTTGCTACACGTTGACCAATAATAGGGTCCTATTTGCATGAGGTGCTTCTTGAACCTCTGGAAGATTGAAATAGAAGTCCTTCTCAAAGTTTATGCACATATCAATTCCCACACTAATTGCAGGAAAATTGACTTTTAACGATGTTTAAAAAATGCCGCTATAAGAATGAAAAATGTTGCAATTGGTTTTTATGACGTTTAATATTTTCGTCGCTAATGCAGCTACAGCAATAGCTTTACAACGTTTAAAAAACGTCGCGAAAAACAATAGGTGACGTTTACGTTTTAGAAAACATCACAAAATCTTCAATGCCAGTTTGGATCTGTCACAATTAACGTATGGCATCATGATGACATCATTTAGTGACATTTTCTCAAAATGCCACCTTTCTTTTTTTTTTTTTGGAATAGACTCAAAGGTGATGTCCTGATGACATCATTTGGTGGCATTCCCCCCCCCCCCTCTCTCTCTCTCTCTCTCCCCTTCTTGATTCTGAAATATAGCATAACAGAGGGCCAGAGAATTTAACTAAGAACATAGCTGAAATTTTGTATAAGAACACAACTAACTCAAATTTACCAACACCACATTTAATATGAACATCCCTTACTGCCCTCGAAGCCTTAAAGCCTGAAGAAAGAGGCATCATGCTGATTCAGCTCTTGCCAACATGCACCAACCATGCATCCAGCTAATCACAATTTTTACATATTCAATATATTGTAATCAACACATCGTATAACATTATATGGAGATGGGGAAATAGTCCACAAAAGTACTCAACTAACTCCTCTATGTAAAAAATTCTATCAATTGTTCATACAAAAGTATCATCAAAATACATCTTCATCAAACCATCATCCAACTCCATCAATCCCATCATCAATAATTTGGTTCCATCTTGCCAATGACATGATCATGAGTATCCACCTTTGACAAAACAGTGGCACTGAAAAAAACACAACAATTCAAAACAAATAAGAAAAACCAAAGCCCTTCATTGGCCCATTCCATAATGGGCCAATCAGCATATGGTTAACAAGTTGGAAGTATTATAAGACAACTATAAGACCAACAATGAGATGCATGCTGGAAAATTATGAACGTATCTTCAACATAAGCATGCTCGGACACGACACATTACCCTAAGTTCTTCATGCTCAAACATGTAAAAATGAAACAGAGCTAACCTGGTTCTCATCCAGAGGAAATATTACAGGACTGCTTTGTCCACTAAATTGATCAATGATACTACAAGGAAATACAGTTCAAGTTTAAGAACATAGTCATTTCAGCATAAACAGCCCCTTATTTAGCAACTAAAGTTCTCGAGCAATTTTCAACTCACAGTTTAAGCACCAGGCATGATAGAAAAAAAATTTCCAAAACTTATACACTCTTACACCATTTGAGGCAGGAGAGAAATACCTTTGGAATCTAAAAATAATATAACTCAATTCCCTGATTCATCAAATCACAAAACAAATAAGCAATGCTAAGTACCAAAGAATGGCCGATGCCAATTTACCAGATGCACTAAATAAAAGAAGGAATAAATATTTCAATTTTTAGACATTGTTGAGGCTATAAAAAGCCCCGTACGTTCACAACCAATGTGGAAAACATTTTATTAAACCTTCTAAGCAAAGTCTAAACTCACAATTAAATCCACCAGCACATATCAATAGTAGGTTTTCATCCATGTATGGATAAAACCAGTAAAAATCCCATCATCTTTCATTATGTGGCAACTTATTTTAAGTCAATGTCATCAAATAACAAATCTAGAAGTTCATAAGGCAGTGCCAAGTAACAAGAAATGGTTGATGTGCAATGCAAATTCCAACAAATTTTTCATAGGTGAAGCAATAGTTAGTGCAAAAAAAATATAAACATGAAGCATGCAACTAAAATGTAATAACATCTGACCTTAAACCATTTAAGCATGCAGTTGAGGCATTAGTCAATAACAGGACCACCAATGGATGGAACCTATAGCTTGTGCTCTATTTTTTTACAAGACTCCATGACCAGTACTAATGCTACTTTTAAACCATAATTCTAGTGTAACATATTAGTATCAATATTAGTAAATAAATAGCCAAGCAAACAAATAATCAAACTTACAACAAAAAAGAGGCCTTCTTTCATTGAGTTTGTCCTATTTACTTCTTCTTTCCTTTCTTTGATATTTGAACCTGCATTTGACAAGAACAAATAACATGAATAAAATGTCATTGAAAATTTCATGAAAACACAACAAACACAGTTGAAACCACAGCTGAAGCACCAGCAGAAAACACAGCCGCAGTACTAGCAGAAAACACAGCCGCAGTACCAGCTGCAGCCACAGCCGTTAAAGCCTAAGCAACTCATCCAAGGGCTGCAGGACACATAACAATTGATTAATGTGTTTTTGAACCAAGATCAATCTTCCATTAATTCTAACAGACTTGATCATCAGGCTATAGACAGTCATTTACATAAGAATCAAAGATATCCACGGGCACTGTATTACAAGTTCACTGCTACTACTACAATGAGTTGGATAACTTTTCATCTTGCCATTCATTTGAACGACAAAAACTTCATCTTTTCTAATCACCGACCTTGTCCAAAGCACAGGCTTGTAAGATCCTAAATTCAAGCATTTACACTCTTATAAACAAAAATTAAATCATGATCCACTCATCCTGACTGAAAACAAAAGAGCCATGTGTGATGGTTTAGCTAGATTGATAGTGCTGCATAGTATAGAATGATGGTGCTGCAATGTAATATGATGATTGTTAAGCATATGTTTAACATATGTATTAAGGGTAGTTTAGTCATTGGTATGTTTAACATATGTATTAAGGGTAGTTTGGTCATTGGTAGCAATTAGGGTTGGCATGGTTGTTTTATAGATATATATTTCTTGTAATTCGTTTTTCCCATTCAATTGAATAATATGATACTTAGTTCCTAACTAAGTTTTCATGGTATCAGAGCTTGGTTTTGATAGCTAACCTCTCGTTGGTGTTGATATGGACTGAAGACAGTCGCGTTGGTTGCTTTACACTTTTGCATTGAAGTCGAGTGGCTTGTTTGTGTCTCACGAAGTCACGATTCACAATCGCGTTGGTGCCTTGCGAAGTCGAAGTCGAAGTCGAGTGGGCTTGTCTGTGCCTCACGAAGTTGCGATTCACAATCGCGTTGGTGCCTTGCGAAGTCGAAGTTGAGTGGGCTTGTTTGTGCCTCACGAAGTCGCGATTCACAGTCGAAGTCATTTCTTCCTCACGATTCTCCCTCTCATCTCACAGTCGTGTTTGGTTATTCTAATCACGACTGATATTGGCTCGTTTGGTTCGAAGGTGTGATACTTAGGTAATCTTCTTCAGCTTCTCTTCTTCTTTGTGTTGCTGGTTCCTTGTGACTTCTCTGTGAGGTTCTTTATATTTTGATATCATGTCTAGTGGAATGTCAGATTCACTTCAGGCCATTAGCGTGAAGTTAGTGGGAGATAATTATGTTTATTGGGCCTATGTCATGAAAAATTTTCTTCTGGGTAAAAATGTTTGGGATGTTGTTACTAGTGATTCTCCTATGCCCACTGATGCCAATGTTGAAAAGTTTCAAGATTTGCTCTCTGCTTGGCAAGTTACTAATGCCAAGATTATCACTTGGATTAATAATTCTGTAGATCAGTCTATTGGGATTCATTTTGCCAAGTTTACTACTACGAAACAAATTTGGGATCATCTATCTCGGTTGTATGTTCAATCAAATTTTGCTAAACGGTATCAGTTAGAACATGAGATTTGTGCTACTCAACAAGGCGATAAGAGTATCCAGGAATTTTATTCTACCATGACTGGTTTGTGGGATCGATTAGCTTTTACTGAGCCTAAGTTATTGAGCACTCATGCAGCATATTGTACTTATCGGGAGGAGTAGCGGCTGGTTCAATTCTTAATGGCCCTTAGGGCTGATTTTGAGGGGCTTCGCGGTACTATTCTGCATCGGAGTCCTCTCCCTTCTGTTGATTCTGTGGTTAATGAGTTATTGGCTGAAGAACTTCGTTTCAAAACAGCTCCTGGCAAAGGATTGCTTCCTTTGCCAACTCAGATAGTTCTAGCCATTCCTACTGGTCATTCTTCTATTACTCCCAGCAAATCCTATGCTCGTGCTCCTATGGATGAATGCAGCTTTTGTCATCAAAAAGGTCACTGGAAGGCTAAGTGTCCTCGGCTTTTGGGTCGTCCACCATTTGGGCAATCACTAACTTGGAGAAAGAATTCTGATAGGTATTCTGGCCAATCATCCTTTTGGAAAAAAGGGACATATAGCTGCCACGACTTCTTTAGTGGATGATTCCTCTCCATCTTTGACTGTTATTACTGAACAATTGCAGAAACTCCTCTCTACTCATACACCAAATGCCTTAGCTGTCTCCTCACCTCTTGGTTTGTCTTCTTCTCCCTCATCTCCTCCAGGTATATCTCGTTCCATATGGGTTTTTGATTCTGGTGCTACACATTATATGACTCATGATTCCTCCCTCTTGTTGTCTATCTTTTCTCCTTCTTCTACTACTACTGTTATGGCTGCCAATGGTACTACTATGTCTTTGGTCGGGGTTGGGTCCATTTTGACTGATACTCTCTCTCTTTCGGATGTTTATTGTATTCCTCAATTAGCTTTAAATCTTATTTCTGTTAGTCAACTTTGTGCCATTGGTTATTGTGTTTACTTCTTTGAATTTGGTTGTGTTGTGCAGGATCCTCATTCCAAGCAGCTGATTGGGATTGGCCGTAGGTTGGGAGGTTTATATGTTCTGGAGACGCTGCATGTTCCTCCCCTTGCTGCATCTTCAGTTGATTTGTCTTCTTTTCGGTTGAGTCCTAAGTCGTCTATTTTTTATTTATGGCATTCTCGCCTTGGTCATGTGTCTAGTTCTCGTTTATAGTATTTAGTTTCTACTGGTGTCTTAGGTTCTTTGAGTAGTCATAATATTTCCGATTATAGTAGATGCAAACTAGCAAAGTTTACTGCTTTACCATTTAATAAAAGTTTCACTACTTCGTCTAAACCTTTTGATCTAATGCATTCTAATGTGTGGGGTCCTGCACCCATTCCCATTAAAGGGGTTCCCGATATTATGTTTCTTTTATTAAAGATTATACTCGTCACTGTTGGATTTATTTGATGAAGCACCGGTCTGAATTTTACTCTATCTATATTGCTTTTCGTGCCATGATTCAAACCCAATACTCTTCTGTTATTAAATGTTTTCGATGTGATTTAGGTGGGGAATATCGTGATAGTGATTTTCTTCACTTATTACAGTCCGATGGTACTCTTCAACAATCTTCTTGTGCTGAAACTCCTAAGCAAAATGGTGTGACTAAATGCAAGCATCGTCACATCATGGAAACAGCTTGCTCTCTGTTGATTTCTTCTTCTATTCCTAGCTCATTTTGGGGGGAGGCTCTTCTTACTGCTGTTCATATTATTAATTGCATACCCTCCCAAGTGACTTGTGGCATTTCCCCTTTTGAACGTTTACATGGTACTCCTCCTGACTATTTATCTCTTCGTGTTTTTGGCTGTACTTGTTTTGTCCTTCTTCATCGTGTAGCCTGTACTAAGTTGTCTGCTTGTTCTGCCATGTGTGTTTTTCTTGGGTATGGTGACGGTCAAAAGGGTTATCGTTGTTATGACCCCATAACTCAACGTCTCTATGTTTCTTGCCATGTTGTTTTTCTTGAACATATCCCTTTCTTTTCTATTCCCTGTGCGTCTGCTCCTTTCACTAAATCTGATCTTATTTATCTCGATCCTTTTCCTGATGCTATCCTTTTTGATTCTTATGTTCATGATTTGTCTCCTTCTGATATTCCCTCATCTTCTTCCTCATCTTCCACTTCTACTGTCCCCCCTCCTATTATTCATACTTATGGTCGTAAGAAATAACATGTTTTGCCTACAGGTACACCTCCCCTTCCTCCTCCGGCTGTCTCTCCATTACTTGCTACTAATGAGGCTCCTGTTTCTCGGTATCCTCAATGGGTACGTACATGTCCTACTCTTTATGGGTCTTCTAACTCTTGTTATTCTTCTGAATTTTGTACTTTCTTATCCTCCATTCACTCTCCTTCTGAGCCCACCTCCTATAAGGAGGTTGTTTCTGACCCTCTTTGGAAACAGGCTATGAATGAGGAACTTTCTGCTTTACAAAAGACTGGTACTTGGAATCTTGTTGCTTTGCCTTCTGGTAAACATACTGTTGGTTGTCAGTGGGTGTATAAGATTAAAACTAAAGCCGATGGTTCTGTGGAACGCTATAAAGCCCGTTTGGTGGCTAAAGGTTTTGCTCAAGAATATGGTCTTGATTATGAGGAGACCTTTGCTTTGGTTGCCAAGATGACCACTGTTCGTATCTTGATTGTCGTTGTTGCTGTGCGTCACTGGCAACTCTCTCAAATGGATGTCAAGAATGCCTTTCTCAACGGTGACTTAGCTGAGGAAGTCTTTTATGGTCCCTCCTCCTAGGCTCCTTCATGCACCTGGTGAAGTTTGTCGCCTTTGCAAAGCTTTATATGGTCTCAAACAAGCTCCTTGGGCTTGGTTTGAGAAATTTTCTACTGTTGTTTGTGACTTGGGTTTTCGTACCAGTGATCATGACTCGGCTCTCTTTCTGTGCTTCATTTCTGCAGGGCTCATTATTCTTTTATTATATGTTGACGACATGGTGATCTCTAGCAACGATCTTGATGGTATCTCTACTTTCAAAGCTCATTTGCATCATCATTTTGAGATGAAAGATCTTGGTTCGCTTCGTTATTTTTTGGGCATTGAGGTGGCCTTTTCGCCTCGGGGTTATCTTCTATCTCAGTCCAAGTATGTAGCTGATGTTATTCAGCGAGCCAAGTTGATCGACTCCCGCACTGATGACACTCCTCTCGAACTTAATGTGCACTATACTTCCACTGACGGTGTCCCTTTGCCTGATCCTACCTTATATCGGATTCTAGTGGGCAGCCTTGTCTATCTTACCATTACTCGGCCCGACGTTGCCTATGCTGTTCATATTGTCAGTTAGTTTGTTTCTTCTCCGACTATTGTTCATTGGGCTGCTGTTCTTTAGATTTTGCGCTACGTTCGTGGGTCTTTGCATCAGAGTTTATTGGTCTTTGCTACTTCTTCTTTGGATCTTCGTGCTTTTTCTGATGCTGATTGGGCTGGTGATGCTATGGACCGTAAGTCTACTATGGGCTTTTGTGTTTTTCTGGGTAGCTCTCTTATTTCTTGGAAGAGCAAAAAGCAAACTGTTGTTGCTCAATCTTCTGCTGAGGCTGAGTATCGTACTATGGCTACTACCACTGCTGAAATTGTCTGATTGCATTGGTTGCTTTCCAACTTTGGTGTCTCCATCCCTAGTCATACTCCTATGTATTGTGATAATACCAGTGCCATTCAAATTGCTCATAATTCTGTTTTTCATGAGCAGACTAAACATATTGAGATTGACTACCACTTTGTGCGCCATCACTTATAGCTTCGCACGTTGTCCTTACCCTTTGTCTCCTTTACTATGCAACTCGCTGATTCCTTCACCAAGTCTCATACTATCATGCGTTTCTGTTTTCTGCTTGATAAACTCTCGATGCTTCCTGCTGTTACATCATGAGTTTGCGGAGGGGTGTTAAGCATATGTTTAACATATGTATTAAGGGTAGTTTAGTCATTGGTAGCAATTAGGGTTAGCATAGTTGTTATATATATATATATTTCCTATAATTCGTTTTTCCCATTCAATTGAATAATACGATACTTAGTTTCTAACTAAGTTTTCAATGATGAGCCATGTGTGAGATTACTAAAAGAAGAAAGGGAGAGAAAGAGTGTCAAGAGTTTCTAAATGCTACAAACAAATAGCCTGCTCATTTCCAAAATAATTAATGATCCAAACAACATAATTCATCATATTTACACTAGTGTTTCAAAAATAACATAAACTACAAACCTTAACAAATACAAAACTGAGAGAGAGAGAGAGAGAGAGAGAGAGAGAGAGAGAGGCAACCAAGCTACATACCATGACCACAACACCTTTGTCATTACTTAGTTTGTCATCCTTCAAGTAACCAGCCATCCACACCTCTAAGCGAGTTGCAGGAACTCCTTTCTTCTTTTTTATTTCCTACAATTACTATTAAAATTAAGTAACAAAATCAAAATACACAATTTCAATTTGAAATATAAAGAAATTATATACTGTTGGAACAATCTTCTGTGTAAATAAAATAAATTAAAACTAATTCAAACAAAATAAAATAATAAACTTACAGAATTTATTTTGTCGAACTAAATGAAAAATGAAAGATCAAGTCAAGTGTGTGACACTCTGTCCTTAAGACAGATTCGCCCCGCTACGGTGCTTCCGGTTGAGTGGCGTCTATTTCCCAAGATACAATGATCTTCACAAATTTGTAGTAGCACTCCAAACAAATTTGTATGGTGAACCGAACCTGTGTTCTATACTCTCTTTATTTTCCCTAAAACTAGAATGAAGAATAATGCACTAAAAGAACAAAGTTGGACAGCACAAAGGAATTAATTTCAGACTATTTTTTTTTTCGAATCCCAAGACTGCTGGAACAGTAGGTATTTATAGGCAAAGATTTCCTGTCTGAACAGGTGTAAATTTCAAACAGAACTGTTGCACTGTTTCGGACAGATGCAATTTCAAAAATTGGACAGATTTGATTTTGTAACTAACAGATACAGTTACTGTATCAAACTGTAACTGTCTGGGTAGTTTCTGAAATGAATATGTTCGGCATATTCTGTATGGAATTTGAACTGTAGGAGGCACAAATTTTGGACAAAAATTTGAATTCAAATTCAAATTATAAAAATGCAAAATTTAAATTAATTTTTCCCGCAAGAAATTTGGAAAAAATTCAAATAAATTTTGTCTAAAAAATTAATATTAGAACCGACCCGACTCACACCCAGCTAGGCTCGGCCGGACAGAAGGCGGCGGCTGTGCGCGCGCGCGTGTGTGGTGGTTTGGGCTAAGGTTTACTTTGTCCATAACTCTTCCCTTCTACAAACTTGGGGTGCCCCTTGGGGCCCAACCCAAGTGTTGTAGGCTAGAGCTTATATACTCAACAAAACTCTTTTAAAGTTTCAATGTGGGACAAGCCTCACAAGGAAACCCACATTTAAAACTTAAATGTTCAATTCCATGAACTCGAAAATGACGTCAACTTCCCATTCACTCATAAATGGTTTTGACGTACCGTCTTTACCGTGTGCTTTGCCACGCGGCAAGGAACACTTCATCTCTTCGGACCAACCCTAAAAGATGTTCGGGGCCCACTCAATTTTGGGCTCAAAGATGGTCCAAGATAAGCCTATATAAACCAATTTTTCCAACAATCCCCCACATGAATGGAATTTGACGGAGAGAAAAGGCAACAACATGATCTAAATTACACAGAGTACAGAAATTGGAAATATTCTGCAAATGATAGGTAGCTTTTGGCTTTGAACCTTCCCTTGTGAGACACTATCGGATTTACTAGCTAACTAGTGAACATGATGTCTTGAACTGTTCAGCCGTTTGTGTAAACCAAGACAATAAAACTCACACAGTATATCCCCAGACACAGTTTAGTTCTCACTATTGTGTTCATTTTGGCCCTGAACAACCTGGTCTTTCATGAGTGCTCTAGAGAATTGTAGCTCTTCACAAATCTCATAGAACCGGCCCAGTTCACACTCATATAGGTGATTCTTATGAAGAGTATCCTGCTATGCTCTACTAGGTATACCTAGATATAAGAATCATTAAACGTATTACTTAACCTAAAAACGCTGCAGACATCACTTATTTCATCAAAAAAAATAAAATAAAAAAATGGATAGGAGTTAGACTCCCCAGTAATCTTTCTGAGTCAATCACAACTCGGTTGTCCCTTTCAACCTAGATCTTGGGATCTCCAGTCAATTAGTTTGGGTTGCCGTTGTGGTAACTCTTATTTAACAGGTTTTAGTCCCATTCCCCTCGATGAATTCTTAACTAGCTCTTTTACTAACCCTTTGGTTAGTGGATCCACTATGTTGTCTTTAGACTTCACATATTCAATGGAAATAATTCCATTAGAGAGTAGTTGTCTTACGGTATTATGTCGACGACGAATGTGTCGTGACTTACCGTTATACATATGACTCTGTGCTCTACCTATTGCTGATTAACTATTGCAATGTATGCATATAGCAGGCACCGGTTTTGGCCACATTGGAATATCTTCAAGGAAGTGGCAAAGCCATTCTGCTTCTTCTCCAGCTTTGTCTAAAGCTATGAATTCTGATTCCATAGTAGACCTAGCAATACAAGTCTGTTTGGAAGATTTTTAAGATACAGCCGCCCCACCAAGAATAAAGACATACCCACTGGTGGACTTTGAGTCTCTAGTATTCGATATCCAGTTTGCATCACAGTAACCTTCAAGTACTGCTGGATATCTAGTATAATTCAGCCCAATATTACGAGTAAATCGGAGATATCTTAGAACCCTTATAATTGCTTTCCAATGTTCTACTCTTGGATTACTCGTATATCTACTTAATTTACTTACTGTATAAGCTATATCTGGGCGAGTGCAGTTCATCAAGTACATTAAGCTTTCAATAATTTGGGCATACTCTAATTGAGAAATACTTTCCTGTACATTCTTAGATAGAAACAAATTAACATCTACAGGTGTTCTAGCAAAATGATCATCATCTTTGCTGAATTTGTCAAGTATTTTCTCAATGTAATGAGATTGTGACAAAACATAACCTTCTGATGTTTTGGTAATTTTCATACCAAGAATTACATCAGCAATGCCCATGTCCTTCATGTCAAAATGTTTATTCAACATTTTCTTGGTAGTTTTAATCATGTCATTATTACTACCTATGATGAGCATATCATCTACATAAAGACATACAATGACATAACCTTTGTCCGTATTTTTAATATAAACACATTTGTCACACTCATTAATTTTAAATCCATTTGACATCATTGCCTTGTCAAATTTCTCATGCCATTGCTTTGGTGTTTGTTTTAAACCATATAATGATTTAACCAATTTACACACTTTCTTTTCTTTTCCTGGAACTGAAAAACCTTATGATTGTTCCATGTAAATTTCTTCATTTAGCTCACCATTTAAGAAAGCGGTTTTCACATCCATTCGATGAATTTCTAGATTGTATAGAGATGCAATGGCAATTAACATTCTAATGGATGTTATTCTAATAACCGGTGAGTATATGTCAAAGTAATCAAGACCTTCTTTTTGTCTAAAACCTTTGACCACAAGTCTTGCCTTGTATTTGTCAATTGATCCATCCGCTTTCAATTTTCTTTTGAAAATCCACTTGCACCCAAGAGGTTTACAACCTGGTGGCAAATCCACCAATTCCCAAGTGTGATTTTGCAAGATGGATTCAACTTCACTATTGATAGCTTCTTTCCATAAAGGAGCCTCATGACTGAACATAGTCTCTTTAAAAGTTAAAGGCTCATTTTCTAACAAATATGTTAGAAAATCTGGACCAAAAGATTTTGAGGTTCTAGCACGTTTACTACGCCTAAGTTCTTCTTCCTCATTTTGATCTAATTCTTGTTCTTGATCATGTTCTTGATTCTGACTAGTAATAGCATCATGAGATCTTTTATTGTTACTAGTCTCTTGTCCAGTCTTATTTGGAAATACATGTTCAAAGAAAGATGCATTCCGAGATTCAATAATAGTATTTACATGCATTTCGGAATGTTCTAATTTATGAATCAAAAATTGATATGTACTACTATTCTTGGCATAACCAATGAAAATGCAATCAATGGTCTTTGGACCTATCTTAGTTTTTTTAGGATTAGGAATAGGCACTTTAGCCAAACACCCCCACACTTTTACGTATTTGTAGGATGATACTCTTCCATGCCACAATTCATAAGGTGTTTGATTCATTTTCTTTCGGGGTACTTTATTAAGTATATAGTTAGCAGAAAATATTGTTTCCCCCCACAAGTTCTGAGGTAATTCAGAATTTATAAACATGTCATTTATCATTTCTTTTAAAGTCCTATTTTTCCTTTCAGCAATTCCATTTTACTGAGGTGAGTAAAGAGCGGTGGTTTGATAAATTATTCCATGTTCTTTACAAAATTCACCAAAAGGTGATTCATATTCACCACCTCTATCACTTCTAAGTTTCTTGATTTTCTTACCAAGTTGATTTTCAACTTCATTCTTATATTGAATGAAAGTTTCCAAAGCTTCATCCTTGGTTCGAATTAAATAAACATAACTATATCTAGTATAGTCATCTATAAAAGTGATCAAATACTTTTTCTCACCTCTAGTTTGAATTGATTTAAAATCACAAATGTCACTATGAATTAATTCAAGTGGTTTCGTACTTCTTTCAATTGAATGAAAAGGAGTTTTGGATAATTTTGCTCAATGCAAATTTCACATTTATGATTTGAATCAATGTCAAATTTAGGTAAACATTCCATATTAATTAATCTATACAAAGATCCATAATTAACATGTCTTAGTCTATCATGCCATAAATTTGAAGACTCAAACAAGTAAGAAGAAGATGTATTTTTATTAATAACTGAGGGTACAACGGTCATTACATTTAACTTGAAAAGGCCATTAGACATGTAACCTTTTCCTACATTCATCCCATTCTTAGTAAGTACAAATTTATCACTCTCAAATACTAGCCTAAACCCATTCTTACTCAACAAAGATCCGGAAACAAGATTCTTGCGAATGTCCGGTACATGCAACACATTGTTGAGAGTGAGTTCCTTTCTAGATGTCATCTTGAGAACAATCTTCCCTTGTCCTTCAACTTTGGAAGTTAAGGAGTTGCCCATAAAAAGTTGTTCACCATTGTCCACTGTAGAATAAGATGTGAACATCTTTTTGTCGGCATAGATATGGCGAGTAGCATCAGTGTCCACCCACCATTCTTTAGGATTTCCGACAAGATTTGCCTCAGAAACAACTGCAGAAAGATTGATGTCATCTACACCATTGGAAATATTGTCCACTTCGGTCATATGGGCTTGAGCAGGCTTCTTGCTTGTTCTTCTTTTGCTTTTGCCTTTGCTACGGCAATCTTTGGCCCGATGTCGCTCTTTGTCACAAATGTAACATTTGCCATTAAACTTGTACTTTTTATTTCCCCCCCCTTTAGAGCCTTGTGATGAACTTTCTCCAGAAGACTTTCGTTTCTTGGTTTTTGAAACATGTTCCACCACATTTGCCTTAGACTCCATAGGATGCTTACCAACCCGCTTTTCAGAATTGCGGTTGTCCTCCTCAATCCTCAAATACACAATTAATTCTTCCAAAGACATTTCTTTGCGCTTGTGTTTGAGGTAGTTCTTGAATTCTTTCCAGCCTTGTGGTAATTTCTCAATTAAGGCTGCAACTTGGGAGGATTCATTGAGAGACATGCCTTTTGCGTGAATATCATGCAGAATGAGTTGGAGATCTTGAACTTGACTGATCACAGTTTTAGAATCAACCATTACAAAGTCCGTGAATTTTCCAACCACAAATTTTTTTGAGCCGGCATCTTCAGTTTTGTACTTTTTCTCCAACGACTCCCAAAGTTCCTTTACTGTCTTGATTGGACTGTAGACGTTGTATAATGTGTTGTCAAGTCCGTTCAAGATGTAATTCCGGTAAAGGAAATCGGCATGTTTCCAGGCATCAACCACAGTAACCACTTGCCGATCGGTTTCATCCTCTTTCAAAATAGGAGCATCCTCATGAAGGAAACGAGTCAGGTTCAAAGTTGTAAGATAGAACAACATTTTCTGTTGCCATCTTTTAAAATCAGTTCCTGAGAACTTCTCTGGCTTCTCACCGTGATTTACTAGTACTGTCACAACCGGAGAGGGGGTTGGCGCAATTGCAGCCACTACACTAGTACTTGTTTGAGTATTTGTATCAGTAGCCATGAATTCTAAATTATAAAACAAAATTATAATTAGAATTTATACTACACAGAAAATTAATCCAAATTCACAGAATTAAATTCTGTAAAAATAAAAGAAACAAGAATGTAACTTTTATTTTTCAATTAATTTGGAAATAAAATAAAATTTTATTTAACCAAATTTATTCCACACAGAAAATTAAATTTCTGTAACAATTCAATAATTAAAAAAAAAACTAAAACAATATTTTTTAATTAATGAACACTCAGAAATAAATTGAGAAAACCAAAATTAATTTCTGACAAAATTCCACAAATATATATTCTGAATTGTTAATAGCACCAGTATATTACTACTAGTTGTCAAAGAAAATAGACAGTATATTACTACTATCTGTCAAATAGCATATAACCACTATTTGTTTTGTCTAACCAAAATATTAATTTGTAAATCTATAGAAAATAATTCTTGTAAAATAAAATAAATTAAAACTAATTTAGACAAAACAAAATAATAAACTTACAGAATTTATTTTGTCGAACCAAATGAAAAATGATGGACCAAGTCGAGTGTGTGACACTCTGTTCTTAAGACAGATTCGCCCCGCTATGGTGCTTACGGTTGAGTGGCGTCTATCTCCCAGGATACAATGATCTTCACAAATTTGTAGTAGCACTCCAAACAAATTTGTACGGCTAACCAAACCTGTGTTCTATACTCTTTTTATTTTCCCTAAAACTAGAATGAAGAATTATGTACTAAAAGAACAAAGTTGGACAGCACAAAGGAATTAATTTCAGACTGTTTTTTTTTTTGGATCCCAAGACTGCTGGAACAATAGATATTTATAGGCAAAGATTTCCTGTCCGAACAGGTGTAAATTTCAAACAGAATTGTTGCACTGTTTCGGACAGATGCAATTTCAAAAATTGGACAGATTTGATTTTGTAACTAACAGATACAGTTACTGTATCAAACTGTAACTGTCTGGGCTGTTTTTGAAATGAATATGTTCGGCAGATTCTGTATGGAATTTGAACTGTAGGAGGCACAAATTTTGGACAAAAATTTGAATTCAAATTCAAATTATAAAAATGCAAAATTTAAATTAATTTTTCCTGCATTTTGTCCAAAAAATTAATATTAGAATTGACTTGCGCTCGGACGGCGGCGGCGGCGCGCGTGTGTGGTGGTTTGGACTAAGGTTTGCTTTGTCCATAACTCCTCCCTTCTACAAACTTGGGGTACCCCTTGGGGCCCAACCCAAGTGTTGTAGGCTAGAGCTTATATACTTAACAAAACTCTCTTAAAATTTCAATGTGGGACAAGCCTCACAAGGAAACCCACATTTAAAACTTAAATGTTCAATTCCACGAACCCCAAAACGACGTCAACTTCCCATTCACTCATAAATGGTTTTGATGTACCGTCTTCACCGTGTGCCTTTTCACATGGCAAGGGACATTTCACCTCTTTGGACCCACCTCAAAAGATGTTCGGGGTCCACTCAATTTTGGTCTTAAAGATGGCCCAAAATAAACCTATATAAACCAAAATTTCCAACATATACCTCTACTCGAACAACTAAGAATGGTGTTCTACTGGTTCTGTGATTTAATGTCTTTTTCTTCCGAATTTCTTTGTTTTTAGTACTTTTTTCCTATTACATATGAATACAAACACGAGGACAAAAAATAAACAAAAAGGAAAAAGTAATGAGAAAGGGAAAGAAAAATGAGAAAAGAAAAGGAACAAGAAAGGAAGAAAGAGGCGAGTACATGAAGGTCAACATGAAAACTCACAATGCAAACCCATCAATGAAAGCACAGGGGAAAGAAATAAGTGGTGTTTTTCCTTAATGGTAGCATAGCATCAGAAATTCAAAAGCTACATATGCTAGAAGAATGATAAGAAAGAAATAACCTGAACTAAGTGCATTCAGTCATAAATAACACCACACAGAGGAAAATATGTAAAAAATATATACCAAATAGAGTTACCTGTGCCTTCCGAGTGCTAGAATAATAGACCAAGCTCCGCCATTGATGCTCATGTGTTCTTTCGGGTAGATGAATTAACCTATTAGCATCATTGTTGAATCAGCAATGCTAGGTATCATGAAAATTTTATCATGAAAATAATCATGAATGCTTTGTGACCCTTGGATTGCACTTAGAATAAAGCACTACACACTAATCAAGGTAATCCAAGGATCATAAATTTTTCATGATCATTTTCATGACAAAATTTTCATGATCCCTAACTTTTCCCTTGTTGAATGGCTTATACCCCATTTTTTTTTAACTCTACACTTGCACTCTCTCCATTTTTTTTTCCAACTGATGCCAAAATAAATTTCTTCATCAAATCATCAGCATTTGTATTAACCTGCAAATAATTGGCAACTTTAACTATTTAGTACTCAATATGATGATAATTTAGTCATGTCTATAATTAATTAATTAATGCATGGATCAAAAGAAGCAATATCATAGAATGCAGTATGAAAAGGACTCGGTTCCAAAATGATACATACAGCAAAGTTATATCCTCAAATAGAATTTCAGATCAACAGCATAAACTAATGAATGAAAAGGGACCTAAGAATACATAGAAGGCCGAAATTCTCTTACACATGATACACCAATGAAATTTCAAAAGTTAAAACTACTTGTGGTTCTTGAGATTGACATCACTGCTTGCTCTATTCGTTTTGCTGTTTGGTTGTTTATTTGTTGTGTGTTTATTTGGAGAAAACCTGGTATAATAATGGGGATATAGACAACTCAGAAAAGACATTCCCAAAATAAGAAATGAAATAACTTGTTCTAGAGCAATGATATAATTAAGTATTTTTTCCATGTTCTTTTGGTTATGATATTTTCTTTTCTTTGTCTTGTTGATGTGAGAGGTTTACGAATTGAGAACTTTTTAGTTTTGTTGTCTGTGCTCAGTCATATATAGTGGGTCAGTTACTCTTAATATTTTAGAAGAAAGTACGAATAAAATGTGTCATACATTATGATTCTACGTATGAATAATTCCTCGGAATGTATTTTGTAGGAAAACATAGATAGTTGAGTTCAATAATTGTTGTAATGCTTGCGTCCAGATAGATATGCAGGTCAGGTCAGGTCAGGTCATGATAAAAAAGCAGATTCACAGATATATATAATCAAACAAATCAAAACCACTAATAATAAAACAAAATTAAACATGAAGCAGCTGAGAATCTCCTATGTGATTGCATGCAGGTATCTCATGAAGTAGCTGAGAATCTCGCCCGTTGAGCATATCTTTCGGGTCAATATGTGTGCGGACATTTTAGCAAATCAAGGCAATCATGCCATAGATAGTTTTGTTGTTGTTAATTCTGCTCCTCCTTGTCTATCTAAACAGTTGCTTGATGATGGTGTAGGGGCTTCATACCCTAGGATTGTTGCTGTTACTCTTTCTTAATTTATGCTATCTCTATTTCACCAAAAAAAAAAAAAAAAAAAAAAATTAAACAAATATTCACAATAATATTAGATTTGAAGCTATGGGCACTATCTATCTATCTATCTATCTATTTTCTTTAGAGAATGAATAGTATTATAAGGCGTATCAAACATAGTATGACTAAACAGGAATTTAAACATAGGGAAAAAAAATTATCAATTTTCGGAAAAAGTAAATCAAAAAAATAATTATACATAAACTATTTTAACTAAATTGGTGAAAATAAAATATTTTCATATTTTTTATTGTGATTTTAGAGGGCGTTAATACTATGTAAATCAAAATTTTTAATTATATAGAAACTATCAACAGACAAAAATTACACAAACAAATAAAAAGAGTAATGCTATATATACTCTATATAAATAAATTTTTTATTCAATTCTTTTATTACTAAACACAGAAAAATACATGAGACTCATTGTCTTCGTGTCCAGTAATACGAAATCATACAAGAAGGAAAAAAATGGTGAGAATACGAAAAACAAATATTAACGAAGTATTTGAGAGTAGCCTTCAGTTTTGATGAATTGTTTATGAAAAATGATTTGTGGCACTAAAATTGTTGGTACTAATGGCACTAATTTTCTGTTTTGGTAACTTTATTTTATTTTATTTTATTTTTTTATTTGATATAGAAATTAGTGTCATTAGTGCTCAACAAATTAGTGCCACAAATCACAATCGATTGTTTATTATGTTTGAAAAATCAAATTGGTTGATTCGCAAATATGGATCTACTAGTCAAGTAGTGAATCACTAGATGGACGATCTAGTCAAATCAAATCGAATCACAAACAATCAACTTGATAAAACTACTCGATTGACACGCACGAATTTTTATGTAAAAATCTCAATAGAAGGCCTTCAATTGAGAAAAAACCAACGGGCCCAACGCCGGAAAATCAATGTATGGTTTGAGGTGTTTTAAAAAAATGTATTTTTTATCTTTTTACGAAAAGATATACAGAAAAATAGAGAGATGATGTGATGAAAAAAAGATAAAAAGATAAAAAGATGGATTATATAGATTATGCCAAAGCTAACCTAAATCAAATAAATCTCAATTTGTTTAATTAATCAATTATTAGATTTTTATACATTTAGATATATTTTAATTTATATTTTCAAATATTTCTATTTTATCTTCATTTCATAAAATATTTTCAAGATATTTTTGTTTCTGTACTATTTGAAATAACACACCGAAATGAAATTTTGATCCTTGTATATATATAATAAGGTAAATTACATTAATGGTCCCTATAGTTTGGAACTTGTGTCATTTTGGTCCCCGACTTTTCAATTGTGACACATTTGACCATGAATTTTGAATCTTGTTCCAAATAAGAACAATTGTAGATACTATTGGATTTTTCAAGGGCAAAATCGTCAATTCGATAAAATATAAATTAATTTAACAAAAACAAATGTCAAAAAATTATTTTTGAATTTTTAAAAATTATTTCTAGCCACTAAAGATAAAATTATATAAAATTGATAAATCTTTTAGACATTTATTTTTTTTACCAAATTAATCTTTATTATGTATTTGGATGATGATCATGTAAAATTAATTTTTAAAAATTAATCATGTAATTTTTATTAATTTTTATCAATTTTACATAATTTTATTTTTGGTGGGTAGAAATAATTTTTAAAAAATTTTAAAATATTTTT
The DNA here is from genome assembly GCA_036172215.1 of Camellia granthamiana. Taxonomy (NCBI): domain Eukaryota; kingdom Viridiplantae; phylum Streptophyta; class Magnoliopsida; order Ericales; family Theaceae; genus Camellia; species Camellia granthamiana. Next base: position 122,585,831 of record CM069908.1, on the reverse strand, counting down.
TTGATATTTATTTTTGTCAAATTACTTTATATTTTATCAAATTGATGATTTTTCCCTTGAAATTAAGCAATGGTATGTTTAATTGTCCTTATTTGGAATGAGAATCAAAATTCAGGGTCAAATGTATCATAATTGAAAAGTCAGGGACTAAAGTGACACAAGTCCCAAACTATAGGGACTATTAGTATAATTTGTCCTATATAATATTACTTGAAATCCAAAGATCAGGAATTATCAATTGGCTGATTCTTTGTGCACAGATGCGAAAAAAAGGGCATGCTTCCACACCAAATACATTAGACATTACATTATATAAATTCAATTACAATATTTACGGTGTGTGTAGCTTACTTTTCGTGTTCCTTTCGGATACGACTAGCCTACAGTTCAGACTCTCGTGGTTCTGAATATGATTTGACAACTGCAACGTGAAATAGATAAACACAAATGAGTCCAAATTTGACAATTCTTTTGGAAAATCAATTTTGAATCAAAATGCCAAAAATGGACTGCTTTGCTAGATTACAGAGTCGCCACCTAAATATTTTTGAAAAATTTAGGAAACCCGAGACTCGTGCCAAAGGCCACTTATCCATCATTATCAAAGTGTCTTGGTTCGGGAACTTAGATACGAGAGGGGAAGGTCATGAATTGAGTACCCCACGCGCCCGATCAAAGATCGGCCTTTACTAATCATGATATGATTTTTATTTACATTAAATACTTTCGTTCTGATTATTTAGACTAGCATTACTATGTGTTGCACACAAGTATAGACTAATTTGTAAAAATTAGAACGCTTTGATTTTATGTTTGTTTTGAAAATTGTTTTGAACACGTGTCACTTGAAAAAGTGAGCTTGTATTGACATTAATCAAATTATCTCAATTTGAGCAATTAGCCTTCATCCATAGGCATTCAAACAAGTATATCAACTAAGCACTTAGCCTCATTGTATTATGCTTGTTATGACAACAATCACACGCAATGCAACATGCTAAAGCAATAAGTGCTGGCCTGATATTCTAAGGCAAGCCAAACAAAGCAAAGTGATTAGAAAATATGCATGCTCCTAAATAATGCAATATGACTAATGCAACACACACAATTATGCAAATAACAAGTTCGGCTACTAGCATGACATTTGATTCAATTCAAGACACGGGACAAAGCATGTATTCGAGCAAAGAACTTGATTTTGACATTGGTTAGAATGATGAGCCGAACCCTTATGTATGGGAAACGAGTGGATGCAAGTCATGGAAAAATGTTAAGTAAACATGATGCTCTATGCTACCATTGTAAGCGGGTAAATAAAAGAGAGAAAGAAATGGGGGTTGGAAGACATATACCATATTATTACATATTTTGCCTTCATGCAAGAGGGTCCAAATGAATGTCCAAGTATCCGAAATAAACTAACTATTACAAAATCAAATGAAGGAATTAAGCTAATGAATAACTAATTAGCTTAGCTATTTAATTTATTACAAAAGGAATAAAACTAACTATCTAAGTTTAACTAACTATGGCAATTACGAATAAACATTAATAATAATTACAACAATGCTAACTATAATGGTAATTAGTGAATTACAACAATAATGGGGCCATTACTTTACAACATTGATAAACAAAGATGCACAAGGATTGCATGCACGTGACTGTTTTCAGAAGCAGCTCTGTTTGCCTTCCTTGGAATCTGTCCTGTTTCACCTTCAGCCACTGCCTTTTGTTTCTGCAAAAACACTCTGTTTACCAAATATTGGAGCTCGACCGGCCCCTAATGAGGCTCAGCTGGGTCCAAATAAGGCCGGTCATGCCCTAATCTCATGCAAAACTCTATTTTTGTGCTCTGGGGTGAAAACAGTGCATATAGAGCAACTTTAAGCCATGTTTGTCCCTTCTGCTCTCCTCTATCATGAAACTCAAGAGAAGAATGAACTCGAGTCCGAAACCATCAATAGGCACAAGTTGATGGCTTGATAATTTCGAGTGCGTTTTGGACAAAACAATTAATAAATGCAATGAAAGACAACCATCTCTCCCTCTCATCATGAATTTAGTTCGAAGAGGGAGGTAGACACGCCTCAAGTCTCATCAAAATATCATGTATTGATAAGTGACGATCCTCGAAGCGATGGACCTGGCATAATGTCCGACCGAATCCAACCAATTCTAAATACTTTTTTTATGTTGGTTTCATTGATTTTAAGCCAATTTTATTAGTCATTTCCATTCTTTAATCAATTTGTTCGAAGTGATAGTAAGTCCACTAAATGAGAAGAAACGCCAAATGAGAAGTGATCCTTAGCATGAAAGAGAGATTATGCCTTGACGATGAACCTCTGTAGAGATTAAGCCATTGAGCATAGGTCTCTTTCTTATGCCTTGAATAACAATCAATTATGTGAAATAGTTCTCAAACAAAAGAAAAGAAGAAAGTGGAGAGGGCGCAAAAATGATTATACGAGATTGATTATTAAAATGAGACTCTTGCATGAAAACTAAGTAGTAATCAAAAGCTATCAACTCGAATGACTCGGTGTCTAAGGCCTAAACAATCGAAGCCATGAGGATTTACAACACAACACGCTAAGTATTCAAAGCATAAGCTAGTTAAATAAATTAAAACAGCCCCTAAGCAGACCCTAAAGTGCAAAAAATAGTAGCTAAAACCAAGAGAATGTAAGTAAAAAGAGTAGAGAAAAAGCTATGGAACAAAGCCTAAGGAGGGGTGGCTAACCCCTCAACTTTTTTCAATTTTAAATAACATATTTCAGTCCCAAAATAGTCCAAAAATAGTGGCTAAAAGTACTTCAAAAGGTGAAGAAAGTGAACAAAAAGAAGAGAGAACAAACTAGACAAGCAAGCTTAAGGAGGGGTGTCTAACCCCTCCACTTTTTGTGAATTAAATCACATATTTTAGCCCTTTAAAGTAACCTCCAGCAGTGCACAAACTCAAGGAAAATGAAGAAGATGATTAGCAAAAACAAAGGAAAAAGATGGGTAAGAAGTATACATCTTTAAAGAGTATGTATGGTTGTTGATCAAACTTGATTCCAAACACCCTCAACTTTATGAAATATGGTTTGAAACTTCAACAAAAGCTTCAAGAATAAGCTTTAATGGTGTATGTATTATGTATTTATTGTTCAAGAATGTTTGAAGATCAAAGGAAGCAAAGAGGATGGTTTTAACTCTCAAACTCCCTCAAAACCCTTAGGAAAATCTTCTAACCTTTAATTCTAAATGCAGGGGGTCTATTTATAGAATTTGAGCCAATTTGGTCAAAAATATCTTCAAACAAAGCCAGCTGTCCAAATCCCGCTCACTGTCTGTTTGGCGCTAATGAGACCCGACTGGGCCCCAAAACACACTGCTGGGCCTAAAAAGGGACTCTGGAAAAGTTTCATTGAAACCCAGCCGGGTCCAAAAATTTGCAATATAGGCCTGATTTCAAACAAGCATATTTCCCTTATCCGGATTCGGTTTTAGGTGATTCTTGAGTCTAAATTGAAGCCCCAGAAATCTACTTTTTAATGGTGATGGCCACACTTTTAAATTCTAAGTGGTTAGAGAGATATGCCTAATTTAGTGAAGGCTGCTCATTCTTTCTCAACGGTTTAATACTTGACCCTTTCCTAAACTAGTTTTCTTCCCTCCCCTCATATTTCCTTCAACTCCAAGCCTATAAATAAGATGTTTTTAAAGATTTTTCAAAGAGTTCACCTCTCTTTCATTTATTTCCACTTTGCCTTTTCTCAATTTACCGAAAAGTGTAATATTTTAATCGAAATATGAGCCTCGGAACATCGTAGAAATATTTAGAAAAATATTTAGAAAAAGAGGGTTTTAAGGTCTAAAATAGTTTGGCCAAAATGGGGTGTAAGGTTTGGGATTAGAGCTTGAATCCAAATTTTTTCGTTGAGAATTCAAAAGATTGCACAGTGGAACTTTCATCATCGGGTGTTTGGAATAAAGTGCCAAAGTCTTAAGGACGGTTAAAAATGGGGTGTCTACAATGTGTTAAACATCCATTGGTTCTGAATTTCTCAGAAGATTAAGCATATGAAATACAGAACGTGTTAACAATATACAAAAAATTAACAAATTATATGTAATGTGCCCATTAAAAACTTTGATATATAAGAATATAATTTAATATTGAAATATCAACTAAAGCTAACAAGGCAACAAAGATTAATCAAATAATGTCGACTCACCCTCTGAGCAAAATCGACAGCATTTTCCTACTGATTTTTAAGGGGTAAAACTACAGAAAGATACTCTACCTGTACAATTTAATAAATGACTTCATTCAACTTTTTACAACATACAAGTTATTCAGTAATCAAACTTCAAATTATAATATAGTCAGGAACACATCATATAAATGCATGTACATTTAAGTTGATGAATAATCAGTATTGATGATTTGTGAGAGTGAGTTATCAAAAGAAAAATAGCAAATTGGAGCACCACTATAACAACCTATATATATGAATTGCCACCTCATACACCATACTACCCAAAAAATTTTACAAACAAAAATACTAGGAGAAGCCAAGCTCACTACATTTTCAATATATGCAACTATAGATGAATAAAAAATACTCAACATACCTCTATGAAATTGTGAAACTCTAAACATTCTAAACATGAGCTTTCCCAAAGCTATATTTCCCTTAAACAAAATGAAAGGCCAAATGATGCAAGTTAGAAAAAGATATTACAAATGATAACACCAAAATGGTTTGAACTAAAGAAAATTCTTACTAGGATTGGTTAAAGTGTACAAGGGGATAGCGAACAATCACTGGATGGACAAGATATCCAGGGACAAATGCACCAAGTTAGAAAGAAATGAGAACTCTTCCATTTGTTATGGTTCCCTCGGGAAATAAAAACAGATGAGGAAATTTATTAGAAGAAGCCTTTCTTTGTATTCAGATCCTTGAAAGCACATTTCTGTATCACATTTCTGATAAAACTTAATACTCTAAATTCTTTTCATACAAAAAATGTAACAACTCTAGGTATACAATTAAAATTGCTTTCAGTTTCCATATTTATTAGAACAGCTCACCAAAATGAAATTTGGACACTTGATATGCGTATATTTGTTTGTAACCTTTTAAGTTAGCTCTTACAACAACAAAAAAATTGTTTAATTTTTCTAAGCATTTGCAAACTGCTTGCAAAATTTCATAGCATTTCATTATCTTTCCCTTTTTTTTAACATTACCCTCAATTGACTGGCCAAAAAATTCCCCCTTCAATAAGAATTTGTACCAAGTTAATCACTTTCAATGTGACCTTTTCCAATCACTATACAAGCAACAACTTAACAAATACAAAAATAATTTATTAATGACTAGCCCAGAAAACCCAAAAAACTAAGGTTTGGTTTTCATAATCAATTTTGAAAGATAATTTTCTAAATATTTGTTTGGTTGTAAATTCTAAAAATAGTTCTTAGAAATAGGAAAATCCAAAACTTATTTAGTTTTTAGAATTTGAAATAATTTTTAAAACTTTGTTTGGTTTTGGAGTTTTCAAAAATAGTTTTTAAGTTTCAATCCATATTTTATTATTTTTAGTGAACTTTTTAAGTATTTTAATCAATGTTTTTCAAATTTTTAGATCCACTCAATCTAAATACACCTAAAACGTATAAAATTTATTAAAAAAATCACTAAATATAACAAATATACAAATTTAATATAATTTCATTTGTATTTTGTATTTATTAAATTTTTTTGAGATTTTTTAAATTTGTTTTTAAATTTTTTAAGTATATGTAGTTTAGATACATTTAAAAAATTAAAAAATAAAACAAATTAGCCAATATATTAAAAAAATATGACTTAAAAATTTTAAAACTATTTTTGAAAACTCAAAAACCAAACACAGAATTATTTCAATATATATACTATATATTTGATCAGAGAGATGCTCAAATATATGTATAAACGTGCATAAATCCTTAAATTCAAAACTTCAAAATTGCTGTGCCTTTAGCACAGTATTGACCCCAATTTATACTTTTTACATAGAAAACTGACCAAGAAGAAGAAAGATCTCCAAAAGTCATCTCTTTCCCTCCTTCCTCTCTCTCTAACAGAATCTATTCATTCATTCTATTTCTCATTCCTCCCTCATCAGCCACTTGCCACTTTCCACCAGCCACAGACCAACGCCTACCCTCTTTACATTTCTTTCAAGTACTATGGCTAATAATCCCCATTCCATGATTCCAAAAACCCAAATACAAACCCCAAGCATCCACCATCTAATGGTTCATATACCAAATCAAAATACATGCCATTTTGCGCAAGTGAAGCTCTTTCTCAACTATAGAAGGATAACAAACTCTGAGGATTTATATACATGCCATTTATAGAAGGATCTATAGAAGGATAACAGCTCTTTCTCAAATACATGCCATTTATATAGTCACTGAATCTAAATCCCTGAAATTTAAAAGAGAACAAGCAAAACATGAACCAGTTAATGATCAAATTAACAAACTCAATCTGGCTTTTTCCAATCACTATACAAGCAACAACTTAACAAATACAAAAATAATTTATTAATGACTGTGGAGAAGTGGTTCGGAAATACTCTTTGGATCCTGGAGGATGCTGGTGATCCTCAGCTAGTCACCTGAAAAAGAATGAACACTCCGGTCGGGGGTGTCCGAATTAGCACTGCGACGGATAAATCAGTATCCACTCTCTTGGTTGCTTATATCTTAAGTTATAGTTACTTGTTCTCACATACCTCGTGTTAGCTGACACTCTCCTTATTTATAGTTATCCTTGATGTTGACGGTTGGGCCCACTTTTCTTCCAATGAATAATCCCTCATTCGGCTAACTGTTCGTATTCGGCCAAGTCTACAGCTGATTATTCGGCTGATCTGGTTACTCGGCCTTTATCCCTCCAGGATGGAGTCGTATAATTCACAACTTGGTTTCTCTCTTCAATCTATTCGGCCTCTGTGCGTAATAGAATTTATTCGGCCCCCACAATTGCCCCCCCAAACATCCTCTTAACGTTAATTAGTCGGCATGTTTGGTCCTTGGACCTAGAGAGTCAGAAAATACGGCGGTATCCCTTACTCCAATGCAAGCGTCAAGGCGCCTACTACTTTTGAGCATCATTACAGTTTCCCGCCCCTTCGTACATTTCATTCATTTAATATGATTTGAAACCGCGTTGTCTTTTCGCCTGTATGTTCTTTTTTGAATACTCAAGATTTCTCGTTGCCTGTCAGTTCAACTTCCTCGCTTCTCGCCTTCTGTAACTTTTTTCCGCTCTTCATTGTCTTCCTCATTGTTTGTAAGTTTCTCTTTCTTCCACCTCAACTCCTTTTTCTTTGTTTGTTTGCTATGTAGAGTGTCCGTTTTTCATGCTGTGATGGCTAAACATCTGAGAGCCCTTCTTTCTGCGAAGTGAGTCTCTGGTTTCCGTCGCCACTTTTCTATCCCTAACCACGTTCATCTGTCACTTTTGGCAGAGAATGTGATTGACACGAAGAGGACTGATGAGAGTACAATCGTTTTTCCTCTCCTGTCAATCGCGGAGGGCGGAGTCCGTTTCCCCCTTCATCCACTTTTAAGGGCTGTCCTTCGTTATTGGGGTTTAATCCCTTCTCAGCCAAACATAAACTTTTTCGAATAATAATGGGTGTTATAGAACTAAACCGGTGCCTTAGGCTTAACCTTGGAGTCCTTGCCATTCGGCATTTTTATGCTTTAGCCAAATCCTCTGGACGGCACGGGCGCTACTTTCTCAGGGCCAAAAACACCGACCATCACTTGGTCACTATGCTTGTCAGCTCTGGCAAGTGAGTTGACGATGTTATGGTTGTGGTTCGTGGAAACTGGGAATTCGGCGAGGGCGAAGATCGCTAAGATCCAGTGCCCAGGCGAAGGGGCGAACCAGGTGGCCGTTTAACCCCCCATGAATTTTTACTAAATATTTTCTATTCAAATTCCATGTATTTACTGTTTTAATTGTGCAGGAAACAACTTGAAGAAAGTTCTAGTTTCGGCCGATGACGCCGTACTTGCACAAATCAAAACGGTACTCCAATTCGTTGGCCGTCCGAATCTCCAGAAACAAGGGAGGGCAACCCCACATTCTCTTGCTATACGAGCCGACCTATACCACTTTTTCGGCGGTAGAACATATCTAAATTCCTAGGGACGAACAGCACCTTACGGTGCTTGTTTTTTTGAGTTTCAAGAATCTTAGGCAAATCAGTTTTGAGGAATCAGATTCAGAGCCGGCGGCTGAACAAGTTGTCGAAGGAGTCGAAGAGGAGCCGAATCAGCCATCTTTGGACGGATCTGAAGTACTAGAGGAGGTTGACGCGGCACTAAATTTTATTTTTGAGGAAGTTGGCCTTAATCCTCCATCCACTTCTGACCGAGCGGACGTGCCCTTCAGGGACATTTTTACCGACTTAGGCGACCTACCTGGCTCGTATTCTGACAACATGGCTGGTGAGTCGCTCACTCAATTGGCTAGATAAAAAAATGCCGAGAGGATGGCTGTGCGTAGGAGAGCCGACGCCGAGTGAAACTAACCTCCACCCCCTCCACCCGACGTTAGGGAAGAAACTCCTCCACCTGCTCCTATTGAGGAGGTTGAGACCGAAGTGGCCGAAATGGAACCTGTTGTCGATCAGTAGGAGGGTCAAGTGTCAGAGCAAAAGGGGGAAAAACGCCCGGCCGAGCACGAGGCCGATTGTTTGGAAGAACTGATTGATAAACAGCCACGCATGAATGAATGTGACTTGGTCGTGCCGTTTACAGTACAACCAAGGATCAGGAACACGCCGGTGGCTATAAGAGACCCCGCCGTGGCCTTGAGCTTGGCGTCTTCCATTTCTCTGTCAGTTGACAGAGTAGCTTTTAGGGCTGAGGCCGATTTGCTAGCCATCGCTTTAGCCGCTTAGTCGGCGATATTGGTACGTGCCCCTTTATAATTTTGCGAGGTTAACCCAAAGGAAAGTTTTTATATTAGCTTACTGATCCCTTGTTTTGTAGGCGGCGAGGAGTATAGCTGAAATTGGCCATTGCCAGTATGACGCTATCGAACAGATCGGCTTTCTTACAGCCGAGTTGGTGTAGACACCCCATTTTTTACCATCCTCAAGACTTGGACGTCATCGTTTGAACACTCGATGATCATCCATGTTCGTGTTTGTTTTGAGTTCCCGAAGGTCTCGGTTGCGTGCCTTGCCCTAGGATCTCTCAACTTGTGTGTTTTGTACTTGGTTGTGGACCAAGGACTTGTGGTTTTGCTTCTGAGGGAAGAGGGTGGCTTGTTGGCCATCCCCACACCCCATCAGCTATGGCATGATGCCATCGGCATTGCTTCCTTGCCATCGGCCATAAATGTTGGCCGGTTGGCACTTTTGTTGGTTGGTCGGCACTTATTTTGGTCGATCGGCCATATTTTTTGGCCGAGGCCTTTTCTTTGCCTTTTTCAGGCATTGTGCATGCCAGCTGTGCCAGCTGGTGAGCACAGACTCTCCCCTCGATACACGTGTATGGAGGGATTTGAACCAAAGCTTAGCTTCTCTAAGAAGCTTTGAATTTGATTTCCTATAAGAGGGGAGCCTCCCCTCCCTTTCCAGAGGTTCAGCAAAATAGATATAGAGTTTATATATCCCTCTCTCTCTATATATATATATATAGATATATCTCTCTCTCTATATATATATTTGTGTGTGTTTAGTGCCTTAAAGGTGTATTTTGTTCATACTTTTGCACTAGAGCACCTAGTAGAGCACCTTCCTTTGGTTGCTGAGGCACTAGGAAGTTGGTTTCAGAGTTCTTGGGCTGGTTTTGATCCAAAGGAGTGGCTGGAGTTGTGTTCTTGAAGTGTTCTTCAAGGGTGAGCAACTAACCTTTTGTTTCCCCATTTTGGCTTAAGCTTTTAGACCTATTTGCATATTGTATTAAGCTTAACTATAAACTAAAAAAAGTTCTGTTTTTATGTGCTTAAGATGATTGTTTAAGGTCACTTTTTGGTTGGGGGTTGTCTACCCCCTCTTAGGCTTTGTTTGGCCTTGTTTTGAGCCACCTCTTTTGGCCTTTGTTCTTGCCTTTGCATGACCTTTCTACCACTGAAATCCAAAGGGTTTTCAATGGTGGAAAGGTAGTTTTAGAGTCTTGTATAGGAGAGGGACACCCCCTCTCTCCTTGTGTCTCATTTGCTTGTGTTAATGGCATGTAATGGTAGCATGTTTGCTTAGCATGTTTTGGCTTCATTTCAGCAAGTATTTGGTGTTGTTTGGTCATGATATACCTCTGTTTTAGGTTGGTTTAATGGCTTCTTGCATGCACCATGTACTTGCCTTGTAATCCCCCTTATTGCCTTAACATGCATCTTGCATTTGGACTATCATGCTTGCATATTTTGGCTCAACTCAAAGGAACTTTTAGTCATATTTTAGCATGCTAAAGCTCTGTTTGGTGTTGTTTTGATCATTATGCCATGCTTTGTATAGCCATAAGGCACCCTAGCTTGTTAGCTTTGAGGGTCTAAGTCACATGAGTGCATTACTTGGCTCATTTCAATGATTTGGCATCATCCCATATGTTATTTCAGTCCATGTTTCATATTCGTATACTTGCACTTGTCATCCTTTCAAAACGTTGAAGAGTTGGTGTCTTATGCCTCATGATTGGATCATTATGTATGTCTCCATGCTTAGGTCCTTGGATGCCATCTAAGTGGGTTTTTGGACTTATTTTGATATGCCATAACTCTAATTTTAGTTGGTGAAATCATGCCATATTTGGTTTTGATAGGTGCAGTGTAACACCCCTTTGTTAGCCTTGCATGTCTCATGTTTTGTGCTCACTTTTCTAGCATGTTTCGGCCTCATTCCATGCATGTTCTAGCCCTTGTTTTGGTCTACCTTGGGACTGTTTTGGGTCACCTCGGCCCTGTGGGGCTTGGTTGATATGGCCATTGTGCAAGTCCCTTGGCTAGCTTTAAGCTTTGAGCCTTCTTGTATGCTTTGTTTGTGTTATATGTGCGGTTTGACATCATTCCTAACATCATTTCAGAGTTTATGGTGCTGTCATATATCCATGTTTGTTACTCTTTAAGTGCGCTTAAGAGTTGTCCTCTTGTCATCTAGCCTAGGGGCCAATTGGCATGCATGTTTGTTTTGTACTTTGGCACCATCATTTTAGCACTTTTGGCCACTGATTGTGCATGGCTGAGGTCTATCCATCTTCGGTATAAGTCCATTGGGTATGTGGTTTGCATTATATGCTCGCATGCTTAGATTGCATTACATTGTGCATGCTTGGCACATTACATGTTTGCATGCTTAGGTTGTATGTCTATTGCATAATTAGTTGCATTGCATGACATTAATGCATACTTGTTGCATGCTTGGATTGTTTGCAGGTTTGCTTGCATATTCATATTGCATTGGGTTTGTTTGCATGCCATTAGTCTTGTTGCATTGCATAATGTCCCCATGTTGCATTGTACTTGGCATATTTGCATTGCATTATGTTTGGTTTGGGTGTCGAACCAAACACGAAGACCGAGGACGTTCGTACTTGAAGTGACGAAACGTGCCTCAATCCTCGGTCGCCGACACTCTTGATCCAACATGATAGAGTTCTAGGCATTCATGTGTTTTTGTGCATTCATTCCATATTGAATCGCACAACTTGGCTCCTTTGGCCATCATGCATCAACATGCGTGATTGATGGCCCGAGGGTCGAGCACTACACTCCCTTGAGTTCATGACATGATAGGGAGGGTGTTTGTGCACACATTGCCTTGAAAATGCATTGCCATGCTCTGTTTGTCCTTTGCTGCAGCAAAACAGCATTCTGCAGGAAGATATGGCTGGCCGGCCATCTTTAGTGCCGATCGGCTAAACATTTTTGGCCGAGATCCTCACAAGTGGTCGGTGACCAATTCCACATGGCCGGTGTTCCTATATTTGGCCGGTGACATCTCACAGTGTTCAGGGAGTGGTTCGGAAGCATCTTTGGGACTTGTGCAGTTTTCAGAGATGCAGAACAGTGTAAACAGAGGCAACATGTGGCATGGCAACAGGTTTCCGAGCGAGGCGATCGAGCATGCATCGTTCAATCATTCCGAGGCGGAGCTGCGGCAACCTCTTTAGTTTCATAGCTTAGTTAATTTGTTTAAATTAGTTAAGGGTTTTGTAATATTCAATTAGCTAGGGTAGTTGATTATTTATTTGGTTTGTATTATTTATTCGGACCCTTCGTCGAGAGGGCCAATTTGTAATAAGTGTGCGTGAGTGTGTGAATGTCTTCCAACCCCACGTCTTTCTCCCTCTTACTTACCTGATTTCAATGGTTAGTTTTAGGTCATGTTTCAATTAGCATCCTTATGGTCGCATGTTTGCATCATTCATTTGTATTGCATGCACTGGGCTCGGCGCATCATACTAACCGCATAGCATTTTAATTCCAACTTGAATACGTGTATGGAGTTGTCACATTTCACATACCATTCTTAGATAGCCGAGCCTATTCTAGTTGCATTTTGCATGTGTTGCATTAGGCATCTCAACATAGCTAGGATCATGCATTGATTACTAACTAGCTATTGTTTTGGCTCAGAGTACTAGGTAAGCTTTTATGCTTTAGCATCTTGCATGAGTGTGAGTGTTAACCTGACCGCATGCTTGCCATGAGGCTAACTGCTTATATGATATAACTGCCTGAATGCCTGTGAGTGAAGGTTAGATTACTTGAATTGGAACAATTCATTGAAATGCGAGTATTAAGCCCACTTGATTGTGGCAAAATCATGTTTTCTAAGCCCACTCGAAGGTGGCAAATCCACGTCTTAGCCTACTTGCGAGTAGCACCTTCAACCATTTCCAAACAAACAAACATGAGATGATTTGTTCCAACTTAGGTGATCTAGTCTATACTTGTGTGTTGTGCGCATCACATAGTAATTCTAGGCTAATAACCAGAATAAGAACGCATGTGTTTTCAAAAACAAGATATTATGTTAGTAAAGGCCGATCTTCGATGGGGCGAGCGGGGGTGCTCATTGCATGACCTTCCCCTCTCGTACCCAAGTTTCTGAACCGAGGCAACTTTGGTGATGACGGACATGTGGCCTTAGGCATGAGTCAGGGTTTCCTAAATTTTCCAAAATAAAACATCTAGGTGGCGACTCTGTATTTGGCAAAGCAATCCATGTTTGACACTTCTTTACAAAAATCAGTTTTCCAAAACGATTTGCCAGATTTGGACTCTTTGGTGATTTATCAATCTTACATTGCACATTGTGAGATCAGATTAAGAACCGTGACATTTGAGTCCGAACTGTAGCATAGCATAGAGCCCTCGGGGCGCGTCTACAGTTGGAAAATGAGAGGGTTAAGGCAGCAGAGGCCTCTTTCCGAGCCGAGTCTGAGGCCATGAAAGCGGTGGTAGAGAGAGCTAGAGCCGATGTCGAAGAAAATAAGGCAAGGACTGCCGACGAATTGAGAGCGGCCGCCGAGGGAAGGGTGAATGCAACCGAAGAAGCGCTCAAGTCTGCCAATGAGACAATTGCCAAGGTGGAGGCCGACTTGGAAGAGTCAAAAAGGGCGATGGCAAACGCCGAGTCCGAGATTTCCGAGTCATTCCAGAAAGGCAAAGATGCTGCCTTGGCGGACTATGTAGAGGAAGTGCCAAAGTTTGAAAATAGGGGGTTCAAACACGGCTGGCTCAAAGCCTTGGCTGCTGCTAACGTGGTATCGGATCAGCCGATTCCGTATGAGCAGGTAGACATTGAGCCACTGGTGTTCGACCCTGAAGACTGACCTATATTCAAGTATTTTTTCATTCTGTTTTTGGTATTGTGTGTACGTAGGTTTTGTTAGAGTTGTCGGGTTTTTTGAGAAGCTGATGTAGGGTAGTTTTCATTTGTAAGATGACTTTTGTTTGTACTCAGTTTATGAATGAAAATTACTTTTGCCTTTCTGCCTGATGAATGTGCTTATGAACGGCTAAGTAAGATATAAAATCATGAAATGAATGAAACAAACTGCAGAGTCAATCCAGCTCACGAATAACTCTATAGCACTGCAACTTAGCCGAATATATTAGTGAATATGCACTTGCCTCAGCAGGTTCATGATGACCAACAAAAGACGGTAGTTCAGGGGTGTGTTGGGGCATAATGTATATTAATGAATAAGACCTAAAAACGGCAGGTCAAAACTCTGCTGGGGCACCATGGATATTTGGCTAGCTCTGATATTTAAGCCGAATAGATTGATGAATCTGCCCTTGGCCTAACAGGTTTGAACGAGACCGCCTAATTAATAAATAAGACCTCCCAAAAATGGCAGGTCAAAACTCTGTTGGGGCACCGTGGATATTCGGTGAGGAGCTCGGATATTTAAGCCGAATAGATTGATGAATCTGTCATTGGCCCAGCAGGTTTGAATGAGACCGCCTAATTAATGAATAAAACCTCCCAAAAATGGTAGGTCAAAACTCTGCTGGGGCACCGTGGATATTCAGCTAGGAGCTCGGATATTTAAGTCGAATAGATTGATGAATCTGCCCTTGCCCCAGCAAGTTTGAACAAGACCACCTAAAAATGACAGTTTAAAACTCTGCTGGGGCACCATGGATATTCGACTAGCTTTGATGTTTAAGCCGAATATATTGATGAATCTGCCCTTGGCCCAGTGGGTTTGAATGAGACTGTCTAATTAATGAATAAGACCTCTAAAAAATGGCAAGTCAAAACTCTGTTGGGGCACCGTGATATTTAAGCTGAGTAGATTGATGAATCTGCTCGTTCCCCGGTGGATATGGTGGATGACGATTATCGGTCGTTCATGAATTGGCTAGGGCAGCTTGTTTATTCGGCACAAATGACTTACGTAAGGCCGAACAGATTAATTAATTTGCCCTGGTCCCAGTGGATTAGTGAACGTTGCCGCCAATTATCAGTCATTTATGATTTGGCTGGGGTAGCGTTGAAGGGATTGCTTTGGGAGCGGTGCATCTGTGGTTAATAAAAAAGGAGTCGCTTCGTGCGCGTAGGTCCCATTAGTGTGCTAAGACTCAACTCAAACCAATCTGTCGAAGAAGGTTAGCTAAGTGTGAATGTTGGGTAGACTATTCTTCAACAGCAGAGGGGAGGGTAGGACATTGGCTGAGCTGGACTCAGCGATGAATCGAGGTGGGGAACCTTCACGAACGGGAACTAGGGCGTCTGGGGAGCGGGAGAGGCGTCACTCTCCACGTCGTCGAAACAGGTCGCCTAGAAGGGAGAAGCGACAGCGGGGGAACTCCCCTCATTTGCGAAGCGAGGCTAGTGGGCCTTCGTTCCCGTTGAGTTTTTCAGTCTTTATTGGGAACAAACCGGTGACGGAAGCAGATTCGATCATCCGAGATGCAAGCGTAGCAGTCGAATTTGCACGACAGATTTTTTCGCCGGAGGTCCGACAGTCGATGATTGGTCGACAAGATTTCGAAGTGTTTCGAGAGGGTGTTCATGGAGCGGTGAAAGGACTATACACCGCTTACGAGATCGGCATGCACCTTCATGCCGCGCGGCAGGAGATCAAACAGAAAGATGAACGCATTCGTAGTTTAGAGGCTCGCACGGAGAAAGCCGAGCGGGAGTTAAGGAAAGCCAAAATTGTCGAAACTCAGTCGGCCGGCCTATCTAACTCGATTGTAGACGAAAGGGTGACCCAGCGTCTTATAAGTCACGCGATTGCCGATCGCGACACGGCAAGCATGTTTGCAATAGAAGCTGCAAAGACCCGGGCTTATGAACAAGGCTTTCATGCGGGCCGAAAAGTTGGGATTGAGAAGACGAAGGAAAAGCTCGCCGAGGAGGTCTACCGATGTGAGAACCGTGGATTTAAACACGGGTGGATAAAGGCTCTGCAAGTCGCATAGTCTCTCCGGGGTAACAGGCGTTGATTTGGCGTTGCCATTATACCAGGTCATCATTTTCCTTTTGCGGCCTTCGAAGTTGAGAAGAGCTATGACGAGGGGGACGCCGAATAAAATTAAACACATTGTACTGCTCTGACGTAAATTGGGAGTGAATTATGTATTATCAATTAATTCAATAAAACATATTATCTTTACATGTTTGCATGTTGTTTCATCTTATGTTGCATGTCGTTTTAGTTTATGTTTAAACATGTTAAGAATCATCTTCCATCCTTCAACTGAGTTGGTGCTTGTTAATCGGAATATTTATGAAAAGCGTGTCGAAGCTGGACGCTTACTCGATCCTGCACGGATGGGGCTCCAGATTCGGAGGCTTTTAACTTGGCTAATCATGATATCCACGAAGGATGCTTCGAATCTGAAGGCTTATTTGGCCTAAACGTGTCATGCACGGATGGGGCTCCGAATTCGGAGGCCTTTAGCTTGGCCAATCGTGATATCCACGAAGGTGCTCCGAATCCGGAGGCTTTTTACTTGGCCAATCGTGATATCCACGAAGGGCGCTCCGAATTCGGAGTCTTGTTCGGCCCAAACGTGTCATGCACGGATGGGGCTCCGAATTTGGAGGCCTTTAGCTTGGCCAATCGTGATATCCATGAAGGGCGCTCCGAATTCGGAGTCTTGTTCGGCCCAAACGTGTCATGCACGGATGGGGCTTCAAATCCGGAGGCTTTTCACTTGGCCGATCGTGATATCCACGAAGGGCGCTCCTGAATTCGAAGGCTTATTCGGCCCAAACGTGTCATGCACAGATGGGGCTCCGAATCCAGAGGCTTTTAACTTGGCCAATCGTGATATCCACGAAGGGCACTCTGAATCTAGAGGCTTATTTGGCCCAAAAGTGTCATGCACGGATGGGGCTCCGAATCCGGAGGCTTTTAACTTGGCCAATCGTGATATCTACGAAGGGCGCTCCGAATCTGGAGGCTTATTCGGGCCCAAACATGTCATTGCACGGATGGGGCTCCGAATCCGGAGGCTTTTAACTTGGTGAATTCAATTTCTTGGTAAGGGAATAAGAAACTTTGCATTGTAAAAGTGAAATTTGTACACGATGAATATTCAAAACAAGTATCATGCCCCACAAGTCGAGTTAATGATAGAATTTACGCAAGTGCGTGGAGTTCCAAGGACATGCAGACTTCTCCCAGGCATGTTTTTGAGCCGATATGCCCCTGTGCCGGCGATTGACTCAATCTGATAGGGGTCATCCCAATTGGGACTCAATTTTCTGTCAGTCGGATTCCTAGTGGTTGGAAGTACTTTCTTCAGGACCAATTCTACTGGTGCATAGCGGCGTAGCTGAACTCGCTGATTATACGACTCTTCAGCAGGCAAATGGGTTAAAGGGGAAAAGTTCTGGCATTGTTCACATTTCTTGACGTGACACTCGGCATCTGCTCTCATTGTCAGCCAGTAGTATCCTTGTGTCACAGCTCGATGAGCAAAGAGCGTCCGCCAGAATGGGCTCCACAACTACCTTCATGAATTTCAGTCAAGAGTTCCTCGACTTTATCTAGATGAACGCATTCTAAGCATGGACTAGAAATGGATTTCTTGTAAATCTTTCCTTGCGGATCCAAGTAATATCGCATGCTTTGTTTCGCAGCTTGTGTGCTTCTTTCTATCCGTTAGGAGCTGCTCGGAAGATAGGAATGTAGCGATAGGGTCCATCCAACTCGGCCCTGACTCTATAACATTGATCTGAACGGACTCTGAAGGGCCGATACTCGGTTTAGGGATGAACCCCACTTCAATTGTCCGTTTAATCTCTAAGTTGATGGCAGAGGCTAGACACGCCAGGGTGTCTGCATGTGTGTCCTAATCTCGGGTTATTTGGTTCAATTCATGGTGGTCGAATTTTCCCAGCAAG
This sequence comes from Camellia granthamiana, assembly GCA_036172215.1. NCBI lineage: Eukaryota > Viridiplantae > Streptophyta > Magnoliopsida > Ericales > Theaceae > Camellia > Camellia granthamiana. The sequence goes on along the minus strand of CM069908.1, from coordinate 122,567,945 downwards.
GAACTCGCCGTTTTCATGTAAGCTGCCATACGGTCGTTTTTGGCTGCGTATTCCCCCCTTCAACTGATTGATGACCAAACTTTGAGTCACAAAAGATAAGCAGATGCCGAGCACCCAAGAGATGCACATTCCGTAAGCCGGTTAGCAGCGCTTCGGCCTCGTTGTTTGATGCTTCAAAGTCGAGTTTGACTGCTTGCTCGATTATTGCCCCGTCGGGAGCCATGATCACTACACCCGCCCCACTGCCACGTTGGTTGGATGATCCGTCACAGTACAACTGCCAATGTCCCCCACATAAATTCTCCAATTCGGCTTAGGTTAAATTTGATCAGACTTATAGTCAGTGAGGCATCCAGTGAATTCGGCCACAAAGTCGGCGAGCACTTGCCTCTTGATCGAGGTTCTGGGCAGAAATTGAATATCATACTGGCCGAGTTCCAGAGCCCATTTTGAAATGCGCCCTGATGCTTTCTGCACTGCGGAGTACTGACCGGAGGGGTAGTCCATGAGTACCCCAATGGAATGCCCTTGAAAATAATGCATCAATTTTCTTGCTGCCATGACGAGAGCCAGGATGAGTTTCTCCAACGGAAGATAACATGTTTCGGCGTCAACCATTGCTTTGCTCACATAATAGATTGGCCGCTGCTCCCTAAGTTCTTCCTTTATCAGTACGACGCTGACAGCTCGGTCGAAAATTGGCAAATATAAAATGAGCGGATCACCTGCCGAAGGTGTTGTCAAAAGTGGAATTGATCAGAGGTAAGTTTTCAAACCGTTCAAAGCGGCTTCGCACTCGGAGGTCCATTCAAAAGCTTTACCCTGCCGAAAGGTATGAAAGAATTGTCGGCAGCGATCTGTGGAACGACTGATGAACCTATTGAGTGCGGCGGCCATCCTCATAAGCTTTTGAACCTCTTTGACGGATCGGGGGGAGCCGAGTTCAAGGATTGCTATGATTTGCCTCGGGTTGGCTTCGATCCCGCGGTGGTTAACAATGAAGCCAAGGAATTTGCTGGATCCGATCCTGAATGCACATTTAGAGGCGTTCAGCTTAATTTTCTACTTGCCCAGAATGCCGAATGTCACTTCCAGATCAGTCAGGTGGGTTTGCTCTTCTTTGGACTTGACCACCATATCATCAATATACACTTCCATAGTATGGCCGAGTTGCTCCTTGAACATGGCAGTGACTAGTCTTTGGTAAGTTGCCCCCGCATTCTTCAGCCCGAAAGGCATAACCTTATAGCAATAGGTTCCTTTTGGGGTGAGGAATGCAGTTTTCTCCTGGTCCTCCGGATGCATGGCAATTTGATGGAAGCCTCTGTAGGCATCCAAGAAGCTCATACGTTGATGATGTGCGGTGGTATCTACGAGTTGGTCTATTTTGGGGAGGGGAAAGCAATCCTTGGGACAAGCTTTGTTTAAGTCCATGAAATCCACACAAACACGCCAAATCCCATTTTTCTTCCTCACAACCACAGTATTCGACAACCATGTGGGATAGGTCACTTTCAGGATTGCCCTGGCATCAAGCAACCAGTCAACTTCTTCAACAACGGCAATAGTGTGTTCCGTGGCTGACCGCTGGCTTTTCTGAATAATCGGTTTACATTTGGGGTCAACGTTTAAATGGTGCTGAGAAATAGATGTGTTAGGTTTTTATTGTTGGCAACCCCGTTTGACAAAACTCCTTTGAGTTGTAATTTTATTCGCATTTTTATTTCAGTGAGGCTATGAGTTTTTAGATGCGAATCCAACCCGAATCGAGCCATGCAGAGAAGTTTGTAATGTTAATGCTTTCAAGATTGCCACTTCGCTGATTATTACGGGGGTCGAGCTGCCCGGTCAGCTCGCGGCCGAAGCAAAATGCAAAATTGCATTCAAAATTGCTCGCTCGAGCTAAGGAGTGCTCGCTCGAGCTAAGGATTGCTCGCTCGAGCCAAGGAATGCTCGCTCGAGCGAAGGATTGCGTCCATACAAAAACCTGAAAGAGTGTATTCCTCGCTCGAGCCAAGGATCCGTCGCTCGAGCCAAGGCACTAGTAGAAATCACGAAAAATACACTGCTCGCTCGAGCCAGCAGCCTCAGAATCCGGATTTCTCAAGGAGTTTGTTTTCTTCCCAATCTAGGATTACTTTTGGTTCTCTATAAATACTTGGTTTTCTCCCAAAACTAAGTGATTTGATTGAATTCCTCCAGATCTTCTTTTTGGTTCTTAAAGGTTTATATCTGGGGATATTTTGTTATTTTCTTTGATGTTTTATTGAGTATTCAACTCATGGTTTAAAGAGAGTACATCAAAGATTTGTTTGTTATACACAAAAGAGAGAGTTGTTCTTCAGTTGTGGATTTTGAAGAATTCGAGCCTGAAGCTTTGGTGGAATCCGGAGTGGCTCATCAGAAAGACAATTCCGTGGTGAAGATGGGGTTGGAAGAGGCACATAGAGGTTGGTTCAATTAGGCATTGTGGATTTGCTAGATAATTGAGAGTATACCTGTGTAATTCCTTTAATTCTTCTTAGTGGATTGTCTTGTGGCAGTTGCCCGTGGTTTTTTGATCACAGTTGGAGGTGTCCAATTGTGGTTTTTCCACGTAAAAATCATTGTGTCTCTTTCTCTTGATTGTTTGATTGGGATTGTTATATTCTGCTTAAAATTGATACATAATCACAAATCAACATCTAGGAGGTTTCTAGATTTTTCAATTGGTATCAGAGCGGGTCGTTCTATTTTTTTTAAAAAAAATTCTTTTTGAACGCTCTATTTTTTTTTAAAAAAATTTTTTAGAACGAGATGTTGTTTGATTTCTGATAATGGATTCAATTCGTGAGGGAAATTCTATGGTTCGACCACCCCTACTTGACGGATCCAATTATTCTTTTTGGAAAGCTCGGATGAGATCTTTTTTAAAATCTATTGATGAAAAAGTTTGGCAATCCGTCATGAATGGGTGGACTGAACCAACAATTACTGTTGATGGAGTAACTTTCCCCAAACCAATTGATAAGTGGGACACAACTGATTACCAAAATAGTAGCTGGAATAGTAAAGCTATCAATTCTCTCTTTTGCGCTGTCACACCTGAAGAGTTTAGCCGTATTTGTAATTGTGAAGTCGCAAAAGAGGCTTGGGATATCTTACAAACTATTCATGACGGCACTCCTTCTGTGAAACGCTCAAAACTTCAAAGGCTCACGTCTAGTTTCGAAAACCTTTCAATGAAAGATAGTGAGACCTTTGATGAATTTTATGCAAAGTTGAGTGACATTGTAAATTCCAGCTTCAATTTAGGTAAAAAAAATACCAGAATCCAAAGTTGTGGGAAAAATTTTGAGATCCTTGCTCGATCGCTTCCAACCAAAAGTTACAGCAATTGAGGAGGCTCAAGATGTTGACACCCTCAAGCTGGATCAGTTGGTTGGAAATCTCCAAACTTATGAGGCACATAGGAATTTCAAAAAGAAACAAAAAGATATTGCTTTTAGTAGTGCTCATAAAGTTAGAGAGGATTCTGATGAGGATTGTGAGATAGATTCCAAGATTATGGCTGCTTTTGTTAAACAATTTAAAAAATCCTTTTTGAAAAAGAATCCTAATCTTTTGGAATCTACTCATACTCATAAATCTAAAGGCAAAGATAAACTCAAAATTAGTCCTATAGCTAAGAAGCAGAAAGGAAAGATACAAGGGAATTTTGAAAGTGTCCAATGCTATGAATGCCAAGGATTTGGCCACTTTGCTTCAGAATGCCCCACTCGTTTGAAGAAGAAGAAAGCCCTCGCTATCACTTGGGATGATGAATCAGAATCTGATGAAGATGATAGTGGCAATGAAGATCAAAGTGAAGAGGGACATAAACAATTCCTTGCTTTCACGGCGGCTTCCGAAGCTGAAGGACAAACAGAGTCTTCGAAGAGGTCAGTTGAGAATACCTCTGATGATGAATCTTCGGAGAGTGATCTTGAAGAGCTTGAGCAAGCCTATGAAAAGCAGTATATGGAGTCTCTTAATTTATTCAAATTGAATGACAAACTCACAAAGAAACTCAAAGCATGTGAATGTGAGAATGTCAAACTTAAGGAGGAGATTTCTGAGGCTGGGATCAATGCCATCAAGATAGCTGATGATCAACAAGTTCTTTGTGCAAAATTGTTGACGTGTGAGACAGAGAGGAATGAGCTACAGGAAACCCATGCCATGTATGAAGAAAAGATTGAATCTCTCGAGATGTCACAAGTTGCTTTGGAAGAACTAATGATCAAGAAAGAGGAAGAGCTAAAGTGTGCCATGGTTACCATTGGTCTTTGAAACAAAGGATCAAAGACTTTGGAGGATATCATTGGGTCTCAACAAATCTGTTCTGACAAGAGTGGCATTGGCTTTGGAGGTAAGAAAGAGCAACAACAGAGTGCATCCACATCTTATGATACAAGAACTCAAGGAAAAGGAGGACAAAAGATTCAACATGAGGATAGACTTCTCAAACTTCCTAGAGTTGGTAAGGTAAAAGAAAAGAAGGTACACCCTATTTTTATTTGTCATCATTGTGGTATGCATGGTCATATTCGCCCTTATTGTTATAAGTTGCAGAGTGTCTCAAAAGGGTAAAAATTCGAATACTTTTTGGGTTAGTAGACAACCTTACATGTCTAGGCGGAATACCAAGATTCATGAAGGTGTTCACAACACCACGACATTTACCAAGACCGCTAGACCTAATTTTGTTAAGACCAAAAAGATTTGGGTGAGAAAACTTGACTTGTGTTAATGTGTTTACTCTTTTTAGTTTTTTTTTGGGGTCTCTGTGTTTTTTTATGAAAAAAAAAAAAATGCGTGTATGTTTGTTTTTTTTTTTTTGTCTTGCTTTGTTTAGAAAAAGAAAAAAAAAATAAAAAAAACCCAAAAAGATTTTCTTAGTATGATTTTGCAAGCTTGAATTTTTTTGAGATGTCCTTGGTACATATTGGAATTGATGAGAATATCCATTACATGTTAATATGTGTGTGCTTTCTCTGGTCATTACTCATTTTGGAGTGTGTGTTCTTTGATTAGTATGTCTCATTCTGTACACACTCTTGGATTAGCAAATATCGGAGTTTTCCGACTTAGTGTTTTTTTTTCATGGACTTCTGGCATTGTATCTTTTGCTTTTCTAGAGGAATTGACCTATACTAGCATATCATGGGTGATGTTAAGTCTCTTAACCATCTTCCATCTTTTTGCATCTCCACGGCTTTCCCCTCTGTTCTTTGTAGTCTAGGCATGAGGAAAAGGCTACCTCAGAGTCACCAACCAGGCCATCCTTATTATATCCATGCTTCTCTGGTTCGGTTTCCATACTCTTGAGCGTGTCAGCCGCCAATGAGTGTGCAAAAGAAAGAAAAAATGTGCAAAAGAAAGAAAGAAAAAAAAAGTGCAAAAGAAAAGAAAAAAAATGTGGAAAAGAAAGAAAAGAAAAAGATGTGAAAAAAAAGGTAAAATAAAGGATTCATTGATTGAGGGGGAGCCTCCGCCTTTGCTCACCAAATACCCTTTGATTCCTAGTGGTTTGACTTTCCTTTGTTGTGCTTAGATTCTCTTGTTGGAGGTCCAGCTTTCATATCACTACTAGGATTTGAATCTTGTGTTTGTCGAACTCCAAGAGTCACACACACACTTTTATCATGGGATCTATGCTTTTCACATAATGCATCACTTTCTTCTATGAGGAATTTTCTAGAGGCTGTGCATATTGTGTTTTCAAGTAATTGTGCTTCTTGGATAGTCTTGTGTGTATTAAGGTACTAATCTGAAATTCCTTGCTTGCTCCACCATATTATTTTTGTCTTTTTCTTCTTGTTCACTGTTTTCAGTGTTTGTGGTTGTTTTTAGTGAAGGGGAGTTTGGTTTTTTGTTACAAAAGTTTGTTCGCTTGATCACTTTGATTTGGTTTGTAAGGGAGATTGGCTATAGTTGTTTTGCATGTCCTGATATTTACATCATCATATCATGCTTGTGCGGTTTATGATCTTGCTTTTGTTGTTTGAGGGGAGAAAGTTGTTTTTCATGTGTTTCAGGTTTTCATGCTACATGTTCTTAAAATCTTCAAGCCGCATCTATTCATGTTTTCCATCTCATGCTTCAAGATAATCTTGTCATATGTTTATTGCTTTTTCATATACTCTTGTGGCACTAATAGTTGTTTTGCAGATCTTGACCGTCAGAAAGAAGTTTACGTTTGTTGGCTGTAATGGGTTGGGGTGATTAGGATTTTATTTGTTAGGTGTGTTTTGTCATGGCATTGCCAAAGGGGGAGATTGTTATATTTTTATTGTTGGCAACCCCGTTTGACAAAACTCCTTTGAGTTGTAATTTTATTCGCATTTTTATTTCAGTGAGGCTATGAGTTTTTAGATGCGAATCCAACCCGAATCGAGCCATGCAGAGAAGTTTGTAATGTTAATGCTTTCAAGATTGCCATTTCGCTGATTATTACGGGGGTCGAGCTGCCCGGTCAGCTCGCGGCCGAAGCAAAATGCAAAATTGCATTCAAAATTGCTCGCTCGAGCCAAGGAGTGCTCGCTCGAGCTAAGGATTGCTCGCTCGAGCCAAGGAATGCTCGCTCGAGCGAAGGATTGTGTCCACACAAAAACCTAAAAGAGTGTATTCCTCGCTCGAGCCAAGGATCCGTCGCTCGAGCCAAGGCACTAGTAGAAATCACGAAAAATACACTCCTCGCTCGAGCCAGTAGCCTCAGAATCCGGATTTCTCAAGGAGCTTGTTTTCTTCCCAATCTAGGATTACTTTTGGTTCTCTATAAATACTTGGTTTTCTCCCAAAACTAAGTGATTTGATTGAATTCCTCCAGATCTTCTTTTTGGTTCTTAAAGGTTTATATCTGGGGATATTTTGTTATTTTCTTTGATGTTTTATTGAGTATTCAACTCATGGTTTAAAGAGAGTACATCAAAGATTTGTTTGTTATACACAAAAGAGAGAGTTGTTCTTCAGTTGTGGATTCTGAAGAATTCGAGCCTGAAGCTTTGGTGGAATCCGGAGTGGCTCATCAGAAAGACAATTCCGTGGTGAAGATGGGGTTGGAAGAGGCACATAGAGGTTGGTTCAATTAGGCATTGTGGATTTGCTAGATAATTGAGAGTATACCTGTGTAATTCCTTTAATTCTTCTTAGTGGATTGTCTTGTGGCAGTTGCCCGTGGTTTTTTGATCACAGTTGGAGGTGTCCAATTGTGGTTTTTCCACGTAAAAATCATTGTGTCTCTTTCTCTTGATTGTTTGATTGGGATTGTTATATTCTGCTTAAAATTGATACATAATCACAAATCAACATCTAGGAGGTTTCTAGATTTTTCAAGATGGATCCACCCCCGGCATTTCATACGGCGACCACGCGAATATATCAAGGTTGCCAAGTAAGAAAGAGACTAGCTGCTGCCTGTCAACTTTATTTAGGGTAGTGCTGACCATGAAGAACTTGTCAAGATTCCCGTTAATTTCAACTCAATCCAGGGCCTCGGTTGCCTTTTCACTTGGGGGCCGCCCAACATCGTCGAGGCTCTCTTGATCCGGCACCTCAATAGAATTCACTTCCAGCTCTCTTGGTATTTTTGCGGCAAGAAGATAATATGCTTGTGCCGATTTCTGGGAACCACGAATTTGTTCAATGTCGTGTTCAGTTGGGAAGCGAAGTAGTTGATGATAGGTGCTTGGCATGGCTTACATGGTATGTAGCCAAGTTCGTCCCATGATGAGATTATACGGTGAAGGAAGCTTGACAACCAAAAATTCCACATCCACTAATCGGGAGCCCGCTTGGACTGGAAGTGTGATTTTGCCCAACAGATATTCCGGATTAACGTTGAAGCCGAATAACGGATAATGGGTTGGAGACAAGTCCGACTCAGTGAAGCCAAGTTTGACGAAGGTCTTGTAGTACATAACTTCCAAAGTGCTCCCCTAGTCAATGAGAACACGTTCAACTGTGAATCGATTTACGCGTAGTTTAATGACCAAGGGATCAATGTGGGGAAGCATTACACCGGCCAGATCTGAATCATCGAAGGTGATACTCGTACCTTCATGGGGCCATTTCGCTGGAGTGATTTGCTTATGGGGATTTGGATGTGACTGGATTGTGTGTACGACGGATGTTGTCGGCAAGCTGTATATCATATGGATTACGTCGAGCGGAGGTGAATCCTGCCGTAAAACAACTGTTTTGGTTGAGTTGTTCTTTCGGACGTGTTGCTTAAGCCGATCGTCTTGTACTAACTCCTCAAGGTGATCTTTCAGAGCATAGCAGTTGTCGGTATCATGATCGTGGTCTTTGTGATATTCGCACTGCCTGTCCTATCTTCTCGTGTCGGGAGGTCCCACCATCTTGGGTGGCTATTTGAAGAATGACAAATGTTGAACTTTAGACATAACCGTGCTGATCGGCTCCAACAACTCTGTATATTTCTTGTCCGCGCACCTTATGCGCCTGCTATCCACTTGAAGTTGCTCATTAGCCCGATGAGGACATTGGTCATTTGATCGGCGTGAATCTCGTCTTTTGTCTCGTATAGTCCAATTTCGTGGTTTAGGGCTCTGTGATGATACAAAATTTATCGGTTGAACAATTTCAGATGGGGCCGTCTTGTTGGCCTTGTGCCCAGCTTTGACCCGCAAAGCGTCATCTTCCACTTTGTAGTATTCCTCGACTTTCTTCATTAACGACCAGACTGTTTTAGGGGGCCTCCTGGTCAAGGAATTGCGGAGGGCACTATCAGGATGCAACCCCATTTTAAAGGCGGTGATGGCCATAGAGTCATTGCAGGTGTCATTGAAGAGATTAAAGCATTCCCAATATCGCGTCGAATACGCACGTAAGGTTTCCATTGGCTGGATTTGCATTGCCCAGAGATAATCGGCTTGCTTCGGCTGGACTTCATTGGTGATGAACCTTGCCCGGAAGGATTTTTGAAGTTGATGGAAGCTCTTAATCGATGCCGGTTCCAATTTGTAATACCATTTGACGGCTAGTAGTCCCAAATTGCTCAGAAATATTCGGCACATGAGGGCCTTGTCATCTGCATGCAGTGTCATGGCATGCTTATAATGACGGATGTGATCAGTGGGATCCGATTTCCCGTTGTATAGGGTGAACGATGGGGCTTTGAACTTTTTGGGTAGTATTGCCCTTGTAATCCGTCGCACAAAGGGATCATGTTAGTCTTCTTCGTTTGAATCATTTCTTCTGCGCTTATTTCGTGCACACGGACTTCCTTCAGAAGAGCTAGAGATTTCGACTCGTCCTTTCTTTGCAGGTTCTGGGGATGATGAGTCAGAATCACTGCCACTATTGTGCCTCCGAACTCAAGGTCGTCGACTGTCCTTTCTAAGAGGTCGGCCTTGGTCTGGGCGCACAGCCTGTTGGGATTTTGCCACATCTAGGGCCAAATCCTGTCGAAGACGCTTGTTCTCAGCCATTATGTTTTCCAACCTTTGTTCGTTTTGCTTCGCTTGATCCATAATCGCTTGCATTGTCTCATGTGCTGAAGTCGAAGATGAGTCGAAGTTCAGGGCCCTTCGTGCGACAATATTCTCTGGTCCAAGCATGTTGCTTGGAGTGGTATCATCTCGTGGTGTAAGGTCGTTAACAACTATCGGAGGATCTTCCGTGACGCCCGCCATGGATATGCTGGAGTATTCCCACAGACGGCGCCAATTGTGGAGAAGTGGTTCGGAAATACTCTTCGGATCCTGGAGGGCGCTTGTGATCCTCAGCTAGTCACTTGAAAAAGAATGAACACTCCGGTCGGGGGTGTCGGAATTAGCACTGCGACGAATAAGTCAGTATCCACTCTCTTGGTTGCTTATATCTTAAGTTATACTTACTTATTCTCACATACCTCGTGTTAGCTGACACTCTCTTTTTTTATAGTTGTCCTTGATGTTAATGATTGGGCCCACTTTTCTTCCAATGAATAATTCCTCATTCGGCTAACTGTTTGTATTCAGCTAGGTCTACAGCTGATTATTCGGCTAATCTGGTTACTCGGCCTTTATCCCTCCAGGATGGAGCCATATAATTCACAACTTGGTTTCTCTCTTCAATCTATTCGGCCTCCGTGCGTAATAGAATTTATTCGGTCCCCACAATGACTTGCCCAGAAAACCCAAAAAACTAAGATTTGGTTTTCATAATCAATTGTGAAAGATAATTTTTTAAAAATTTGTTTGGTTGTATATTTTAAAAATAGTTTTTAGAAATTTAAAAATCCAAAACTTATTTAGTTTTTAGAATTTGAAATAATTTTTAAAACTATGTTTGGTTTTGGAATTTTCAAAAATAGTTTTGAAGTTTTAATCCGAATTTTATTATTTTTAGTGAACTTTTTAATTTTAATCAATGTTTTTCAACTTTTTAGATCCACTCAATCTAAATACACCTAAAACGTATACAATTTATGAAAAATATCGTTTAAAAAATCACTAAATATTAACAAATGTACAAATTTAATTCATTTTCGTATGTATTTTGTATTTATTAAATTTTTTACAAATTTTTAATTTTTTACAGATTAGATGCATTTAAAAAATAAAAAATAAAACAAATTAGGCAATATATTAAAAAAATACAAATTGAAAATTTTAAAACTATTTTTGAAAACTCCAAAACCAAACAAAATTTTAAAAATTATTTACTCTTTCCATAATAATTTAAATTTAACATTTTTTTTATTATTTTCAAAAATATTTTTTATTAATTCAAAATACAAATTCATTTTGTTTTAAATTTTTATATGAATTTTTCAAATAATTTCCTCATCCAAAAAAATTGATTAACTTGACAATATGATATATTGCATACTTCAGCGATCCCTCATTCAAAAAATCTTTGAAAATCGTTAAGCAAAAGGACATTAAAAATTAGCAATGTTGGAAATTTTTGCTATCAATCAAATTGTTTGATCAAGTTTTTTAAAAATTTGTAAAAGTAAAAAGGTAAAAAAAAAAAAATGAAAATGAAAAACAATTAACGTCTTTCATATGATTTTCTATTTTTGAAAAAATATTTTGTTTTTAAAATCTGAAAATATTTTTTAAATGTTTATATTTATCAAATTAGTATCTGTTTTGATACCTGACAATTTGACTGCTTGTATTGCGGTATGAATCTCCACAGAGCTTATCACTCGTCTTAATCAAAGACGTTGACTTGAGAAATGTGAGCTAAGTGGGGCCAATATTTACCTTTTCCCTTTTCACACTTCCCTTTTAGTTTCCGATTTCCCCCAAAGATCGACAATCTCTTAATTGAGGGAGGCGGCCTTTGCACTGGTAATGATTTGAGCCTAGGGCAGCCATCGATATGAAGTTGTTCAAGAGAGGCGAGGTATTGAAACAGCTTATAGCTTCTCCAGATTTCAGAAATCCTAGATCCAAAGATTGATCAGAGAGGGGGGCAGTAACTTCTCATCTATCTGAAAGCTGGACCCCGTTACATCTTCTTCTTCTTCTTCTTTTTCTTCATCCTCTGCCACACTAATTGGGCCTGAAATCCAGAGGGTTTTAAGAGAGGATAAACTATGCAAACCAATCTTCTTGAAGTTGTTGTTCCATTGTGAAATATTCATCCTCAGCTCTTGAAGAGAAGTGAGGTAGTTGATGGTCTGTAATCCGTGTGGCATACCTAGTAGGGCCTTGAGTTTTGTGCATCCCCTGATATCCAAATATGTCAGATTTGTTGCGGAGTGTAACCATCCTTCTGGAATGTACTCCAAATTCTTACACCCATACAAGATCAATCGACTGAGATTCCTGAGATTATTATTATTAGAAAGGGCATCTAGCAAGTATTTGAGCCTATCACAATCACTAATCCAAATAGACTCGAGAGATGGACAATTAATTTCCATCCCCTCCTCTACTAGTAATGCCTCCAACTTATCACACGTATGAATCTCAAGGTGTTTAAGTGAGGACGGTAGCCGCCCGCCTTTGCACGATCTCAAGCACGTAAGGGATGGACACACAACAACATATAACACTTCAAGATTATTGTCATCTCGAATAAGGATTGCAGAGGCTTACAATCAAGCATCCGGAGTGTTTTCAGCGTGCACAGAAAACCTATTTCTAGAAAAGAGCCAAGACTTGGACACTTAAAGACTAATAACTCTCAAAGAAAAGTGAAGGTATGTATCAGTTGTGGCAGTTTCTTCAGCTTTTCACAATTATCTATTGTTAGATGCTCAAGCCTCACTATGCAAGAGAGTCCCTCTTCTTGTTGTTGCTGATGTTGTCCTTCATTTTCTTCATCATCATCTTCGTCAAACAATGAAACAAGCTGGGGGCAGCCTTTAATTTCCAAACTTCAGAATGTAGGGATATTATGTTGCACTCTCGCCTCATTCTTCCATAGTGTCTCGAGTTCTTCACACCTTGTAATGTTCAATGCTTCGAGTTCAATCAGCCTATGAGTAACCATTTCGGCAAGAGCTCGAGTTCTTTAATCATCCCAATGCTCAAGGAAGTTATTGAACTCGGATGCTTAGACTTTGCATTTGTCGATATCAGTTCATCATCAACCATACTCCTCATCTCAAGAACCTTTTCAAGGCTTGTTAGAGGAACGTCATTCATAGTTATCAAGGTGAGTGACATGAGGCTAATGTTGGAACCTTCAACTAGGAATTGCGGGCACTCTGAAATCTCTAGATTATTCAAACAAGGTAGATCCTTGGGCATCATTCTGTAGAGTTTGGTGCAGTCCCTAATCTCTAGATTATTCAAACACGGTAGATCAGTAGGCAACATTTTAAGAAGTTTGGGACATTTTATTATAGAGAGACACTTGACACGAGTGAATGGTTGAACTTCCTTGTGATCTCCAAATGTATACCAATTCTCCCATTTCGGCATATCCTTAAAGCTTAGATTCTCTAGTAATTGAAAAGGTTTGGCACCAACCTGCCTATAAAACTCATGACCGACATGCTTTAGTACACTCATTCCTTCAGTGTAAAGCTTTTTAAGAGATGGTAGTTGTCTGAGTGGTGGCAAGAATGCACAATTTCCACAATCATCTAAACTTAGCTTAGCCATATTGGAGAACAAAGGATCTCCTATCCAAGTCGGAAATCCTGTACCAAGGTAGCCTTTGATATGGAGCTCTTTTAAATTCTTGTGAGGTTGTAGCAAGTCAAGCACTTATGTTTCAACTTTTCCATCTCGTGAATCATCTGAGTTAACACTCCATTTCATTGATAACACATCTAACCCCTTCTTATCATTTAAATTCACCTCCCTTGCATCTAATGGAACCACCATGTTCTGTAACCCAGATAGGCAAAGCTTCCCCCAAAGATAAATTAAATTCCCTAACTCTCTTAACCGATGGCCACTGTTTTTAGTAATAATAAAATTAGACAGTGTTTGAAGACTAGCCAACTTACCTATTCCCAGTGGCATTTCTTCCAAGGAATATGAATTTGTAATATCGAGATGACGTAGGTCAATTACGTTTCCTAAGTCTGTTGGCAAGTTTTTCAGTTTTGAACATCCTCTTAACATCAATGTTTGTAGATTGTAAAGAGAGCCTAATGATTCAGGTAATTCTTTAATGGAGCTATTGGATAGGTTAAGATACCACAGATGTTTCAAATCTCCAACCGAATTTGGAACTTTTGTGATGAAATATCTACTCATATTGAGCACCCTCAAGCGTCTTAGCTTCGATAATAGATTAAGGGGAACATTGCTTGCCAACTTACAATCCCATTTTAAGTTAAATGGTAAAAAGGTCCATAAATGCATGGTTTTGTCAAAGATCTCAAATTTTTTCATATCATCATAGTATTCCTGCATGTAAGATGAATGTCGAGCTTTCTTTATATTCTTGCACTGCTCCGGATGTTTCAATCTATCCTCTAATCTAAAACAAGTTTCTCTTGTAACTACTTGAGCCAAATCATTGATGAGGTCGTGCATTACAAATTTAGAGCTTTCACCAGTACTTGATGGTTGGAAAAAAGACCATGACAACAATTACCGAAAGTACTCACCTCCTACACCTTCCATTTGCTTCTCTCTTTGTTGCTGAATGAAGCCCTTCGCCAGCTACAACAAGACTAGCTCCTTTTTCTAAAATTCATAGTCGTTGGGTATTATTGCGCAGTATGCAAATCATTGCTTCAAATGCGAAGGGAGATCATGATAGCTTAATCTCAAAGCAGGAAGGATGTCACTTTCTTGATGTGGTAAATCCCATATTTTACTACACAATACATTAACCTATTCCTCATGTCGTTCTTTGCAACGTAAAAGGCCACCGAGTGTCTTAGCAGCTAGAGGCAAACCTCCACATTTCCCCACAATTTTCTTACCAATTGACATCAAATTTGGACTTTCATCAATACTTCTATTTTCAAAGGCATGTTGTGGAAACAACGACCAACAATCTTCATCTGATAGGACCTCAATGTCATGAAGTTCAACAACTCCCATCATTCTTGCAACATCTCTGTTACGTGTAGTCACCACAACTTTACTCCCTTGAGCTCCATCAAAACATTCCAGTCACTATATTTTTTGTTCCAGACATCATCTAAAACAATTAAGAACTTCCTTCCAGCCAAAGCCTTCTACAGTTGAACTTGAGCTTGATCCAAGTTATTAAAACTACATGATTGGGAAGTGACTGAATCATAAATAGCTTTTATTATTCTCAGAATGTCAAACTCATCTGAAACACAAGCCCATTGTCATAAGCTGCTAAATTTCCTATGGCAAAAATCCCCTACATGGGAGCTTGGGAGCATAGAGGTCAATGGAAGGATCTAGAACTTCCTAGCTCATTCCAACACTTGAAGAGAACATGGAGGATTCTAGAACATCCTTGAGTATTCAAGACACTTGTACATACTAGACTTGTAAATATCTTGTATAGATATTTCTAAAGCATTCTAGAATGTTCTTGTAGCTTGTAAGAAAGGCTTCCAAAGGAAGCTTCTCCATGTATTTCTTAGTGGCTTCTAGAGTGTTCTATGAGAGGTCAAGAGTGCCTATAAATAGAGGAGGAGCTCATTTGCTCCAAACCATCTAAGAGTTGTACAAATTCTCTCAAGAGTAAAATACAAGGCATTCTCTTAAACTCTCTTGTGTTTCTCTTACTTCTCTTTCTTACAAGTTGTGAGTTAAACTGACTTAGCACTACTAGCCAAGCTCGAGAGTGACTAAGTTCTGCACGGTGTGCTAGAGAATAAGCAAGGCCGTGACACGTGGTATCAGAGCCAAGTTCTGACAAAGGAAGAGAAGGCAACAATGTCATCCGGTATAGAGGAGACTGCGTTTGAGCAAGCCCGTGGAAGGGAACCCACGAAGGGAAGGAATGATAAGTCACGAGATGTTGTTATCGCTATAGAATCACGGCTTGGCAAGGTGGAGCTTGTCATGGGTGACTCGAGGGAGCGTCTTGATATGTTGGAGGAAAGCCTTGAACATGAGGTGGAGGGTCTCAAGGGGGAGATCAAGGAACTCCATGATGGCATGCTTTCCACCATTAATTTTGTGGCACATGATGCTCAAATGGCCAATGATTCCTTCCAAGCCAAGGTGTTGGAGATGCTCACACAGTTTGAAACCCGCTTGGAGGTGGTGCACCAAGACGTGGCAATGTGCAAGAAGGCAATAGCTGGTGGAGCTGTGACCTTGCTGGGGACATCTAAGGTGGAGATACCAAAGCCAAAACCTTTTGATGGAAAGAGGGATGCCAAGGAGGTAGACAACTACTTGTGGCACATGGAGAGGTATTTCAAAGCTATGGCGATAATTGAAGAAGATGCCAAGGTACAGGCCGCAGTCCTTTACCTCACCGATACAGCAACACTATAGTGGCGTAGAAGGCATGCTGACATTGAGAAAGGTAGATGCACCATAGCCACTTGGGATGATTTTAAGAAAGAACTTAAGAAACAATTCTATCCTGAGGATGCGGCCTATCAAGCTAGAAAGAGCTTGAAGAAACTTAAGCACACATCATCTATTCGGGACTATGTAAAAGAATTCTCTACTCTCATGCTTGAGGTCTCAAGTATGACTGATAAAGAATTACTCTTCAACTTCTTGGACAGCTTACAACCACAAGCGGAGTAAGAACTGCGTCGCTGCAGAGTACAGGATCTTGCCTCGACTATGGCTGTAGCGGAGTCCCTCATTGAGTATAAAAGGGGAGACAATAAGGCCAAGACATCCTAGGGAAATCCTAGTAAAGGTGAGGGAAATAAGGACAAAATCTTCCAACACAAGGAAGGGCATGGCAAGCCCCCTACTGTCAAAGAGAGTAAAGACAAAACTAGAGACTACAAAGGCAAGTTCAAGTCCAAGACTAACTGCTTCTTGTGTGATGGACCACACTGGGTAAAAGATTGTCCTAAGAGGCAAGCCCTCAATGCCATGATTGAAGAAAGAGAAAAAGAGGAGACTCCCCACATGGTATCTCTACAGCTTCTCAATGCCATTAAGTCGAAATTAGCTACATCGACCCAAAGGGATAAGGGCCTAATGTATATGGAAGTGTGCCTCAATAGGAAGCCCACTCATGCTATGGTGGACACTGGAGCTACACTAACTTTGTCTCTGTCGATGAGGCAAAAAGACTGGAACTCAAAGCCACCAAGGAATTTGGTTGGCTTAAAGCTATCAATTCGGAGGTTAGACCCCTGCATGGAGTGGCATGTGGAGTGGACATAGTCATTGGAGTGTAGACACCCCATTTTTGATTGCCCTTAAGACTTGGGCGCCTTTGGTTGAACACTCAATGATAAAAAGTTACGCTGTATAATCGTTCAAATTCTTCAACAAAAGGTTTCGATTTTTGAGCTTCTAATCCCAACCTTACACTCCATTTTGACCAAAACTATTTTAGACCTTAAAACCCTCTTTTTCAAAATATTTTTTCAAATGTTTTTACGATGTTTCAAGGCTCACATTTCGTTTAAAATATTGCACTTTTCGGTAAATCGAGTAAGGACAAAGTGGAAATAAATGGAAGGGAAATGAACTTTTTGAAAAATATTTAAAAACATCTTATTTATAGGGTTGGAGTTGGAGGAAATAAGAGGGGTTGGAGGAAAACTAGTTTAGGAAAAGGTTGAGCATCAAACCGTTAAGAAAGAAATGAGCAGCCTTCACTAAATTAGGCATGTCTCTTTGTACAGTTAGAATTTAGATTTAAGGCCACTACCATCGGAAATTAGACTTCAGGGGCTTCAATTTTGACTCAATAATCACCTAAAATCGAGTCCGGATGAGGGAGATATGGCCGTTTGAAGTTGGGCATCAATCCACTAAGAAAGAAATGAGAAGCCTTCACTAAATTAGGCATATCTCTTTTTACACTTATAATTTAGATGTGAGGCCACCATTATTGGAAATTAGACTTCTGTGGCTTCAATTTAGACTCAAGAATCACTTGCAACCGAGTTCGGATGAATGAGATATACCCATTTGAAATTGGGCTTGAGAGCAGTTTTTTGTGGCTGGCCGTACAAATCATTGGCCAGCTGGCCAGGTGTCCCGATAGGCAGATATTTTGCTGCCAGCTGTCCCCCCCATGTGCATGCCTTGCACCAGCTATCTTTATATAGATATTTCCGACTAAGGCACCTATTTTTCTATATATACTTGACCATCCCTCATGGTTTTAGGTTAGAAAAAATCCCTAAGTGCTCAAAACTTGTGAAACACTCTCCCTCTCTATCTTGCAATATACATACACTCTATATACACTTCCTAAACCAAATTTTTGAGTCTCCTTGTTGAGGTTCTTGAGCTAAATCTCAGCCCTTAAGAGTGAAAGCCTTGTGGTTTGTGAACAAAAGAGTAACCTCTCTTCAAGAGGTATAACTTTGGCCATCTTTACACTACTTCTTCCTTCTCTTTTCTTTCTATTTTTATATTGTTTTTGGACTGCTTTTGTCACGACCCAAACCCACCCCTATAGGTTTAGCGTTGTAATTGGCCAGTAATCCTCGGATTACCAAAGGCCTCTGACCTGAATATGATAAAATATAAGGGGCTAGCGGAAGCAAATAGAGAAACATACATAGTCCATTGAGTTGTGTAGACATATATGAGACATAAATTGAAAACTTGATACATAAGAGCGACGTCGTATATACATATTAGGCACACGTCACCAAACCCACATATACAGAACTTACAAACATGTTTGGATGAAACATAAGAAAGTACAAAAGTCCCAAAGACTTGCTTTTCATAAACTTGATCAGATCTCAAAAGGGAACCTCTTCGGGAGGCACAGTGGCTGGCTAACCCAAACTCTCCAGGTAGCAGCTTAGGCTTGGTCACGCGCCTGCTCACCTACATACATAATATAAATAGTGAGCGGAAGCCTAGTGAATAATAACGAAATAAAGAATTTAATGAATGATGTTCTATAGCAGATTCCAAATCAAATACAAATTCAGATTTGCATACTTAATCAGAAATCAGAACAGTTATATGAGGTACATCCATTCAGCTATCATATCATACCAATTTTGCATAGTTGGTACCGACGACCACATAGGCCCACATCTTGTGCACAAGTAGCCATGGTATTGTTACCTCCAAGCGTGGGCCATGTGAACATAAGCCTCGGTATTGTTACCCCCGGGCAAGGGCCACATGCATATTGGCCATGGTTTTGTTACCCCCCGAGTGAGGGCCACGTGAACTAAGGATGTCATAAATACATTTGAAAAAAATGGACATTCATTCATAAGTCATAAAATAGCATTTCAGAAAATGATCATATCGTATCATTCAGAAAATACTTAAAGTTGAACATAGCTTTACAAAGTTATTACTCACAGATGGCTTCAATTACAGAACAGATGAGGTAGGCAACGGCGCGTGACCTACAATCAACACATAACATGTACACATTGAAATACACGCTTAGGGATTCATTACAGTCATTGTGTTTTGTTCTTGGTGTGTTTCTAGTCCTTTATCCTCATTATTATGTCTTAATCTTGGCCTAGGAATGCCTAGGATGAAATGAGGATGCTAAAACATACTGTTCAACACTCAGTCAAATTTGCTGAAAACAGGGGCCTCGCTCAAGTGCAACTTCTTTCGCTCAAGCGGAGGCCCAAAAAAGTGAGTGGTCGCTCGAGTGGTCTGCAAACTTTGCAAAAGTATTGGTTGCTTGATTTTTCTGCTTGATGCATGCTCGACGGTCGCTTGAGCTTGAGACTGAGGTCTTCGCTTGAGCGCAACTCTTGTCGCTCGAGCGGTCTGTAAAACATGGAAACTTCTGAGAGCATGCATTTTACGCTCAAGCCAAACTTTGGTCGCTCGACCAAGAGTGCAAAATACAGAGTGGTCGCTTGAGCGCAGGTTCTGTCGCTCGAGCAGAGAGCAGAATTATGGAATTTTCAAATTTGCTCCCAAGCTACAAAACTTGAATCCATGTCACAAAATAGGTTCTCTTGAGCCAAAAACTTGAGGAAACACTTAGAAACTTTTAAAACATGGAGAGTTAAAGATCGTTTCACGAAATCAAGGCCCAAAGCATGTTAATTACTCAAAATCAAACTTGAAGTTTCCCAAACTATAACATGCATGTGATGATATGCTCTTCAACCAACCAAACCATGATCTATTGAGATGCTTATAACAAAACCATGTAGAATTGTGAAACCATAGACAAGGAAAGGTCATGCATGTGAAGATTCTTGCAAAAATAACTTCAAAACTTCATGATATGCACATGCATGCATGAATCATGTTCAATTCTACCATCTAGCCTCAATTCTCTTTGAATAATGCATAAGGTAACTTAAACTCATAGAGTGTGAGTTTATTTCTTACTTAAAGTCCACAATTCCTTTTTGATTCAAGCTAGGCTCAACAACTATCACAAATTCCTTCCAATTGTTGATCACCCTTAGCAATTCTCTCTTTTTCTTCTTGACTTTGATCTCGTTCTTGGTCTCTCTTTCTATCACTCTCACGTTTGTTGTGTGTATAGGCTTAAAATGTAGAAAAAAAAATGAGTTGAAGCACATAAGGGTCCTTATATAGGCTTACCTAGTGGTAATTAATTAAGATTAATCAAATGGGCATTAATTATTCTAATTTAATCGCTCCAAATTGAATTTTAATTAAGCCTACCATAAAATTCTAAAAATTCAAAATATCACATAACCCAAGTCAATTTCGTGTTCGGATGCCAATAAGGCTTTCAATTCGTAGAACAAAACAAAAATACGAACAGATCTTTCTACGATAGACAGATAAAAATACAAATAATGCAACATACATGATATTAATTCATAATTTCATCTTAATTACACATTAAGCATTCTTAATCATAGTTTAACAGTTAATCATAGATCGGGGTTGTTACAGTCTTCCCTCCTTAAAAGAGTTTGGTCCTCCAAACTCAAATTACCTTCAATTTGGAAGAATGTCGTGTCTAGAGGGAACAAATCTGGGTATCTCTTTATCATATCTTCCTCGGTTTCCCAAGTCGCATAAGTCCCTCCATGGTTTTGCCAATCAAATTTTACCAGCAGTATTTCTTTGTTCCTCAATCTTTTGATTTGACGGTTCACAATTTGAATTTGCCTTTCTTCGTACGTATTGTTATGTCCCGAACCCGCCCTTGTAGGTTAAGGCTATAACCGGCCAGTAATCATAAGATTACCTATGGCCTCTGGCAAAACCAAACACAAATTATAATAGTAAAGGGGGCCAAATAGAAGCAGTCTTAAAAATTTTTGTCCATTGAGCTGTGTTTACATGGTATACCAAAAAATATTTCCATATATGTATCAATAACTCACACCATGAACCAAAATAAACATCTTGTGCATCCAGGATCATACAAACATATGGCCATCCAAACAGAAGGTTCATATACATAGGTGATCCAACGGATCCACCACGATAGCAAAAGAGTAAAACAAAAGGACAAAAACGGAGTCTCATGCATAAGACGTCCGGGCTGACTCCACAAAACTTGGACTTCTCTTACAAGCTTTACTGAGGCTGGGGTTGGAAATCTCTTTGCTCACCTACATACACATAAAAAGGAATGAGCAAAAGCCCAGTGAATAATACCAACGTAAAGAGGTTATACAAATAAGTTTCTCTAATAAGTGATATCCTAGTCAATCACATCAAACGGCCTTAGGTTCATTCATATTTCTATCAAATGTATCAAACGGCCTCAGGCCCAATTCATTCTTGTCAAACCGCCTCGGGCCCAATTCATTCTTATCAAATGGCCTCTGACCCAATTATCGTATCAAACAGCCTCGGGCCTAATCATATCAAACGGCCTCAGGGCCAATTCATTCTTGTCAGACGGCCTTGGGCCCAATTCATTATTGTCAAACGGCCTTTGGCCCAATTACCGTACCAAACGGCCTCGGGCCCAATCATATCAAAAGGCCTTAGGCCCAACTCATTCATATTCATATTTATGTGCATTTCATAGTCGTGGTCATAATCATATTCATATTTAGACGGCCTTCAGCCCAACACATTTTCTTCGTAAAGCCTTATACAAACATTGGGCATAACAAATACTCATTCAAAAATCAACAAATCCATGGAACTTATACAAAAGTAGCATTTGGAAAGTAGAATACTTGAAATTATCTTTACTAAGATATTACTCATAGTGTTTCATCGATGGATCTATCCTCGTGCTTGACCCTAAAGCTTTAATTCTTCCAAGTTTGACTATTCTCTTGAGCCTAGCTTCCAAATTCCCAAGCTTTAAGCCAAATCTACAATTTGTGCCCTCTCTCTAGAACCGTCCCTCTCTCTCTCTGGAGCATGATTCAGCCAAATATGAGAAAAATGGGCTCAAATGTGAGCCTATACATTAATCTCCCATGTATATACAAGCTAGACTAATCAACATATCTAATCCAAGCTTAGTGTTAATTAACTAAGATGGATATAATTAAATTAATCTAATTATTTTGATCCGAATAAACTTTTAATTAAATTCCACCGTAGGGTCTGTAAATCATGCTAAACACAATGACACAATCAATTACAATTTCTGTAGTCTCTGCAGTCTTTAATTTTTCAAATTATAGCAGTAAGTTAGACAGATTTTCCTACAGTAAACGTATATAGTTTCAAAAACATAATCATCAGCAAAAATCACATAAACACATAATCACAATCATAATCAAGGGTAATTAACATAACACAGAACAGGGTTATTATAATCTTCCTCCCTTTAGGAAGTTTGGTCCTCTAAACTTATTTTACCTCCGTTCGGAAACAAATGTGGATAGCGTAGCCCCATCTAATCCTCCCTTTTCCATGTAGCGTCCTTTCCATAGTGTTCTTTCCGTTCTACTTTCACCATTAGGATGGACTTATTCCTCAACTGTTTCACTTGCCAGTCAATAATTCATTCTGGCCATTCCTCGTATTCCATATTCTCATCAAGTGCTATCTGGTGGTAATCAATCACATGAAACGGATCTCGGAGATAACCCCTGAACATCCATATGTGGAATACATTGTGCATTTGTTTGAATCCTGTTGGCAAAGCAACTCTATAAGCAACTGGGCCAAGCCTTTTTAGAATTTGAAATGGCCATATTCTCATCAAGTGCTATCCTGTGGTAATCAATCACATGAAACAGATCTCGAAGATAACCCCTTAACATCGATACGTGGAATACATTGTGCATTTGTTCGAATCCTGTTGGCAAAGCAACTCTATAAGCAACTGGGCCAAGCCTTTTCAGAATTTGAAATGGCCCAATGTAATGGGGTGATTATTTACCCTTCTTACAAAATCTCAACTGGCCCTTCATTGGAATCACACGAATAAATACATGATCGCCAACCTCATACTTAAGAGGTCTTCTTCGAACATCTGCATAATTCTTTTGTCGACTCTGTGCTATCTCAAGCCTTTGTTGGATGATTTTAATTTTCTCAGAAGTGTCTTGCACAATTTCGGGTCCAAGTAGGGCCCTATCCCCGACTTCTGTCTAATAAATTGGCGATCTACACTTTCTGCCATACAAAGCTTCGTATGGTGCCATATCGATGTTGGAATGGAAATTGTTATTGTATGCAAATTCAGCTAGTGGCAAGTAATCCTCCCAGCTCCCTTGAAAATCTAAAGTACACATTCTGAGCATGTCTTCTAAAGTCTATATGGTTCGTTTTGATTGCCCGTCTGTTTGTGGATAGAACGTGGTACTGAATCTCAGTTCTGTTCCCATTGCTCTTTGTAGGCTTTTCCACAATCTAGATACAAATTTTAGATCTCTATCTGATACAATAGATACCGGAACTCCACAAGCAGAAAATGTGTAGATTTGATCAGTCTATCAACTATAACCCAATTGGAATCCATACCTTGAGGAGTTTGAGGTAGGCCAACAACAAAGTCCATGGTCACATGCTCCCATTTCCATTCCGGAATTAGGAGAGGTTGAAGTAGACCGCCTGGTTTCTGATGTTCAACTTTAACTTGCTGACATTGGAGTCACTTGGACACATACTCTGCGATATCCTTCTTCATTTTGGGCCATCAATAGCTTTACTTTAAGTCCCTATACATTTTGTTATCACCTAGGTGCATAGCAAACATCGACTTGTGAGCTTCATCTAGGATTCTCTTCTTTAGTTCAGGAATGCTTGGGACACATAATCAGTTTTGGAATCTCAGCACTTCATTATCAATGCTGAATTCTGGTTTTGGATTTGCTTCAAACTCATTAATTATTTCTTGAGGAACTCATCCTTTTTTTGCCTTTGCTTGACTTTATTAACTATTGCTGGCTTAGCTGAAATAGCGGTCATCAACCCAACTTGTTCGTGTAACACAACATCAATCTCGATTTTCTCAAAATCTTGCAAGATTTCCTTCTGTTTAGAAAGTAAGCAAGCTAAACTCCTCGTCGATTTTCTGCTCAAGGCATCAGCAACTGTATTGGCTTTCCTGGTTTGATACTGAATCTGAAGATCATAAACTTTTATTAGTTCAAGCCATCTTCTCTGCCGCATATTCAACTCTTTCTGAGTAAAGAAGTATTTCAAATTTTCGTGATCCGTGTAGACTTTGCATTTCGCCCCATACAAGTAATGCCGCCAAATTTTCAAAGCAAATACAACTACG
Organism: Camellia granthamiana; assembly: GCA_036172215.1. NCBI lineage: Eukaryota > Viridiplantae > Streptophyta > Magnoliopsida > Ericales > Theaceae > Camellia > Camellia granthamiana. The sequence continues at coordinate 122,543,780 of CM069908.1, read as the reverse complement.
GCCAATTCCAGGTCATGTGTTGGGTAGTTCTTCTCATGTGGTCTTAATTGTCGGGAGACATAAGCAATTACCTGTCCTTGCTGCATTAATACACAACCCAGACCTTTATAAGATGCATCACTATAAATCACAAAGTTTTCCATACTTGTGGGCAATGTTAACACCGGTGCAGTAGTCAATCTTGTTTTCAGTTCTTGAAAGGCAGATTCTCTTTCATCATTCCATTCAAATGGTTGTTCTTTGCGTGTCAGTTGAGTAAGAGGTACAACTATTTTTGAAAAATCCTTCTTGAACCTTCTGTAGTACCCATCTAAGCCCATGAAATTGCGAACTTCTGTTACATTTATTGGTGTAGGCCAATTTACAATTGCCTCTATCTTCCGTGGGTCTACCGAAATCCTATCTCAGTTGATGACATGCCCTAAGAAAACAATTTCATCCAACCAAAACTCACATTTCTTTAATTTAGCAAATAATTTCCTTTCTGTGAGTGTTTGTAAGATAGTTTTCAGATGTTGTTCATGTTCAAGTCTACTCTTTGGATATATCAGAATATCATCAATAAAAACCACAACAAATTCATCAAGGTAAGGCTTAAAAATTTGATTAATAAGATCCATAAATGCTGCAGGGGCATTAGTCACTCCAAAAGGCATAACAAGAAATTCGTAGTGACCATACCTTGTTCTGAATGCGGTTTTCTCAACATCTTTTGCCTTTACCTTCAACTGGTGGTACCCGGATCTGAAATCATTTTTAGAAAATACTTGTGAGCCCTACAACTGATCAAAAAAGTCATCAATACGGGGTAAAGGGTATTTATTCTTTATCGTTACCTTGCTCAGTTCCCGGTAGTCAATACACAGGCACAAGGTTCCATCTTTTTTTTTCTTCACAAATAACACCGGTGCACCCCATAGTGAAGTACTTGGTCGGATAAACCCTTTGTTAAGTAGGTCTTGCAATTATTCTTTCAGTTCTTTTATTTCGGCAGTAGACATTCTGTAGGGGGTTTTTGACATAGGCTGATTGCCTAGTACAATATCAATAATAAATTCTATTTCCCTGTCAACCAATTCTCCTAGCAATTCATTTGGGAATATATCTGGAAACTCGCTAACAATAGGGATACTGCTCAATTCAACATTCACAAATTGTTCAGACAATTCACAACACAAGTAACCTTGGCACCCTTTCCTGATCAATTTACATGCTTTCATTGTAGATATCAAATAAAGTGGAGGCACTACCCCATTACCCACAAACACAATTTCTTCCTGCCCTGGTGGTCTAAATACAACTTGTTTCATTACACAATCAATGGTAGGATAGTATTTAGATAACCAGTCCATACCTAGAATTACATCAAAATGTCTAAAGTTCAAGGGTAACAGATCTACATAAAGTAGCATTCCTAATACGCATCTCACAAAATCGACATACAGATGTACACAACATAGATTCCCCAGATGGAGCAGATACACATAACAAATATGGCAATGATTCTAAAGGTCTACTCAATCTAGATGCAAATGCATAAGTTACAAAGGAGTGTGTTGATCCGGAGTCAATTAACACAAAAGCATCCGGATTACATATAGAGATAGTACCTGAGACGACGGCTTCTACGTTCCATGTATCGCCCGGAACGAGTGCAAAGACTCTTCCTTGCCTCACGATGTCTCTGGTAGTAGTAGACCCTGTAGTGTTTCCCGATTTTGGGATCGATGCAGTTGAGCTAGCAGCTAACTTCTCACTGTTTTGATTACAATCCCTGGCCATATGCCCCATTTTACCACACTTAAAGTAGGCCCCTGAAACACGGTAGCAAACCCTGCGATGTCCTTTACCACATTGGTTGTACATTGGAGGCGTATCTTTGGAAGAATTTGAAGTGCTTGAGAAGCCCGTATTCTGTTTCTTTAAAAGTCTTTTCTTTGAAAAGAAGTCATGCCTTTTACTTTTCCAATCAGTTGATGATTTACTTTGCTTGGCTATGATAACTTCTGATATTATGGCCCGATCTAGCACATCAATATAGGTTTCTAGCTTTACTACATTCACCTTCTCTAAGATATCATCTCGAAGACCACCTTCAAACTTTCTTGCTTTCTTATAGTCAATGTCGACCATGTACAGCACAAATCTAGCCAATTCAGTAAACTTGGCCTCGTACTCAGCCACTGTCATGTTGCCTTGCTTAAGTTCCATGAACTCTGACACTTTCCTGTCACGAACACATTGTGAAAAGTATTTGTCGTAGAAAATTTCCAAGAACCGTGCCCAGCCAATAGCTTTATTGCTTTCACGCATCAACATCCACCACCTTCTCGCTTCATCTTCTAGTGTAAAGGTGGCTAGCAACACCTTCTGCGTTTCTAGACAAGGAAACACTTCAAACAACTTCTTAATGCCAAGGACCCATGCTTCAGCCTTCAATGGATCCAAACCTCTATGAAATTGGGGTGGCTTCATTTTCTTAAACTCTTTGGTGAGAGCTATGATTCGGTTATCGTTTTGTAAGTTGTGTACAGGTTGTACCGGAGGTGGACGTGGAGGTGGAGGCAGAGGGTGTGGTTGTTGCAACTGTTGTTGCCATTGTTGTTGTTGCCTCAATGTTTCTGCCATGTCCTGTATTAATCTTTTCATCCTATCCATTCTAGTAGTAGAGGACTCCTCTAATTCATCAACTCTTGTTCTCACCATTATCTAATTAAGCTTGCATTGTTCTTTATACAAAAATGTAAACAAGTATGCATATACATATTCAAGTAATTCACAATGTAAGTAAAATCACAAGCCACATAGCACATAGCCATTCATTTTAGTATATTTAAGTTCATTCTCAATGCTTTCAAGTTTATACCTATCACATGAATTCATCCTAGATCTTTTCTGAATGCTCTATTGCTCTTTTGGACAAGTGTGTGAGTTATAAACTTGTGCTCTGATACCACTTTGTCATGTCCAAACCTGCCCCTGTAGGTTAAGGTCATAATCGGCCAATAATCATAAGATTACCTATGACCTCTGACAAAACCAAACACAAATTATAATAGTAAAGGGGCCAAATGGAAGCAGTCTTAAAATTTTTTGTCCATTGAGCTGTGTTTACATGGCATACCAAAAAAATTTCCATACATGTATCGATAACTCACACCATGAACCAAAATAAACATCTTGTGCATCCAGGATCATACAAACATATGGCCAGCCAAACAGAAGGTTCATATACATAGGTGATCCAACGGATCCTCCACGATAGCAAAAGAGTAAAACAAAAGGACAAAAACAAAGTCTCATGCATGAAACATCCGGGCTGACTCCACAAAACTTGGACTTCTCTTACAAGCTTTACTGAGGCTGGGTTGGACATCTCTTTTCTCACCTACATACATATAAAAAAGAGTGAACCAAAAGCCCAGTGAATAATACCAACATAAAAAGGTTATACAAATAAAATTCTCTAATAAGTGATATCCTAGTCAATCACATCAAATGGCCTTAGGCCCATTCATATTTCTATCAAATGTATTAAACGGCCTCAAGCCCAAGCATATCAGACGACCTTGGGCCCAATTCATTCTTGTCAAACAATCTCGGGCCTAATTCATTCTTATCAAACGGCCTCTGACCCAATTATTACATTAAACGGCCTCAGGCCTAATCATATCAAAAGGCCTCACGCCCAATTCATTCTTGTTAAACGGCCTCTAGCCCAATTATCGTATCAACCATCATATCAATGGCCTGTAGCGATCCTGGTTTCAATCATTCTTTCATGTTTTGCCACTTCGACTGGGCCGGTCGGGGATCGAGCTGCCCGGTCAGCTTGCGGGGGTCAAGGGGGCAGCGCCCCTTGGCGGGTCCAAGGGCGACGCCCTGGTGGGGTAGAGGGGCAACACCCCTGAAGCAAAAATACAAAATGCATTCGAAGTTGCTTGTTCGCTTGAGCGGCCATTTATGCGCTCGAGCGGAGAATGTTTGGTTTCAGAAGTTTGACTTGTCTGCAAAAGTACTGGGTTAGTGTATTTGATGCTCGAGCGGGGCTTTCCACGGTCGAGTAGACCATGTTATATCAGTTCGTGAATATGATATTTCATATCACTTTTTCAGTTCTCTCTCTCTCTCTAAAACTCTCCAGAATTCCAGATCGGGAGTTTCTTTCTCTAGAAGTCATCTTCTCTCTTTGATTTCTCCAAATCCAATGGGATTTAGACCTAAGTTCTTCACCAAAGTTGGTTATCATCTCCAGGGTTTCGTTGTGTGTAGTGAAAATCGAGTTTTGACACCGTTGATTTTGGAGGTTTCATCTCATTTCTTCTTCAAAACTTGAGGTAGGGATTTTCTTAGAGTTATATATATATATATATTTGCAAGATCTATATGATTTTCGAAATCAACTTTTGATAGCTTTGAAAATTGATTGTTGATTCAAGAAGTTGAGTGATTTTGAAAGTGCGATTGTCTCTTGTTCTTTTAAAATGATCTTATAGGTTTTGATCTTCATTGATTGAAGAAAAGATGATTTTGGAAAGTTTTCTTTCAAAGGATTTGAGTTGTATAGTTTTGGTGAGAAAACTTAGAATTTGGGGATTTTTTTAAAATAGACTAAAAATCCATGAATGTTATTGTTGTATTTATTTGTGTGCCAAAATAAATGGATGTTTGGAAAATTTCTTATTTATATTTATATAAATGACGAATTTCAGGGAATACGAGAATTGTTGTTCATTTTGGAAATTATTGTTCAAAACATTAAAATAGTCTTGAAATGACTAATTGTTGAGGATACTTGAGAAAATGGAATTATGTTATTCCTTGGATGATGAATTGGAATAAAAGTATTTATATTCATCTAGTGTTATTAGCATAACAATTCATTTGATTACATTAAACTTTGAAAGTTGATTTGAAAACTTGCATTGAGAAAAGAATGTTGAGAAACAAGTTTTCATGAAATGGTTTTGGGGTAAAAACGTTGGTAAGTCTTGATAGGTGGTGTAGATGATATTGAATAAGTTGGCCTGAGAAGATAATAGAGAGAGTGACACTATAATTTCAAAAGAATCGAAGGGTTTTTAGTGTAATTTACCCTAATTTTTAAAATTGAGTCTTTGAGTCCTCTTTAAAATCAGATTTATTTGAAAGAAGTGATTTCATGAGAGAGTGTTGATTATATGTATCATTTTGAATTTTTTTGAGAAAAATATTTGTATATGATTTTTGTTTGGGTTAATTACACAAAAAAATAAAATAAAAAATAAAAATAAAAATAATTCAAAGTTTAATGCATTTTTCACTTTAAACTCCAGTGTTTCAATATATAACTTACATATCTTATTTTATATGTACATATGTGCCTGTATATATGGTGAAATTTTTTTTATTCAAGTTTTGACTCTTCCAATGATAAAATTTTGATTTCATCCCTAATTTTAATGACTGTAAAAAAGGCTACCTGAAATGTAAGAGACACTTATCAGTGTTTTAATGGATTAAGGCTACCTGAAATGTAAGAGACATTTATCAGTACTTTAATGGATTAATGTTATTTTTAGTCATCAAAATTAGGGACGAAATTAAAATTGGGCACTTGGTCTATAAATCCAATTTTGGATTTTCTATAGCCAAAGGACCACACTCTAAAATACTTTATCCATAAGGACAAGCTCTTGTAAAATGATCAAATTTCTTATTTGTATATATACCAACTAAACCCTACATTTCTCAAATGAAACTCTCTCTCTCTCTCTCTCTCTCTCTCTCTCTTCGATCTAAACCCTAGGTTGTGCCGCCTTTGCCTCTGCCTTCGCTTCTATAATGCCCTAACTTTCGAGCCGTTAATACATTAAATCAATCTCAAATATACAAATCTATCTCCAAAAATAATTACACATATATTTTCAAAATATAATCTATACAAAACTCCAAAGATAATAATAGTGGTGAGACTCAAAATCTCTAACTCAATAATTCATTTGATACTTCAATCACCAAAATTTTGCTCCGCACATGAAAAATAAATTAATTCGGGAAGTACACAATAAGATAAGAATAACAAAGTTTGGATAGAGAATAAAGCAACATAGATCTAATAATTTACAATATTGCATAAACGATTCAATATTACTAAGGAATTTACCAAATTGCTTAAACAAATAATCTCACATATGATAATTTATCCAAAATAAAATACCCGACCTTATTTAGTACATGACTAGTGACCGGCATCAACGACCTCATCCAAGCACATCTGCTTATCTCGGCATATTGGTGCAAGCTTATTAGCAATGTCCACTCGATCTATGTATAGAGTATTTTCACGTTATTTAGTCAGACAAACCACTATTTATAATATAGAATGACTCACAAAATTTATCAAATGATCAGAGTAATCAAACGTATCAACACAAAATGATTTCACAGACTTTATCAAATAATCACAATAATTAAGAGGATTACATATTTGAAATAATTTTTTAAAAAAAACTCTTTACAAAGAGATTAAAAGGAAATATATTGTATACCACCCAAATTTATTTCAAAATAATCTTCTCTATTACCAACACTTTAATCATCTGAAATTACTCTATAAATCTCCAAATGTAATTGATCAAAATTCTAAAATAATAGATATGTAAAGTTTGTTAAAATTTATAGCTCTTCTCTTTTGTAAAATTATTAACTCTCACTCTAAATATTTCTAAATTAAATTTAAAATTTTTGTCCTACATAATCTATGGGAGACAGGGGTGAGCAGTGGATATACCGATCCGCCGCATTTTGGACGGATACGTGATGACAAATAGATGGTTGCAGATTGATTTTTTTCAATCTGTCTAGTTTTGAACGGATGACGGATTTAAGGTTCCTTTGTCCGCAATCGAACTGCCAAACTGTGAGCACTCCTAATAAATTGTAAGGTTTTGTGTTTTCAATTTGTTTAGATATTTTGTTTGTGTTTTTAATTGAAAAACAGTTTAAATATTCTGTTGAATATATTTTTTGAATTGAAAAAAAATAAATGTATTATTTATTTATATTTTTTGGTTTTTAAATCTAACTCTAAAAATAATAAATAAAAAAGATGATATATGTTGGTTGGTTTTTATTTTTAAAAACAGATATAGACGTAACAGTACAGAGGCATACAATCTCTACTATTGCTTTGTTCATAGTTTTAGTGATTTGAATTGTTTTTATATTTTAAGAACTACAGATTGTAATACTTTATGTGGATAAGGCATTCTTTGATTGTAATATGTGGATGAAACATGTAGTGATTGTAATATTCTAAAATTTTAAACTTTCTTTCTTTGGATGAGGCCTGCAGTGATTCTAATATTTTTTTAAATCATTAACTGTAATACCTTTTTTTTTTTTGTTGAGGAAGTGCACTGTAAGAATTTATTTTTAATTAGACTGTCATTGACTATATTTTGTTTGGTTTGTGAAAAACGGGTTGAAAGTGATTCAGATAGATTGACTGGTATGAGCCCAAAATTATTATTGTGATCTATAAAGTTTTGGGTCATGGTCTATCTTAGTGTATATATTATTTTATATGTGGATTTGTGATATGAAGGTGTAAACTCTGTTTAAGTTACTTGGGTTCCTTAATGGGACGACCTAGTAATTGTTTTATTTAGGCTCAGTCCCCTCTCCTATTCTTATTAGGGTTCACATATATCTATATATATGTAGATCAAAGGGTTGTCAACTCCATTGAAAAGACAACAAAAAGATTAGAAGAAGGAGGGAATAGCTGGTATTAAGGTTTTCCAATTGTGAATGCCATATTCTTTCAAGAAAGCAAAACTCAACACAATAACGGAATCAAACGGTATGTATCTAAATTTATATTTTAGTAGTTACTTATATTCATAGTGTTTTGATTTCTAATATATAGATCCTATAATCTTACATGCACAAGTTGAATTATGTTAAAATTTACAAAATTTTAAACCGCTCAACCGATTCGTATCTATCCGCCAATTTGCTAATTCGTTTAATCCACATTTGCTAGATTGGCGGACGGATGCGGATTAATTTTTTTTAATCCACCAATTTAATAAACGAATGACGAATTAAAAATTCCGTGGCCGTAATCAACTCGCGTGCACCCCTAATGTGAGAGATAGTCGAACAGAAAGGAAGAAAAGATGAGAAAGAAGGGAACGAGTGAGCAATTTTTACGGAAAGAAAAATAAATAAATAGATAAATAAACAACGACAAAAATGTAAGGAATGAAAGATGGAAATGATAAAGAAATGGAGTTGGTAAAACCACGGGACATGTCTGCCATGCGTGTCTGCTGGTCAAGAAAGTTTTCATTTATTTATTTATTTATTCGGCACTCGTGATTCCCGGCCACCTTTATATATATATATACATATATATTTTACTTTGCTTAAAGTTAGGAAGGAAGATAAGAAATTAATAATAAAAAAAATAGAGATGAAGGATGAAATAGAAATAAAAGGAGTTAAAATAAATATGAGAGAATATGTTAGGTTGTTATTTAAAAATATATTGTTTAAAATAAATTATTAATATCTTTTACTAAATTATTAATATCTTAAAAATACGATTATCTCTTACAAAAGAGAGAATTATTCATGTTATTTTTTTTAGAATACTATTTCACATTATTCATGTTAGAATACTTGTTTAATTATCTTTTACAAAAGAGAAAAAAATTAATTAAATTATTGGTCTCCATAATTTAAGTAAAGTGTCATTTTAGTTATCGTAATTTTAATTTGAATATTTTGGTCCTTACATCTTAAATTTTGTTATAAGATAGCCCCTCCGTCAAATGTTGTTAACAATTAGAACAAAAAAAATTCAGTGCAAAATTCGAAGGATCAAAATAAAATTCAAAACAAATTATAAAAACCAACAATATAATAAATATATTACACTGGTAGTCTTTATAATTGGTTTTAAATTTCACTTTAATACTTTTTTATTTTACTCATAATATTTTTTTCATTTCAAATTCAACGATAAGTAACCAAAAAATCACATTCAAAAAAATCATATTCCAACAAAATTGAAAATGTATCAACCAAATCCCAAAGAGTGATGTTAGGGACACCAAACAATCTATCAAATTTTCTATCAAACTTCTCAGTGTGGGACCCATTCACGTGGATTTGTGTGAGTCCCACACCCATGTGAGAAGTTTGGTAAAAAATTTAATAAATTATTTAGGGTCTATAGTATCTTCCAATCCCAAAACTACATTATTGTTTGGTAAAGATGGGAAAACTTCTAAGCCACCCTCTACCAATTAAGTCATCGTTTGGTAAACATTTTGGGATTAAAAAAAAGCATAAAAAGACAAAATAGGCTATATAAGCCAATAAAATAAAATGTCACATCAAAATCATAATCATTATACTTTTTCTCTTATAAAGGTCAAAAAATCCCTAAAACAAAAACCAAATGAGGCCAAAAAAGCTAAGTTCCCAACATAAAAAAGTTGACTACCATAGTCAATATCAAACAAAGCTTAAGAAAAACCATGATAGAGGTATGAATTCATTTAAAAACATATTAACAAATGTAATTGGGTTCTTTCTACTAACAATATTATATTTAGGTTCTTTTATTTTATTTTTGTAATTGATATGTGTTTTCGTAGAGGGACAGGGAGCCAATGAAAGGAGACTCCATTTTTGACTTCTTCTCAGCACTCAATTTCTTCTTTTTCTTCTTCTTACAAAAATATAGCCATTTTTGAGACTGCTAAAGCTTTTTTCACTGAAGAAAAGTCAATAACCTCCCTCTTTGCTTTGATTTGTTGGTTTTTTTCCTTCTGTAATAAAAAACAATGCCTATAGCAGAGATCTTTCTCTCTGCCTTCGTCAAATTGCTATTTGAGAAGATGTCCTCTTTTGCCTCCTTGAAATTATCCACATTTGAAGGTATTGATACCCAGCTGACCAATTGGACCAAGATGCTGTCGCATATTGAAGCTCTTCTAATTGACGCAGAGGAGAAACAAATGAAAGATCAAGCCGTGAACTTGTGGCTCGACAATCTCCAAGATCTGGCATATGATTTGGATGATTTAGTGGATGAGTTCGCCACCGAAGGTTTGCGATACAAGCTCAAGGCAAAGTCGCCCCATGCTAGTTCGAGCAAGGTACGGAATCTTATCCCTAATTTCAAGCCCAAAGATGTTATGTTTAATTTCAAAATGAAGTCCAAGATTGAGGAGATCAATACCAGATTGCACAATAGTTTTGAACAATGTTCGACACTTAATTTGGTTAAGATTGTTGGACCTACCACACCTACAACTAAGACTTGGCAAAGACCAGACTCTATATATTTAATTGATGAACCTCGTGTTTATGGCCGAGAACACGATCAGAGTAAGATAACTGAGTTGCTTGTAAAGGGGGATGAATCAAGTCATAACAACGTTGGTGTAATTCCCATTGTGGGTATGGGTGGGATTGGCAAGACCACCCTAGCTCAGATGGTGTACAAGGATGAAACTGTGAAGGAGCATTTTGATTTGAAAGCATGGGCTTGTGTATCAGATGAGTTTGACATTCTGAGAATAACAAAAGCTATTTATGATTCAGTCACTTCCCAAACATGTAGTTTTAATAACTTGGATCAAGCTTAAGTTCAACTGCAAAAGGCTTTGGCTGGAAGGAAGTTCTTAATTGTTTTAGACGATGTCTGGAACAAAAAATATTGTGACTGGAATGTTTTGAAAAAACCTTTCAGTGATGGAGCCCAAGGGAGTAAAGTTGTGGTGACTACACGTAACAGAGATGTTGCAAGAATGATGGGAGCCGTTGAATTTCATGACATTGAGGTCCTATCAGATGAAGATTGTTGGTCATTGTTTGCACAACATGCCTTTGAAAATAGAAGTATTGATGAAAATCCAAATTTGGTATCAATTGGTAAGAAAATTGTGGGGAAATGTGGAGGTTTGCCTCTGGTTGCTAAGACACTCAGTGGCCTTTTACGTTGCAAAGAACGAGATGAGGAATGGGTTAATGTATTGCGTAGTAAAATATGGGATTTACCACATCAAGAAAGTGACATCCTTCCTACTTTGAGATTAAGCTATCATGATCTCCCTTCGCATTTGAAGCAGTGCTTTGCATACTACTCAATAATACCCAATGACTATGAATTTTAAGAAGAGGAGCTAGTCTTGTTGTGGATGGCGGAGGGATTCATTCATCAACAAAGAGAGAATCAAATGAAAGATGTAGGAGGTGAGTACTTTCGGGAATTGTTGTCACGGTGTTTTTTCCAACCATCAAGTACTGGTAAAAGCTCTAAATTTGTGATGCACAACCTCTTCAATGATTTGGCTCAAGTAGTTTCAAGAGAAACTTGTTTTAGATTGGAGGATAGATTGAAATATCCGGAGCAGCGTAAGCATATAAAGAAAGCTCGACATTTATCTTACATGCAGGAATGCTTTGAGGATATGAAAAAATTTGAGATCTTTAACAAAACCATGCATTTACGGACCTTCTTACCATTTGGCTCAACATATAATTCAATTTATAATTTGGCAAGTAATGTTCCCCTTAATCTATTGCCGAAGCTAAAACGCTTGAGGGTGCTTAATTTGAGTAGATATTCCATCACACAAGTTCCAAATTCGATTGGAAATTTGAAACATTTGCGGTATCTTAATCTATCCGACACCTCCATTGAAGAATTACCTGAATCATTAGGCTCTCTTTACAATCTACAGACATTGATGTTAGGAGGATGTTCAAAACTGAAAAAGTTGCCAATAGACTTGGGAAACCTAATTGACCTTCATCACATTACAAGAAAATGCAGAAATGGCGACTAAAAAAATTATTTTCGTCGCTGAAAGTGCCATTTTCGGCGACTAAAATGGAATTAGTAGCCAAAAGTGAAGACTTTTGGAGACTAAAACAATTTAGTAGCCAAATGTATAGTTATTGGCGACTAAAAATCTATTTAGTCGCCGATTATATGGGCTCTGATACCAATAAAGGTGCTCACTTAAGGTCTTAGCTTGATATGATCAGCACGTCTGTCAACGATTTACAGGCATCAATGGTCCTTACGCAATCTGTTCTTGACCTAACCTAACGCAACTTGGATGACGTCCCACTAACCTCAAACCTCAACAATTAATTAACCTTACATTGGCACACACCCAGGAATAAATACATACATAATACAGGTATAAAGAAAACAAATTATGACATATATGATCTCATATACTTACTGTTAAGTTGGAGGAGGATTCCTCCTGGCCGCCTAGGCCACTACCTGTTCTTGGATAAGCTCCTGGATCCTGGCTAGCTGCTGATCACACTCTGCTATGCGAGCAGTGATATACGGTTGAGTATACCAATCTACTGGTGTATTAACGTAATGGTGTTTTTGATTTTCCCAAAATTGTTTAAACCATAAAAGTTGTTCAAGAGTATCGACAGAGGGCATACATGAAAACAAAGTGTTATTGAAGAAGTAAAACTATTTTACAAGAGTGGGGATTGGAAGCAATATTACAAAAGAGAAAATTGAAAACGTAAAACTGACTCTGACTCTGCCTCAACAAGGGTGAGAGCATGCCCTTTTATAATACAAGTGCGAATAAAAGAAGGGACAGGTGTTGAATTGCCATTCGACCGACGAATTACACCTTATCCTATCGGCTGATGTCATGCATGACGAGTACTGATATTATCTTTACTCGGATAATGGGAATCTGCTTTTTGCAAAGTTCTTTGGCCTGATGTGCCGACACTTAATCATGTCGCTTACCCTTTCGGTTGCTTTTGGCGAGCTTTTCGGTGAGGACATCTGTCATGGCATCCCAAAAATCACCAAAGTGAGTGTCATTGTCTTCATCATCAGGTAGTTGGCTTTCTCCAGCTAACACGTGTTCTGCTGGATCAACATCTGGTTCGGATGAGGGTTGGCTGGTTCCTGACCTCATAGAGACATCATCCTCTGGAGGTACTGTTTGCAAAAACTGTTCTTTGAGATAATGCATACTTTTAATGATAATCTCATTTTCAGATAAATCAGGGTACTGATTTCTTAATTCCTTTTGAATATGAATAAACGGATTCTGAGATAATGCGGGTGGAGCAGTGATAGCTGGTTGCTTAACTGTTTCTCGACATGCTTGGGCATGTTCCTGAATTTTTGTTACTGTTTTAGAGATAATCGGATTCATACCTTTATCCCACCATTTAACAAAGAAAATTCGTTTAAGGCGGGGTACCTTGTTCTGGTAGTCGCAAGCAAAATCCCATTTCCAAATCCATGGGATGCTAAAGCGGATGGAAAAATGAACTAATGATTTGCTGATAGATAAATCCCTGTTTTTGTTAAGATAAGCATAAGCCCGGGAATAGGCATAATGCCAATCATTAAAAGCAAGTCGGATTTCTTCTGGTAAGATATCAAGAGATAACCCAAATTTATCCCACCACACGAGGAACCAGTTGGGAACATTGTGTTTGAGAACATCGGGGCAAATCCGGATGAACCAGGAATGAGAACGGATAGGATTCTGGTAATAAAAGACCTGGGTAAAAGCATCAATATAATCCCAGTATGTGTATTTTGTCTGTTTATTACGGAGATCAAGATCTCGTAATGTATGCGGATGGATGCCCCATGTAGCAATGGGCATAAGATTACGGATAGTAATCTTGCTAAACGAGATGGGACTCGTAGATTTATGCGGATCATGGAGATGATGCTTGAATTCACAAGCTCCAGTTTCAGTTAGTATTTGTTCATAAATATAACGGTACTGATCAAAATGTGGAGGTGACTGTTGAGTGGTGAGATATCGTTTCTTAATCTCCCATGGATCTTGCATCCATTGCTCATCAGCAGATTCAATCCAGAGGACAGTTTCCTCGGTGATACTGTTGGGTGTATACGGGTCTTCTGTTTTCAGAAGTATATCCTTTGTGGATTCAGTACTGGTTTGTCCTCGTGAGAGAACTGGATATTCTGTTTCATAGCGTGGGGTGTGACCACCACGACCACGTCCGCGGCCTCTATGGCCCCTGCTGGTCATCCTCCTCTTCAGGAGTAGACTTCTGGAGATATTCCCTGGTTAAGAAATCAGGCAAAGAATTATTTTCCCCTTTAATATATTCAATATCAAAATCAAAATTGGATAAATAACTTTGCCATGTAAGAAATATTTGTTTAGATGCTAAATTTTTAACATCTTTTTTAAAAATCTGTTTAGCAGCAGAGCAATCAACTCTGATAAGAAACTGCTGATTTAAAAGGTCATCCTGGAATTTTAAAACACATTTAACAATGGCTAAACATTCCTGTTTTATAGTGGGATAGTTTAAAGCGGCTTTATTCCAATGGCCAGAATGGAATCGTAATAATTCTTCCTTCTGGGTTTTGGGATTAAGCTGTTTTAAAATACCACCAAATCCTTCATTGGAAGCATCAGTTTCAACAATTTTCTTCCAAGTTGGATTAGGTAACTGTAAACATGGTAACTGTTTAACTTTAGCTTTAATTTTTTGTACTGCTGCTGTATGTTCTTTACCCCAAGGAGGAGGGTTCTTACGAAGTCTGGTAAATAGGATACTGCAGTCAGCTGCAATGTTAGGATAATAATCACGGATATAATTAAGACTTCCTAAGAATCTCTGCAATTGAGTTTTATCTTTAATTTCGTCAGGGAATTTGGAAGCAAACTCAATACTGCGGTTGATGGGAATAATACTTCCATTTGAAATATTATGACCAAGATATCTGATAGTTGTTTGGAACAGTTGCATTTTTGGTGCTGATAGCACTAAACCATTTCTGTGGATAACATGCTTAAAAATATTAAGATGTTTAATATGCTGTTCTATTGATGAAGAATAAATTAATACATCATCAATATATGACAACGTAAATTCAGAAAACGGATTAAAAATGTCATTCATAATATGTTGAAATTCTGATGGAGCATTTTTAAGACCAAAGGGCATTACATTCCATTCATAATGTCCAAATGGAACTGTGAATGCTGTTTTATAACGATCCTGTTCAGCAATTTCAATTTGCCAATATCCTGATTTCAAATCAAATTTGGAAAAAATGATTGCATCCTGTAATCGATCTAAAAGATCCTTTTTATTCGGAAGAGGATATCTGATCCATTTTAGTTTATCATTTAACGGTTTATAATTGATTACAAGGCGAGGAACACCTCGTTCAATTTCAGCATTTTTATTGACATAAAAGGCGGTACAACTCCAAGGAGAGTGACTAGATCGGATTAATTTTTTCTCTAAAAGACTTTGAATTTCTGTTTTACATAATTCCATATATTCCTTTTTCATCTGACTAGGGCGAGCTCTAGTTGGAATATATTTTTCATCAAAATCAGGTTCATATGTAAAGTAACTATATATTTCTTCCTGTTCCAGAAAGCATTAGGAATAGTACCACAAACTTCTGTTTGAAATTCATTTTCAATGATTTTAATTTTCTGTTGCAAAGAGGATTGTTGTAGTCTTTGTTCTGTTGTTAAAAAAGAAACTTCCTTAGTTAAAAAATTAATTTGATTCTGTTTAAAAGTAACTAGATCCCTAATTTGATCTAATTCTTTAGTATACGGTTGGGTGATAAATTCAAAAATAACAGATCGTCCCTGCAATTGGGAATAAATTCCTGTCGAGTCAATTTTTTGAATAGGCATTAAGAGACATAAAAATGGTGTGCCTAAAATAATATTTGTAGCTAGATTTCTGACTAAAACAAAGGATGTTGGAAGACAGAGATCATTGTTACAAATATATGCTTCTGGTATCTTATACCCGATTTGCATGGAGTTTCCACTTGCACTGGTTAAACTTTGAGTAGTTTTCTCAAAATATCTGGTAGGAACTATACCTTCTTGGATACAGTTCATATCTGCTCCGCTGTCTACCAAAGCAATGGCATCTTTGATAATAAAATCAGGTTTAATCATAAAAGTGATTTTTATATACCATTTCTGAAAGGTTACTTGATTTACTAGTAACAAATACTGGTCAGGTTCATCCTTGGATTCAAGTTTTTGTTCAGTTTCATTGATTACTTCTTTCTGTTTTTGTGGTATTTGAGTATGAAGATATTTAATATCTTTGATGGCTGCTGCACTAGTTGTTTGTAAATGTTTCACCTCTGTTTTCAAAACATTTATTTCCATTTTTAAATCTTGGATTGTAGTTGGCTGATTACTAACTGGTTTTGCCTGAATTCGGTCAACGACATGTTTCAAATTGTAAGAATAATCGGGTATGTTTGGTGTTTCTTGTACTGTTTGTTGGTGTTCATAGCACATTTTTAAATATTTTAATTTTATTTCTGGATCTTGTATCTGATCTGCTACAGCAAGCATATCTCTTTGGGTATCTGTTAAGACATTAATACTACTAGGTTCTCCTAGATGTAATCCATTCATTTCTACTATGGATTTCCAGTAATTAATTTCTGATATTTGGTCATGATTAGTCTTACAGGGACAGGATTCTATGGGTTCATCATCACTTGGTGAGGATGTGGAATATAACTGGTTAATTTCATCTTCAGATGGTGATTCATCACTAGATGAGTTCTCCTCTGCTTCTAAAGCATTAATTAGCTGTTCTTTAAGTTTTTCATCTAAAATTAATTCATTAATCTTGGATTTAGCTTTTGATTTACATCGGTTAGCATAGTGTCCTGTTTGTCCACACTTATAACATTTGACTTCAGATTTATTTTTTCTTTTCCCTGAGGGTTTACTGATTGAAGATTTCTTAGAATAAAACTTCTTACTGGTTTTAGGATGGCTAGATTTCCTTGATTTCCGATAGGGCTTAGAAGGTTTTCTATGAGATACCTTCCTAGATCTATTGGGATACTGAATAACAGGTTCATAGGCAAATTGATCACAAAATTCACCTAATTCTTTTCTACCTGTTAGATTCTGTTGTTTCATTTGGTAATGAAGTTTAAGATCATTACACAGAGATAAACCTTCATCGGTTATAACAGAACAAAGTTGTCCATACGTATACTGTTCATAAGGAATAGACATCCGGTCATGGCGGTCCTGAAGTTTTTTCCTAACCCGTTCGGCAAAAAGAGTGGGAAGGCCATCAATAAATTTGGCTTTCCAATGGTCACTGTTAGCATCAGGGCGTTGCATAACCTTGATGAGAAAAACATCCTTATACCAACGGAAATGGGTAAGAGAAGGACAACGGAGATTCTGAAGAAGTTCTCGGCTACGATCTTGTGTACTTGTACTGGTTCCCATAAAATGGAGGATGATGGTTTGGATAAGGGTATAAACAGCATCCTGCTGTTGAATTGGTTGACGGGTAGTAGGATCAACTTCAATTTTGATAGAATTGAGGATTTCTAATTGTTGGGTGGGAGAAATAATATTGTCCCACCAGCCCTTCAGTTGGCCCGTGAAGCCATTAACAATGAATTTGGCTATATCACGATCCTGATTGCTATATTGTCGACAAACAGTTGCATACATCAACATTTGATGTAGCATTTTCAGAATACTATATTCAGATTGACCATCAATATTCCATTCATAAATGGTTTTACCATGAAAACTACTCTGATCATTAAGATAAGTTTCTTCATAAAGGAGATCAGGAGGTGTAGGTCTGGCATAATAATTACGGGTTTGTGGTAAGATTGCTGGAGTCGAAGGAGTGTATGAATGAAGTTTATTAACAGATGATTGTTCTTGAAAATTCATTTGGATTTCATGTATCTGTTTCGGAGTAAAATAATTTTCCTCTTCTGGAAGTTCAAGGGGTTCGGATTGCATCATATGGATGGTACCGCTAGAAGTTTCAGGTGGTGGAGGTTCCGGTGGTCTAACATTTAAATTCTGCATCCGCTGCAGAAGAGTATCCATGAATTCTGTACTTGGAGCTTTAAGTTTAAAATTAGTTATCTCCAAAGGTGGTTTGATGGATACTGGATGAATAACAGATGTTCCGGCTACTGGTGAAGCAAGGCTCCTATCTTTAAAAGTAGAGACTGCTTCTTCTATCCGGGTTAATTGTTTACTCATTGTTTGACAGATTAAATTAGTATAATTATGTTTGTGTATCAGATGAGTTTGACATTCTGAGAATAACAAAAGCTATTTATGATTCAGTCACTTCCCAAACATGTAGTTTTAATAACTTGGATCAAGCTTAAGTTCAACTGCAAAAGGCTTTGGCTGGAAGGAAGTTCTTAATTGTTTTAGACGATGTCTGGAACAAAAAATATTGTGACTGGAATGTTTTGAAAAAACCTTTCAGTGATGGAGCCCAAGGGAGTAAAGTTGTGGTGACTACACGTAACAGAGATGTTGCAAGAATGATGGGAGCCGTTGAATTTCATGACATTGAGGTCCTATCAGATGAAGATTGTTGGTCATTGTTTGCACAACATGCCTTTGAAAATAGAAGTATTGATGAAAATCCAAATTTGGTATCAATTGGTAAGAAAATTGTAGGGAAATGTGGAGGTTTGCCTCTGGTTGCTAAGACACTCAGTGGCCTTTTACGTTGCAAAGAACGAGATGAGGAATGGGTTAATGTATTGCGTAGTAAAATATGGGATTTACCACATCAAGAAAGTGACATCCTTCCTGCTTTGAGATTAAGCTATCATGATCTCCCTTCGCATTTGAAGCAGTGCTTTGCATACTACTCAATAATACCCAACGACTATGAATTTTAAGAAGAGGAGCTAGTCTTGTTGTGGATGGCGGAGGGATTCATTCATCAACAAAGAGAGAATCAAATGAAAGATGTAGGAGGTGAGTACTTTCGGGAATTGTTGTCACGGTGTTTTTTCCAACCATCAAGTACTGGTAAAAGCTCTAAATTTGTGATGCACAACCTCTTCAATGATTTGGCTCAAGTAGTTTCAAGAGAAACTTGTTTTAGATTGGAGGATAGATTGAAATATCCGGAGCAGCGTAAGCATATAAAGAAAGCTCGACATTTATCTTACATGCAGGAATGCTTTGAGGATATGAAAAAATTTGAGATCTTTAACAAAACCATGCATTTACGGACCTTCTTACCATTTGGCTCAACATATAATTCAATTTATAATTTGGCAAGTAATGTTCCCCTTAATCTATTGCCGAAGCTAAAACGCTTGAGGGTGCTTAATTTGAGTAGATATTCCATCACACAAGTTCCAAATTCGATTGGAAATTTGAAACATTTGCGGTATCTTAATCTATCCGACACCTCCATTGAAGAATTACCTGAATCATTAGGCTCTCTTTACAATCTACAGACATTGATGTTAGGAGGATGTTCAAAACTGAAAAAGTTGCCAATAGACTTGGGAAACCTAATTGACCTTCATCACACTGCAAGAAAATGCAGAAATGGCGACTAAAAAAATTATTTTCGTCGCTGAAAGTCCCATTTTCGGCGACTAAAATGGAATTAGTAGCCAAAAGTGAAGACTTTTGGCGACTAAAACAATTTAGTAGCCAAATGTATAGTTATTGGCGACTAAAAATCTATTTAGTCGCCGATTATATGGGTTTTCCCGACTAAAGGTTTTTTAGTAGCCAAAAGTGACGGTTTTTGGTGACTAAAATAATTTAGTAGCCAAAAGTATAGGTTTTGGCGACTGAAAAACTGTTTGGTCGCTGATTATATGTGTTTTGGCGACTAAAAACAGTTTGGTCGCTGAAAGTGAAGCTTTTTGGCTACTAAAAAAAATTTAGTAGCTAAAAACAGGCAATTGGCGACTAAAATTCAGTTTAGTAGCCAAAAGGGGACGTTTTTGGCGACTAAAAACAAGTTTAGTCGCCAAAATTGTTTATTTTTAGGCGGAACTTATTTTTTTAGCGACTAAAAAATAATTAGTAGCCCAAATTACAGAATTGGCGACTAAATAATGGATTTAGTCGCCAAAAGTGGCCTCAATTTTTTTTAGTAAATAATTTATTTTTTACATAAATTATATTGAATAAAAATAATTATATTTATATATATAATTTTATGTTAATACGGGTCAATATACTATATAAATAATATATATTGCATATATATTCATGTGGTGTTGTAGTGGCATACTGGACGGAGTGTGTTGCTAAAGGTTTGGAATGTGGGACAGGTTGGTGCTTCGAATCTCAAAAAAAGCAAAAAAGTTGGTACTTTTTTTTTTCACAGAAGCACGTTTGGCGACTAAAATTATTAGTCGCCAAAAGTCTTTATTTTGGCGACTAAACGGTTTAGTCGGCGATTCAGTGAGTATTGGCAACTAAAGGATTAGTCGCTAAATGTATGATTTTCAAAAGTGTAAATCACTATTGGCGACTAAAACTTTGGTCGCTAAAGACCTGTTTTTTGCCGACTAAAAAAGTTTTAGTCGCCAATACCTCCGGCGACCATGTATTCGCGACAAAAGCAGCGACTAAAAATTTTAGTCGGGGAAACTAAAAAGTCGACTTTTGGCGACTAAAAATGGACTTTTGGCGACTAAAAATTTAGTCGCCAAAGGTGATTTTTCTTGTAGTGTCATCTTGATACTACAAATGCATATTCCTTGGAAGAAATGCCACTGGGAATAGGTAAGTTGGCTAGTCTTCAAACACTATCTAATTTTATTGTTACTAAAAACAGTGGGCATCAGTTAAGCGAGTTAGGGAATTTAATTTATCTTCACGGGAAGTTTTGCCTATCTGGATTACAAAACGTGGTGGTTTCATTAGATGTAAGAGAGGCGAATTTAAATGATAAGAAGGGTTAGATGTGTTATCAATGGAATGGAGTGTTAACTTAGATGATTCACGAGATGGAAGAGTTGAAACAGAAGTGCTTGACATGCTACAACCTCACAAGAATTTAAAAGAGTTCCATATCAAAGGCTACTTTGGTACAGGATTTCCAACTTGGATAGGAGATCCTCTGTTCTCCAATATGGTTGAGATAAATTTAGATAATTGTGGAAATTGTGCATCCTTGCCACCACTTGGACAACTACCCTCTCTCAAAAAGCTTAACATTAAAGGAATGAGTGTACTAAAGCATGTTGGTCGTGAGTTTTATGGGCAGGGTGGTTTTAAACCTTTTCAATTACTGGATACTCTAAGCTTTGAGGATATGCCAGAATGGGAGAATTGGTATACTTTTGGAGATCACAAGGAAGTTCAGCCATTCACTCGTGTCCAATATCTCTCCATAATAAAATGTCCGAAACTTCTTAAAATGTTGCCTACTGATCTACCTTGTTTGAATGAGCTAAAGATTTCAGAGTGCCCGCAATTTCTAGTTGAAGGTTCCAGCATTAACCTCCCATCACTCACCTCAATAGCTACAAATAACGTTCCTCTAACAAGCCTTGAAGCGGTCCTTGAGATAAGGAGTATGGTTTACGATGAACTAATATTGACAAATGCAAAGTCTAAGCACCCAAGTTCAATAACATCCTTAAGCATTGGGATGATTAAGAAACTTGAGCTCTTGCCGAAATGGGTTACTCATGGGCTGATGGAACTTGAAGCATTGAACATTACAAGTTGTGAAGAACTCAAGACACTATGGAAGAATGAGGCAACAGTGCAACACAGTATCCATGCATTCCGAAGTTTGGAAATTAAAGGCTGCCCCCAGCTTGTTTCATTGTTTGAAGAAGATGATGATGAAGAAAATGAAGGACAACATCAACAACAACAAGAAGAGGGACTCCCTTGCATAGTGAGGCTTGAGGATCTAACAATAGATAATTGTGAAAAGTTAGAGAAACTACCACGACTGCTACATACCTTTCCTTTTCTTCGAGAGTTGTATGTCTTTAAGTGTCCAAATCTCGGCTCTTTTCCAAAAACAGGTTTTCCGTGCACGCTGAAAACACTCCAGATATGTGATTGTGAGTCTTTGTAATCCTTATTCGAGTGGATAAGGCAGTTTAATGATAATAATCTTGAATCATTAGATGTTGTTAATTGTCCATCCTTTACGTGCTTGATATCGTGCAGAGGCATGCAGCTACCGCCCTCACTCAAACGACTTGTTATTGATGGGTGTGATAAGTTGGAGACACTACTAGTAGAGGAGGGGATGGAAATTAATTGTCCATCTCTTGAGTTTGTTTGGATCAGTGGTTGTAATAGGCTCAAATACTTGCCAAATGCCCTTCCTAATAATAACAATCTCGGGAATCTCAGTCGATTGATCTTGTTTGGGTGTAAGAATTTGGAGTACATTCCGGAAGGATGGTTCCACTCCGTAACAAATCTGACATATTTGGATATCAGGGATGCAAAAAACTGAAAGCCTGTAGACGTCCCCGAACGTCCCCGGGAGGATGAGTCCCGTTCTGTTCATTTTGGGCTCACTACAGTTCGGACTCAAATTGTCACGGTTCGTAATCTGAACCAAAGAGTCCAAATCCGGCAAATCATTTTGAGAAAACAAATTTTTAGAAAGAAGTGCCAAACATGGACTGCTTTGCCAGATACAGAGTCACCACCTAAATATTTTATTTTGGGAAATTTAGGAAACCCTGACTCGTTGCCTAAGGCCACGTGTCCGTCATCACCAAAGTTGCCTCGGCTCGGGAACTTGGGTACGATTGGGGAAGGTCACTTCGTGAGCACCCCCGCTCGCCCGATCAAAGATCGGCCTCTACTAACCATGATATCTAGTTTTGAAAACATTATGCGTTCTTATTCCAGTTATTATCCTAGATTTACTATGTGATGCGCACAGCATACAAGTATAGACTGAGTCGCCTGAATTGGAACAAAACATTTCCTGTTTATTTTTTAAAGTGGTTTGCTACTCGCAAGTAGGCTTAAAATGCGGATTTTGCCACCCTCAGGTGGGCTTTAGAAAAGATGGTTTTGCCAGTATCTAGTGGGCTTAAAACTCACAATCAATGAATTGTTCCAATCCAAATAACCCAACCTTCACCCACAGGCATTCAGGCAGTTATATCACATAAGCACATAGCCTCATGGTAATCATGCTATCATGGCAGTCACTCACACGCATGCAAGGATGCTAAAGCATAAAACTTACCGAGTACTCCAAGCCAAAACAGAAGCTATGTTAGAAATCCATGCATGATCCTAACTATACAAAAAAATGCCTAATGCAACACATGCAAAATGCAACTAAGGTAGGCTCAGCTATTCTAAACATGGCATATGAAATGCAACAGCTAACATGTATTCAACTCGGAATTGAAATACAATGCAATGTATGATGCGCCGAGCCCGATGCATGCAAAACAGATGAATGAATGCAAACATGCTATCATATTGTATGCTAATTGAAACATGCCCTAGTCTAACCATCATAAGCTAGTAAATAAAAAGGGAGAAAGACGTGGGGTTGGAAGACATACATCACGCGCACGCATACTTATTACAACATTGCCCTCTCTCGGAGGGTCCGAATAAATAATATACAGTCCCAAATAAATAATACAGTCCGAATAAGTACAAAACCCTAATTAATTAACAAATTAATCTAGGAAAGCAGTAAATTAGCATGCAAGCCTATGGACTGCCTCAGCTCTGTTCCGAATGATGAATGACGCGTGCTTGAGTTGCCTTGTGCAGAAATCCGTTGCGATGCCTCAATTAGCCTCTGTTTATAATTAAGCCCGGAATATTGCACGAAGCTCCAAAAGACTGCTGGTTTCTGATTTGCTGCAACAGAGAGCAAGAAAGGGGCATGGCAATGTATTTTCACATATGTATACTTGTCTCGATCCTCGTGCCATCAATCACGCATCTCGTTGCATGATGGCCGAGGAGTCGAATTGCACGACTTAATATGAAATGAATGCACATGAAAACATAACAAGGCTTAGACTCCATCATCAATAATCCGAAGTGTCGGCAACCGGGAATTGAGACACGTTCCCTCACTCAGAGTATGAAACGTCCCTCGTTTCCCGTGCTCGGGCTAACTCCTATCCCAAACACAATGCAATATGCATGACATGCATGAATGCAATCCTAACATGCAACCTAGCATACATAATGCTATGAAATGGCATACACAATGCATGATGGACTTACACCAATATGGGTGGACCTCAGCCACACTCACGTCAGTAGCCATTAGATGAAATGAGATAACCGAAATGCGTGCACACATGCACGCAAACCGAGGATCGATCCTAAGGCACAACATGCGACTCTAACAAGACATGGCAAGGGATGAAAGATGGCATATGAGAATGTAAATTCCAGCACTGAAACATGATGCTAAATGGTCCCGAAACATGGAAATATGGCACCCAATGCATGAAGTAAACCCTGAAACTCAAAACTAGGCACATGTATTGACTTATAGCTATGCAAAGCAAGCATTATTTGAATATGAGACACAAAGACAGAGCCAAGGCAGTCCCAAAACATGTACATTTCCAGTTTAAAGCATGGCCAAAAAGTGCTAACATGATGGGCTAAAATAGCATGCAATAATGACTAGCAAGCATGGTTTACATGGCATGTATATGAAGCACAAGAGAACTCATCAAACCAGCCAAAATCAGTGAATAAAACATGTCAAAATATGCCCAAATAACTTCTGAAATGCAGCCAACATATGCAAAAATAATGGGTTCCTTTAAAGAGCCATACAAGGGGTTATTAAGCACCTACAAGATAGACACTTAGCAAGACCAAATCTACTCTGGAAATGGGTTATGACAGTCCTAAAACCCACCAAATAGGCCCTGGAATTAGTCTCGGAAACATGCAAAGAAAGGCCTCTTTGAGAGGCCTTGAACGGGATTGCTCTACACATGCATCATAGACATAAAATATGGCCAAGAGGGCCTCGGACGGAGCCAAGGCAGACCTCAAAACCCTCAGAATAAAGCCTAAAAAGTGACTTCAATGCATGCAAAATAGGGTCCCTTTGGAAGGCCCAAACATGCTAGTAAAGAGAATGAGGGGTGAGAGGGTCACCCCTCTATGATTTCAAAGCTTAAAACCTCATCAAAGCCACTAAAAATCCACTGGATTTCAATGGCTAAGAGGCCAAAACAAGACTTATGCAAATGCTCAAATGCATGGCTCAAAGCATGTGGAAATGAAGCATGCAAGGAAGGAGATGACTCCAAACAGAAAAGTGACCTCAAGAAAACTTAAAGAGAAGGTCAAAACAAGATTTTTTCCAGTTTATATCAAGCCTCGAAAATATTCACAAGTAGGGCTAAAACATGATGCAAAAATAGCCCTAAAAGAGTGATAAAGGACAAGGGGCAGCAGATGGTCTCAAACAGCAAAGAGCCCTTCAAAAAAGTTGAAGAGGGGCTCAAAATAAGATAATTTACAGTTTAGGTTGAAGCCCAGAAATGTAAGCAAAAGGGGCTAAGAGATGAAGCAAAATAAGGCTAGAAAAGGGGAAAAGAGGATTTACCCTTGTAGCACAGCAATGCAGCAGCTTTTGGTCCAAGAAAATGAGCTCCTAACCTCTGAAAATCAGCCTCAAGGTGTTGGAATGGAGGATGGAGGTGGTAGGCTATGAGTTGGTGTGTAAATGGTGCAAGAACAAGGGTGTTTTGAGGCTTGGATGAGAGAGATATGGAAGATTGTATGCAAATGCTCCAGCTAGTTTTTTTCTAACCCTTAGAAATGAAGCTCAAGTGTTGGCTTTATAGAGGAGAGAAGCCAAAAGAAAATGGGGGGAAAAACCAATTCAAATGTCCCTCCAAAAGGACAGACCCTCGGACAGAGGGTCTGGTGCAAAACAGCTGGCACAGCTGGAATGCACCAGAAGGGACAAAAATGGCCGGCCAGGTTCAAAAGGGCCAAGTGGCTGGCTGACCACCTCCCTTGGTCAGCCGACCAGGGGTCAAAGGGGTCAACAAGAATTGCTGGTCGCCACCCCAAAAAGGTGGCCTCCCAGATGAGTGCAACACAACTGTAGGGTCAAAACCCAGAAAATGTGAACCAGGAGAGTGGAAAACCAGCTTTTTAGAGGGGTTCAAAAGGGTCAAGAACAATTGCTGGTCTGCCTACCCATATTGGTGGCCTCCCAAGTGTGTACAACACAATGATGTGGTGGAAAATCAGAAAAAGTGGCCTGGGAGTGGGAAAAACCAGCTTCCTAGTGAAGAAAACGGGCGATGAAGAGCGATGAAGAAATAAAACTGGTTTTTCAGGAAAATTGCTGGTCTCCCACCCTCCTACAACCTTTCTAACAATGAAAATAAGGTCTTGCCAAAAATGGACCAAGACGGATGCAAAACGAAGGTTTGGGGGGCAAAACACGCAGTTCGGGGCCCCGAAAACAGGCTGTTAGGCACCGGAAGTGGCGTTCGACCACGGAGTTGGTCTCTCGGGCCACAGTGTCCCTCAAAAGGGAGGAAACAAGGTGTGTGCCAAAAACCGGAGCAAACGGAGGTAGTTAAGCGGTCCTGAACCGAGGCACACGGCCGACGGCTCCGAAAACCGGAAACCGGGCTCCAAACAGGAAAAATGGCCTACGACCATGAAACGTAGCCTACAGCCACTGAAAGATGATCTACGAGACCTCTCCCTCCCTTCGGGAAGAGAAAACAAAGAAAACAGGGCCTGGTTCGCAAACCGAGGCAAAGCACAAAAGAGTCCGGAAGTCTGGAGGCAAGGCTCGCAGCCGTGACTCCGCAACCTCAGAATGAGCACAATATGCAACATCACCAAGCGCTCAATCAGTGACGTCTGAGTCTTAAGGTCGGTCAAAAATGGGGTGTCTACAGTTGCCCCTCTTTGACAGAACTCGGAAGTCAAGGAGTGACGGGAGTGAATGTCAAAGCCCAGAGACGACCCATTTTTGACAAGGCCGAAGGCTTAGACAAACAGGCGAGACGAACAAAAAGATGTGCCCGCAGGCATGCCCGCAGGCAGGGGGCAAAATGCAAAGCGATATACACAAAGCCGGATGTAACTCAATGATCATGCGAAGCAACAAGCTGTAATGAAGCAAATATTCACAATAGATGCAACAATTTTAAGCAAGAATGCAAAGTAAAACTACATTTCATGCAGTTAAAATGCGAAGAATTATTCAATTCTCGCCACGTCTCACACGGAGAAGATACAATACCTGCGCAGTTCATCTGGTCGCACCAGCCTCAAATGAACCGTACATACAATATCGTGCCTGCAAAAGGAAGAGACTCAACAAGCGCAACATAGTTAGCAACATATGTTTAACGTGATATCGAATGCAGACAAAAGTGGTGTTGATGGGTGAGTGCGTCGCAATGCGAGAAGCAATGCGCGTGACAACGCCAGTTAAACACAAGGGTATGACAATACTCGTGAAACGTGCAGAACAGTGCAAGTGGTGTGCGTGAGAATGCAAGTGACGTGCATAACAATGCAGGCTAAGTGTAAAACTCGAATGCACATTTTGAAACGAAACAACGAGCAAAGCAATGCAAGTTTCGACGAAGGTGGCTCAATCGCGACCTCTGGTTTACCTCCCGGAGGGGTCACAACATATTCAAAAAGGATACACCTCGCTTTTGACGAGTAACAATGAGACACGCATCAAAAGTTGGAGTTGAAGTTCCCGCGGAGGGATTTTGCGACGAAAAGTGCACTTTCCTTGTACTTTCTCGGGTGCCGGGGACTCCAATCATCACCAAAATTTGCAGAGACCTTGGAGACCACCTTGGGAAAGTTGCTGACCAGGTTTGGTCCAAGGGGGAGGCCACCGGCCAGGTTTTTGAAATGGGGGTGGCCGGCCTACCAGAAAAGGTGGCCGGCCGGCCACCTAGCCCAAATCCGGGGCAGTTTGGTATTTTTGCTCTTATTTCTTTAAATATACAAAACCAAACACTTTATGCTCATAACTCCAAGGCCGAAATCAGTCCCTCTACCTTCCTATTGCATTTTCTCTCTCAGATCTGCGCTCTATACGTGTTTTCCAACGCCCCACGCCAAGTTGTTTCGCGAAAACTTTCAGTTTTCTTCACTTTGGACCGATTAAAATTTGGTTTTGGAGCTTCTTTTCTCATTTTCACCACTTGAGGTAAGTTTGTCTCAATATTTGGAAGATTTTCTCGGGAGTTGACTTTTGTTGACTTTTCCATTTCCCGAGAGTTGACTTTTGTTGACTTTTTTCAATTTTGGCTCATTTTGCTCCTTTTTGTAGATTTCTTGAGATAGCGGGTCATTTTCCCCATGGCGGAGGTTCTCCAGGTGCTGGAGGTGA
This sequence comes from Camellia granthamiana, assembly GCA_036172215.1. Taxonomy (NCBI): domain Eukaryota; kingdom Viridiplantae; phylum Streptophyta; class Magnoliopsida; order Ericales; family Theaceae; genus Camellia; species Camellia granthamiana. Next base: position 122,515,577 of record CM069908.1, on the reverse strand, counting down.
TCCGGACATCATGTCTTTACCCCCAAGGGTTCGGCCATTCATCCCCGAGAGGTATGACCCTCCGACACATATCCTCCCTCAGGCGGTTTTTTATCATTTTACTGATTTCGATGATCGAGCGCCTGGGGATCTGCTTTTGCAAGAGCCGGAGTCCCACCTCTCTCATCAGGCACGAGAGGTATTTACTTCACTTTTACATTTTCTGCAATGTATTCTGCATTTTTCGTGCATTTCGTGCTTTCACCATGTTTATCTGCTCACTTAAGCACACAGCTTGTTTTGAATGTTTAGTCTATAACACCGTATTCCGTTTGCATCTTGAACACACAGTTCAAACACTCTGACTTTCTGAACACGCAGCCCGTATATCGATTGTGAACACACAGCACCCACTTGTTTGAGAATTGAACACACAACCCAAACTTTGAGATGAAAACACAGCCCACTGATTTTGAAATCTGAACACATAGCTCAAACACTTGACGTTGATGTTGAACACATAGCTTGAACTTTGATGACGAACACACAGCCCATTTTTCTGATTGTGAGCACACAGCACACATTCGTTGAGAGTTAAACATATAGCCCAAACTTTGAGATGAACACACAGCCCGCTCTTTGAAATCTGAACACACAGCTCAAATACTTGATGTTGAACACACAGCTCGAACTTTGAGATGAACACACAGCCCACACTGATTGAGAGTTGAACACGCAGCCCAAACACTTGATGTCGAACACACAGCTCGTTGTTGAGGTGAACACACAGCACACACTGATTGAGAGTTGAACACGCAGCCCAAACACTTGATGTCGAACACACAGCTCGTTGTTAAGGTGAACACACAGCACACACTGATTGAGAGTTGAACACGCAACCCAAACACTTGAATCCTGAACACACGGCTCTTACTTTGAATTTTCCGAACACACGACCCAAATTCTGTATCTGATTTGATTTTGCACACAGCTCATATATTTCATTTGCACGCAGCTCATTCATTTCATTCGCACGCAGCTTATTCATTTCATTTGCACGCAGCTTATACATTTCATTCGCACACAACTTATTCATTTCATTTGCACGCAGCTTATTTTGAAACTGAATACATGTGTTCATCCTGAGTGCAGGTGACTTCTCGTACTGCGCGAGGATATGGCTCCATCGTGGCGAGAGAGTGGTACGCAGAGCACCCGGAGGCTGTCCGGGATTTGGTTGACTTGGCAGGGTTTGGGCCCTTCTGCGCTGGGATATCTCGCTGTCCTGCTAGTAGGACGCTGATGGGTGCCTTGGTAGAGAGATGGTGGGACACCACCAACTCCTTCCATTTCTCTGCTACCAGGGACATGACTATGACCCCGTTTGACTTCTCGGTATTGACTGGCCTTGATGTGGGAGGTTGGGCAATCCCATATGACGAGGACATGGGCCAGTGAAAGGCCGCCTGGATCTACCTATTGGGAGCTCGCCCACCAGTTGACAGATCTTCGGGTAGAGTCCGATATACCTGGTTTTCTTCCCATTTTAGGAGGGTGGAGATGGAGCCTGAGACTCCTGAGGAGGTAGCACAGTACACCCGCGGATTTCTGATGTTCCTCTTCGGGACCACTCTGTTTGCCGATAGGGGGAACACTGTCGGGCTCTATTTGTTGAGTGCTCTAGTGGACCTATCGCAGGTCAGCCGATATGATTGGGGTGGCGCCAGCCTGGCTACTCTCTATTGCTATATGAGCGCGACCTCCTGCGGACGGGGGAACATAGTCGGCGGCTATTGGAGGGCCTGGGAGGTATTTTCTGCCTTTTTGATTTACATTTCTGCTTCTCATTATTTGTACATTGCACACACGGCGCACTTTACTCCCTGTATCTCGCACTTTGCTTTCAGCATTTTGTATTTACATTCTGCACTCAGCATTCTGTATTCTGATGGCTACTGCTCTGTTTTCCACAGCTATAGATCTACGCGTACTTCCCGACGCTAGCTCCAGAGCTTGAGGTGGAGGTGCCCCTCATGACCCCATATTCACTTGTATTCGAGGGCCAGTACCGGCCGAGACCTCGGGAGTCTTTCCTCTACCTACGGCAGTACTTTGATACAGTGCGGTCGTCAAAGGTATTTCAGAACTTTCAGTTTTTCATGTTTTCATATTCTTGATTTATCTTGCACATTCACAATTTCTGATCAGCTTATGCACCGGTTATCCGCAGATCACATGGCAGCCCTGGGCGCCTCTAGGTAGAGACCTCCGATTCCAGTTTGCCGGAGCATGGGATGCCTCTCGATATAGGATCCTGTTCGAGGGGCCAATTGGTAGGGCCTGGTTTTTGGGGGATCGCTTTTTGCGTCAGGTATGGGGCTACCCTACTCAGGACCTTCCCTCAGCACCCCCAGGCGATATGCGGACCGCCGATAGTGTCACGACCCAAACCCGGCCCTATGGGTTTAGCACCGTAACCGGCCAGTAATCCGAGATTACCGAAGGCCTGCTTAACAGTAGTACAGTAAAATAGAGTTCAGGGCCTGGCGGAAGCCAATACAGTAAATAAATAATGTCCATTGAGCTGTGACAGTCTGTATGCCAAAAAGATTTTTCATGCATTCACACATGTAGAACAGTACAGTCTATACAACATTTACAGTCACACAGTACAGGGACTTAATCCCTTGATAGCAGTACAGTTAGTAGCTGACGGTCTATACAGTAATCCAAAACGGTACGGAGACAGACGGGGGAAAAACAAAACACCCCAAAGCCATAGCATGGCGACTCGGAACCTCGCAGTGAGGCACATAGGCTGGCTTGACAAAACTGGAGTCTAACCCACGTTCCTAGCTCCGATCTGGTGGCTGAGCACCTACATATATATATAAACAGTGAGCTAAAGCCCAGTGAATAACATAATGCGTAAAGAGGTTTAGAATGAATGTCCTTACAGTAATGAAAACAGTTCAATTCAATCAGTATATCAGTTGTTCAGTACGGTAAACAGTCATATGTGGTACATCCATTAGCATATCAGTAATAGTAGGTCTTAAAAGACCGAACAGTAATGATGGCCATCAATCAATAAACAGTAGTAGTTCCACGAGGGAACCGACAGAGATCTCTGTAACAGTAACAGTAACAGTAAACGGTAGGTGCTAAGGATACCACAGTACAGTTCATAAATAAAGGACACACATTCATTCAGTAACAATATCAGTTCAGTAAACAGTTCAGTATTCGGAAGATAAACATTTTGAACATATCTTTACACAATTGTTACTCATAGAGTTCTAGGCTACAGTGAACTAGAGCGTCTCCCCGGAATGCCAACCCTATACAGTTAACAGATTGAACACACTCTAAGTTTCACAGTTGGGAAAGATAAACATTAACCCCCTATTATACCTCGGTGTGTTCTACATCTATATCCTCATTAAGATGTCTAAAACTAGGCCTAGGAATGCCTAGGATGGAATGAGGATGCAAAGATGTATTCAGAAAACATTTGCAGAATTTTCAGTGAAACAGAGTCCCGCTCGAGCGCAGGTTTCCCCGCTCGAGCGGACAAGAAAACAAAGGTACCCGCTCGAGCGCCAACTTCCCCGCTCGAGCGTGTCACTCAATACTCCGCTCGAGCGTACATTTCTCCGCTCGAGCGGACTGATGAACAGTGCAAAGTACTGGATGCTTGATTTCTCCGCTCGAGCGCTACTTATTCCGCTCGAGCGGACTGTAAAACAGGTCAAAGTACTGGGAGCTCGATTTCCCCGCTCGAGCGCTACTTTCCCCGCTCGAGCGGGAGGCAAAATTCTGGAAAATCCAGGTTTGTGTTCTAAGTCCAAAACTCAAATTTGATGCTCCCAATTCGATCCTCTAGGGCCCATTTCTTGGAAAACTCTTTTAACCATATAGAATAACATGTTTCAAAACTCAATTTAAGAAATCAAAACCCAAGGGTGTTTAATCAAACTCATTTCCAAACCAATTTCCCATGAACAAGCATGAACATGCAACATGCATGAATTCAAACCGTTTCAAGACTTCAAAACATGCTCTAATGAGCCAATTGTTTCACAAACAAGATGAAATCATGGCCTACACTCAAAACATGGACATGCATGTGACAATTTGCCATGAACTCAACTCAAAATCCAACAATACTTACATGCATGCATGAATTATGCTCTATTTCAACATGCTAGAACTAATTCATGGCTCAACTCTACAATGAAGCATGAATCATGCAAGAATTAGCTTAAACACAACATTAAGAAGGTAAAATCCTTACCTAAGTCTTGTGGTTCAAGTGTAGAAGCTTAGATATGAAATTCTATACTTCAATCCTCTAAATTTCCACATACAATCAAGCAAAATGTGATGAAAATCAACTCTCTCCCTTTTCTCTCTCTCTAGGGACGGTGGAGCTCTCAATTTTGGCTGAGGAAATGTTTGTTTGATCATGTGTACAAGGCTCCAACAAGTTCAAGCTAGTGGGCCACTAAGTGGCAAAATAGTAATTAAGGCAACTCTTGTAATTGGTTCATTTTAATCTAATTTAATCATACCAAATCACATTTTAATCAAATACACCATAAAATTATATAAATTCTAATGGTTCCAAATCATCAATCAATTTACGGTTCGACCGCCGATAAGGCCTTCAATTAGCAGTTTAAACATAAAACATGAACAGATAAATATTCAATCAAACAGATAGAGTATGCAATACAATAGATATACTCAATCGATTAAGGTTTAATTTCAGTCAGTCAGTTCGGTATTTTATTCAGTCCAGTTATCAGTCATTATCAGACTCAGTTAACAGTAATCAGTGGTTATCGGTAAGCAGTGATGAGGGTTGTTACAGATAGGCTCCCTCCCCAGGGTGTTGTTGACGCCCGGTTGGGTACTGATGCGTTTCTTCACATCGAGGAGGGGGATTACGCTACTTACCGTCACACATATTTGATGCCTCCATTGACGGGAGTCCGTACTCCGACGGTGAGGTCTGCTGGTATGCCATCATCGAGCCGGGCTCGGACTGCGGATGTCCCTTCCACCAGCAGGGCTGGCACATCTAGAGGTGGGGGTGGATTGGTTCCCCCGATTCCTCCGACTCATTTTCATGCTGGATGGCCAGAGATCCCGACCGAGTTGATAGGATGGAGATATGGGGCTTCATACCCGATCCCGATAGAGCCTCCGCTACCTGATCATCGATTTGTCAGAGACCCCGACTCGCCACCGGTATGCTTTACAGCTTTGATTTATCACTCTAATACTCGGACACTCATTCATTTACTGATGATCTTGCATTTGCATTTGCAGCCTTTCGTCGAGTATATGGATGAGATGCTCGGATTGGTAGCCTCACTCGAGGGCATGGTCCTACGGAGAGAGGCGCAGTTGTCCATCATGGGTGTCCAGGTATTCTTTAGTTTTCTTGCATTTATCATACTTCTGATGACATGCTGATCTTGAACATCTTATTGCATTGATAGGCTACCTGTGTAGAGCACATTTGACACACACCACATTCATGTACTATATCTGCATACATCCACTCTGTGTAGTTTGCTTGCATCTGCATCTGATATACATGTTTTAGCTGATGTACTCAAATTGCACTCTTTATTTTCAGATGCCTCCGGTGTATGTTCAGCCACAGGCCGGGCCATCTAGGCCTTCTCGAGGAGCCGGGCCATCTGGGCCTTCTCGAGGAGCTGGACCATCTATGCCTTCTCGAGGAGTCAGGGGAGGGGGGTCGTCTCGCAAACGCAGAGCACACATTATAGAGGAGGAGGCCAGCGAGGAGGAGGAAGCTGCAGATCGTCAGTCAGAGACATCTGCTGACAGGGAGGAGGGTTCCGACCCTGGTTCCGGAAGTGGAGGTGAGGCCGAGGAGGATCCCGAGGATGACAGCTCCGACTCAGATGGCACTGGTGGTGCAGAGACTGTTCCGCAGAAGAGGACAAAGAGGGCCTCTTATTCCTGCTCTTGAGAGCATCGATGTAGTTGTTTCCTGCTTTATTTACCTTTTTACTAGTAGTTGTAGCACATTGTACATTGTTAGGCAGTTTTATTTTCTGTAAAACTTGTACCCTTGTCGTAAAAAGTTGTAACAAAGGAAGCATGATGGAATGAAACAGTTTTTGGAAAAAGTGTTGTATTTTATGTTCTTAGCATCGTATCGCATCATTTTGCACAAAAATGAGATTGAATGGAATTGTGCGCTGTGTATTTACCAAGTCAGGTAGTGAACCGGCGCAACAAACTAAACAACCTAACTTACTAAGAAATAACAAAACCTTAGCAAGTTTACAACTCAATAAGCAAAACACAACAAAGTTGATAACTCGATAAGCAAGGCACAACAAAATTGATTAAACAAAGAGTAACAACTCAATGCACGAAACTCGACAGCTCGACAAAACTTAACAACTCGATAAACAAGACATCTCAATAAACAAAACAACAACTCAATAAGCAAAGCAACAACTCGATAAGCAAGACTTAACAACAACTCTATAAACAAAGTGCATTTCGGACGATCTGGGTGACGGAACGCATCCGAAACAAAGGGAAATTGAGGCCTTCGACACTCCCGATGCATGCAAATGCTGGGAACTTCCTTCTAGAGGGTAGAACAGGACCAAAGACACATTTTGCAGCATGCCCGACCACCTTTAGGAGCTTGCTGACCAGCTTTTTGCATTTGAGGGGAGAGGGGTGGTCGGCCTACCAGAAAAGGTGGCCGGCCGGCCGACCCACCTAGCCCAGCAGCCACCAAATTTTCGACATGTGTCCCCCCGAACAGTGTCTTATCCTCTTTAAAAGTCCTAGCCTCGTGGTTGATTCATTTCATCTCAGTTTTTCACCAAAATGGAGGCGTTTCTCGTCGAAAATCTCACAGCTTGGATCGCTTCTCTAGATGGCTGGGAAAAGTTGAACTTCCGGGGCTTCGGCTTGAATGCACTATTCACGCTGAGCCGTACTCCGCTGCACCTTCCCTTCCTTCATGCCGCAGTGAGGTTTTGGAACCCGGTAACACATGTTTTCAGCTTCGGCGGGCAAGAGGTATGTCCAACTTTCGAAGATTTTCAAGTTTTGATGGAATCTGAACGCCATGAAGAAATTTTGCCCCAGTTTCGCTTCAGCCACACCCAAGCTTTAGGGCGGATGTGTGGGCTTACCATGCATGACGCTCGGTCTCTGATTTGCAACGGGGAACTGGACATCCTCGGCTTGATTCGTCACTTTTCTGATGTCGGTGACCGTGGCAACCATCATTGGCAAGGTTTTCGGCAACACGCCCTTTGTTTGTGTATGCTATCTCACTTTTTGCTTGCCCCAGGCTTTAGTAGATCTAGCATTCGTCTAATTGAAGTTGCTCAAGGCTTGAAAGAAGGAAAGAGCTGCATCGCCATGACATTGGCCGAGACACTGACGAGCTTAGATGCTTTCTATCGTCGGGAGACGACCAGGTTTGCGGGGAGTCCACTACTGCTGCAGGTAATGTTTCCCATCCAATCTCACATATATATTGCTCACATCACTCGGCCCTCAGGCTCGGTTTTTTCTCACAAAACCCTTTCCTTACTTTTCTCTCACCGTACATCTCTCTATTCTTTATTCTCTCATTTTTCATCCCTCCCCAGGTATGGTTGATGGATAAATTGCAGGTTGTGGACTCTTGCCCAGCCTACTCGGCTCGCGGCTACTTCTTTCGACAACGCCTAGTCGATGCCCTTGATGAGGGATAGTGGTTCGACTAGATGTGCAATTTGTCTGCAGATCGCATTGCTTGGCGCTGTCCTTGGCTCAATCTCCCGGCAATGAGCTATAACATGTCCCGGCAGACCGGGATCCAGTTGATTGGTCTGACTCACTGTGTGTTCTACTTTCCGTTCCAGTTCTAGCGCCAGTTTGGTCATGATCAGACTTGCCCGCCAGAGGGGATAGAGTATCCTGCTGCATTCCCGGTTCGAGGCGCACATCTTGCCCGTTATGCCACAGCATGGAGGACTAGAGAGCTCCTGGCCCCCGCTCCCACTTTCAGTTGCACTTTGTCTGATGAGTGCTTAGATTGGCTCAATGAATAGACACAGATTGGGCCCAGCTTGGCATCAGAGGCTTCGACCAGCTCTGGGAGGGGGCGCAGGGATACCTGACTTATCTATACCCCGGATTTATTGCTTTACTAGTACTTTCAAGTTTTCTTTATGAATGTAATAAAAAGCAACTTCAATTTGTATGCAAGAGCAGGAGAACTCTATTTCGAAATCAATGAAATTGAAGGTTGTGGGTACTGAAAATTTTCCGCTTTGGTCCAAAAATGGTCTAAGTTGTAAAAATATTAATTTGAACAAAGTCAACTTTTATTAAAACTTTTCAAAACCATTTTCGATATGGATCAGAACTGGACACGCCTGAGATCTGTCACTGAGATGTACAACCCCGGACCCCTGCAACTGGGAAGTTGCCCCTAGTCTGCATAGTACCACGGCACTGTATGGCAACGGAAAGTTGCCTCTAGTCTGAAAGCACTGCACCGGAGATCATAACCGAACTTTTTGAATGCTGAATAGACGAAGATGGCCGAGATGATCAAATGGACAAAGTTGATCGGGGAAAAAGTTTATGGCTGAACTGAATTTGTCTGCGTATCCCAAAGATGGGAATCAAGCCTTACGTAGTTTAGGCCCGGGTTCACTCGAGTATTTTCACTCTCCTTTTACGCTCTAACTTTTGCCAAGGCCGCCCTTTGCGGGTTTTCAACCTTGCGAGCTCAGTTTTTATAATTTCAAAATTTTTTATGCTCTGAGTTTTGCCTAGGTCGCCCTTTCGGGTTTTCAGCCTAGCGAGCCTCTCAAGGGTAATATTTCTTCAACTTGTCCATATTGATCGGCTGTGAGAACTCTAGGGCATCTAGATCCATCAGAACCACAGCTCCACCTGGCCAGATAGACTTAATGATGTAGGGACCAGTCCAATTGGGTCTAAACTTGCCCCTTGGGTCGTGGATGGGAGCTCGGTTGTCCTTGAGCACCAAATCTCCTTCCTTTAGATTCCTGGACTTAACTTTCTTGTTGAAAGCCCGGGTAATTCTGCGTTGATAACCTTGAACATGGTACAGTGCTTTCAGTCTCCTCTCATCAAAGAGCATGAGTTCCTCAAATCTGCTCTGCTGCCAATCTGCCTCGGCTATTTGACACTCAGCCAATACTCACAAAGACGGAACCTCAATTTTGATAAACCAATGAATATGGAGTCGCCCCAGTAGAAGTTCTGATTGAAGTCCGGTAGCCCCACAGAGCAAACGGTAGCTTATCTGGCCAGTCCCGGTAAGTTTCCACCATCTTCTACAATATGTGTTTGATATTCTTGTTGGCGGCCTCAACCGCTCCATTGGTTTGCGGCCAATAAGTAGATGACTTATGAAAAGCCACGTTGTATTTTTCCAACAAGTCAATCACTTCCTTCTTGAAGTGGGAACCGTTATCTGAAATTATCTCGTTTGGGACTCCGTAGCGACAGATGATGTTATTTCTGATAAACTTCGCAACATGTGAAGCCTTCAACACCGCATAGGATTGGGCCTCAACCCACTTTGTAAAATAATCTATCGCGACCAGGATGAACTCATGCCCATTCGACCCCTTCGGAGTGACAGCCCCGATCACATCAATTCCCCAGACTGAAAATGGCCATGGCGAAGTCATATTGTACAGCTTCGATGGCGGAATGTTCATGCGATTTGCATGAATTTGACACTTGTGGCATCGCCGGACAAAACCGATACAATCCTCCTCCATGGTGGACCAGTAGTAACCCTGTCTGAGGATCTTCTGTGCTAGCATTACTCCATTCATGTGCGCACCGCATTCCCTTCCATGGATGGCCTCCATTAGACGCTTTGATTCTTCGGCATCGACACACAGCTTATGCATTCCCAAATGACCTCTCTTATACAGCTTACCCCCACAGATAATGAACTGAATGGCCATTCTTCTGATTGCCCTTTTATCCTTGGCATTTACCCCTGGAGGGTATGCTTCATTCTCCAAGAAATTCCAAATATCATGGTACCAGGGGTTTTCGTCCTGAACCTCATCTATTGCAGCAATCGACTCGTAGGCTGGCACAAATTTCTGGTCAATGATGACCGGACGCATCCGGACTCCAAACGGGATGTCTATCATGGAAGATAGAGTTGCTAAAGAATCTGCGAACCCGTTGTTCTCTCTTAGTAGATGAGCAAAGTTTAGCTTCTCAAACCGAGGAATTAACAAATCCAAGGTCCAGTGATACATCATCATCTTTTCTTCTTTGACTTTCCAGTCTCCTTTTGCTTGAGATACAACAAGGTTCGAGTCCCCGATGACGTCCAACCATCTTGCCCCTAGTTCCAGGGCTGCTTCTAGACCGGCAATGCATGCCTCATATTCGGCTTCGTTGTTCGAGACTTTGAACCGGAGTTTGAAGGCTAGAGGGATACGGGACTTGTCAGGTGCTATCAGCAACACTCCTATCCCATATCCGTACTGGTTTGACGCTCCGTCAAAGTACATCGTCCAAAATTCATCGTCGATATGCAAAATGGCCTCATCTGGGAATAAGTACTCAACTGCTTCACCCCCTTCCACTAGATGATCGGCTAAGAATTCTGCTACTGCTCTTCCCTTGACTGACTTGCGCGTCACATATTTCAAATCGAATTCGGAGAGCAGCAGCAACCAATGAGCTAGCCTACCCGTAAGTGCTAGTTTCTCGAAAAGATATTTGATGGGATCGAGTCGTGAAACCAACATTACGGAGTGAGCTAACAGGTAGTACCGCAGCTTCCTGGTAGCCCATACCAAAGCTAAGCAAGCCTTCTCCAACGGTGTGTAGCGAGTCTCATACTCTAGCATCTTCTTGCTCAGATAGTAGATGGCTCACTCCACTTTGTCCTCTGATTCTTGCGCGAGCATGCAGCCCATTGTAGTCTCAGTCACTGAAAGGTACAATATCAACGGTTTCCCCGGCTTTGGCGGTGACAACACGGGCGGGTTCTGTAAGTATTCCTTGATTTGTTAAAAAATAGTTTGGCATCGGCCGTCCCATTGGAATTTCTTGCCTTTTTTCAGGAGACCAAAAAGTGGTTCACAAGTCAAGGTTAATTTTTAGATAAACCGTCTTATGAATTGCACTTTACCCAGAAAGCCTCGCACCTCCTTTTCAGTCCTTGGTGGTGGCATTTCTAAGATGGCCTTGATTTTGGAAGGGTCGACTTCGATGCCTCTCTGTGTAATCAGAAACCCCAGCATTTTTCCCGCTGTAACACCGAACGTACACTTCTGAGGATTCAGCCGCAACCGAAACTCTTTGATCCTTTGAAAGAACTTTTGCAAGGCGGTGTAGTGGCCCTCTCTATCTTTGGACTTGACAATCATGTCGTCCACGTATACTTCAACCTCTTTGTGGATCATGTCATGCAATATTGTGGTCGCGGCCCGTTGATAAGTAGCTCCAGCATTCTTCAACCCAAACTGCATGACTCTATAGCAGTATATCCCCCATGGGGTGGTGAATGCAGTCTTTTCCTGGTCTTCAGGTGCCATTACTATCTGATTGTAGCCAGAGAAGCCATCCATGAATGAAAGCAAAGCATGCCCTGCTGTGAAGTCCACTAACTCATCAATATGCGGCAAGGGAAAGTCGTCCTTCGAACTGGCTCTGTTCAAATCCCTGAAATCCACGCATACTCGGATCCTGCCATCCTTCTTCGGCACTGGAACAATGTTGGCCAACCAAGTCGGGTATTCGGATACCAGCAAGAAGCCTGCGTCAATTTGCTTGGTGACCTCTTCCTTAATCTTGAGAGCCCAATCCGGGCGGATCCTCCTGAGTTTCTGTTTAACGGGTCGAGCCTCGGGGTCAAGAGGGATCCGATGCTGTACAATCTCAAGATCGATCCCAAGCATGTCTTCGTAGGACCACGCGAAAACATCTTTGAAATCTTTTAATAAAGCGACTAAGCGCTCACGTTCCTCCGAAGACAACGTGGACCCGATCTGGACCAGCCGCGGGTCCTCCTCAGTACCAACATTCACAGTAGTGATTTCATCAACTAACGGTTTAACAAATCTTTCCTGCTCTTGTTCAATTAAGCATTGCAAAACCGGAGGAATTTCATCCTCGTCGTTTTCGTCAAAATTTTGAAAGTCTGAGTTAATGCAATAAATGAAGGGCATAGAAAAGTACTCAGAAACCACAGTTACTTGATTCTCATTAAGCACATCCAAATCGTCCGATTCCTCGGTTACAATAGACTCAAAAGAGAAAGAAAAAGACAACCTAGACAAGACTGTGGCATCCGGGTTATCATCCCCAGGATTAGCAGACTCAGACTCAGTCGAGCTGGAACCTGATTCCGACTCACAAGACTCAGTGGAATCAGATTCCGGCTCACTACTTGACCCGGTGCTACTGGACAAAAATCCCTCTTCATATTGCCAAATGAGAGAGAGTGCGATAGATGCATCCAAAATAGTTGCTGGTAGGCTCGCAGCCATTTCATTCCCGATCGCGCATACCGAGAAGTTATCCCCCAAGCACTTCTGGCCGATCGGGGGATCTGAAAGTAGACATGCCAGCGCTACCCCCATCTCAAGTTCGGTGTCCTCAAATTGCACTTTCTTGCTCTGCTCAGCCTCAGCCAATGGGTCCGTCTGCTCTTCGGCAACATCCTCCCCGGATAACTGCAGATCAAAGAAGATCTCAAAACCTGGCACGCGCTTCCTCTCCGCGTTCAGCCACGGCTCTGGAAAGCCACAAAACGGAAAGTCCTCCCCCTTCCGGACGAAGCGTCCGTTTAGGGTACCCTGAATGGGCCTATGCATCAGCTCAAAAGGCTTTCCAGCCTGCTTTTCTCTGGCTCTCCCAGCCATTTCCTTCCCCTTCCTTATCCAATCTTCTTTGGTGGGCTGATAACCCAAACCAAAGGTATGGGGGTTATGTGGCACTTCAGCCAATGCTACGACGCCCTTCCGGCCGCTCTTTCCCAATCCCATCCTGGGGACGTGTTGAAACTTGTTCATAAGGTATACAGATTGAGCAATGACATACACTCCCTCATTAACAACCATAATGTTCTGCACAACCCGAGCCTCAGCTAAGGTAAACCCTGACATAAACACGTCCTCCATGCCGTGCTCAATTTCTAGGACTGGTGTAGATACCTCCGGAGGTGGATGGATCGATGAATTCCCGAAAACAATGGCTACTCCCTTTCCATAGGGGTATTTCACCGTCTGATGCAGAGTAGACGAGACGCCCTTCACCTGGTGCAACCACGGCCGCCCCAAAAGCAGATTGAAGGTTGCCGGAACTTCTAAGACGTGGAAGTCTATCTCACGTTGTCCTGGACCAACCTTGGTCTGGATTTTTACCGTCCCCATTACTTCCCGGCTCGTGTTGTCATACGCCCGAATCACCTGGGCTGTCGGTACAAAGTCGGCGTTCTTTAAACTGATGGCATAGGCTGCCCTTGCCGGGCAGACGTTGATTGCGGACCCTGTGTCCACGAGTACTACGGGTATCCATTTATTTCTACACTCCACAGAGATGTAGAGTGGCCTATTATGGTTCGCACCCTCAGGTGGTAGTTCCTTATCAGAGAAAGTCATCATCGAGGTAGCTCCTCCCGGAAAGACTAGTCCAATTAGCTGCTCTGGTATGGTATCTATGGAGAGTTTGGCCTTGTCCATAGCAGATAGAACAGCCTGTCTGTGCACTCGTGATGCCATAAGTAGTCCCCAGATGGAGATGTCTGCTTGTATCTTCTTCAGCTGTTTCAATATAGCTTCTTCTTCGATCTGCTTCTCTTTCTGCTTTTCAGTTTCCTTATCCTTCCCAGATGCCTCTGGTTGGTCCAGGTGCGGGGGCTTGAAATACCGCCCGCTTTTCGTCATATGATCGACCTCACCAATATACCAGGTGTCGTCTGGCTGATGGTTTCCCCAATCTTCATCTGTGTGGGCAAGACATAAATCATCGTCATCCCACCACATTCCATCGGCAGCTGACAGACACCTGTTTGGCTCCGGTATGATTATACTCGCAGTACCTTCAGTCAACATGCTCGCAGCATATTCTGTTCCCGTGCACACAGCACTTCTGGTCCCCACGGGGGCTTTAGCTTTCCTGATCCTCTCAGAATCCCCACATCTTTCTTGTTCCAACTGCGTCAGTACAGCTGGTTGTCCAATATTCCCTGCATTCACAATGCCCTGGTCCTGAGCGAAATTCTTCGTACCGGTGCTCTCCGGCAATCCATTCTGACTTCCGGCCCTTCCGGCCACAACTGATATCCTCGCCCCTGCCGGGCCCTGTTCTGGTTGGAACTCTTCCACAACATCCGGTTGATCATCCAACCACCCGATAGCCTCTGCTGATTCCTCATAATCAAACCAGTTGACTGCCGCATCCCCCGATTCTTGGTCATTGAAAAACTGGAGGTTGGCAAAGTCCTCTTCCACAGCCGTCAAATCATCTGCCCCTTGCTCAAGTCTATCCCCCTGGATCACACACAGTTCTGCCCTCTCTGGCAATTCTGCACTTGGCTCAACCTGGCCTGCTGACAGAATGTACTCACTCGGATCGTAAGCTTCCCCAGCGATACTCCCAGACTGCTCAAACCCTGATTGAACAATTCCATCCTCTTCTGAAATCTCCTCTGTTCTATCCTTGCCAGTCACCACCATTGGCTCGGGTTGGGTTCTGGAGATGTCCAACATGCACAAAGAATCAGTGCAGTCAGGAAGGAGCACCTCCGGCCTAGGTAGGTGGGATGGGGTGATATAGATACTAGGATCGTAAGACACGACCCCAGTCTGGATAAAGTTGATTCTGTTGGGAGGGGGAGCTTGGTTATGCGGTGGGAGAGGGTTTGTTGTGACATTGGATTTTTCTGGGGGCGCAATCACCTGTTTGTCAATGAGATCCTGAATCTCATGACGCAATCTAAAACAATGGTCAGTGTCGTGACCATGTTATTGGTGATATGCGCAGTATTTTGCTAGGTCATGAGAGGAAGGGAGTGGATTTGGTAGTGGCCTTGGCTCCAGGGGCTTCAAATGCCTTTTCTTGATTAGTACCCCCAGAGCCTTGGACAGGGGCATATATAAAGGCGTGAAGGTTCTTTGGCCTCTGGGTTGGTATTTGGTGGTCTGCGTATTGTTCCCGAATGCACCGGAGAAAGGTGTGGCTACCATGGATCTTGAAAGGGGAGGGGGAATGGTGGTGACCATGCTCACCTCCGAAGCTCTTACAGTCGCAGCGCCACTTGGGCCTGCATTATTGTTACGATTGAAAGTCCTCCTGGGCTGCTCTCTATCTTGGTCAATCAGACCCTGTTTCATTGCATCTTCAATTTGTACCCCCATCTCGTGCAGATCTGAAAAAGTGGGGAAGGGGAGCACAATCATTTTTTGCATCAATTTTGGCTTGAGATTGCGCACAATCACCCGAATCTGGTCCTTATCAGTGGGCCTTAAAGTCATCATTGAGGCCTTCGCCCTCCACCTGGTCACGAAATCCGAGAAACTCTCTTTGGGCTCCTGCCTTGTTGTTTCGAGGTCGCGTGTTGTAATCTCGATTTGGGTGTTATAAGAGTATTGCGCGACAAAGGCCTCAGCCATCTCATCCCAACTCTGCTTGACGTCATCCTCTATCTTCGTGTACCAGATAGCGGCCACACCCGACAGGGTCCGGCCAAATAATGAAAGCTTTTGTGGTCTTGTGAGGCCCATTGGCCGTAGTATATCTGAGAATAGCCGGAGGTGGACCATGGGATCCCCAGATCCGTCGAAGCGATCAATTTGCGGCATCTTGAACCTATCCGGCAGCGTCACAGCCACATCAGTATATCCGTCCTCGATATCCGGAATAGCCTTTACCCTTTGGGACTTTTTGAATAGCTTCTCGAGCTTGTTCAATTTCAATGCTGTTGGGTCTATTTCGAACTCGAATGGAGAGTCCGGGTGGTTGATAGGCGTATGTGCCTTGGACAGTTGAGGTGGAAGCGGGGGCGGAGCTGGCCCCGTTGGAAGGTCTGTGTCCTCCTAGATGTTCTGGACACTTGGCAAGGTGTTTTGGATGTTTGGCAGGACATTCTGGATAGTTGGTGTTTGCTCGGGTAACGGGACCCCTGGTGGGGGAGGAACTGGATATGAGGCTGATGCTCCGTTTTGCTGCTGTAGTCTAGTGATAAGCTCGGCCTGCTGGGCCATGATTATGGCCTGCTGTTTAGAGAACTCCGCTTGGCGGACAGCGTCCTCCTGCATTTGCTTCATACTCTCTTGTAGCTGTCGCATCATTTCTTTCATCCCGGCCATATTCTGCTGATCTTGCTGACTGACTGGTATGTGTATCTCTATGGCAGAAACTGAGACCTCAGCCCGACTGTTCGCTGCTAGGGTAGACCACTGCTCAGGTAACCTTTGTTCAGACACACTACGCTTTCTCAACCTTTGTCTGACAACCGAGGGTAGAGAGTAAAACACTGGCTGTCCATCAACCAGATCCTCAGATCGATTGAGTCGACGACCTCTTGTCCAGAGTGCTTGGGGAATATCTGCTTGGTCTGAAGCAATTGTGCTAAAACTGTCCTAGCAAAAAGATAAATAAAGCAATAAGGAAATAAATAACCAGACAAACAGACAGCATAACAGCTTAAAATAAACACACAACACACAGTTGGGCGTAACAACACACAGCCGGTAAGCTGAATACACACTATCCTCCAACACTGATCATTATCCCTGAATCACTGTCCCCAAAAACTGAATCTGATACCCGCAGATAACTGATTCCCAAAATAACTAAACTAATGCCCGCAGGCCTGATGCCCAACTCGCAAACTGATACATGCATTCCTGTAGAGACGCACCCCTAAAAGCACATAACAAATAAGTGAGAGTCAAAACACCCCTATGTTGGGGTAGGGTTTCCCTGTCCTATTTTGTCAGGAGCTAGGGTTTCACTACGCACGCAGCGGCTTCAAACAACCTAAAATCGGGCAAGCAACCTGTCCTAGCTTGGAATGGTCACTATGGATTTCGATATGCACTAGGTCGAATGGTCAAAAGGGTGCCCTAGTAAAATCGGGGTTCGTGTTTCCATACTGGCAGAGCTCGTAACCAGTAAGCCTTATGGCACGCAGCCTCTGGCAAACCGCTCAGGAATAGCAGATGGCAAACACAGTGTCCTAGGTGCACCAATGCAAATGCAATGCAAAGAGCCACATAAGTGTAGTCAAAACAAGATGTCATGAGTTCGAGTCAAGTTCTCTAAATCCCCAGCAGAGTCGCTAGAAACTGAAGACGTCCCCGAACGTCCCCGGGAGAATGAGTCCTGTTCTGTTCATTTTGTCACGATTCGTAATCTGAACCAAAGAGTCCAAATCCGGCAAATCGTTTTGAGAAAACAGATTTTTAGAAAGAAGTGCCAAACATGGACTGCTTTGCCAGATACAGAGTCGCCACCTAAATATTTTATTTTGGGAAATTTAGGAAACCCTGACTCGTTGCCTAAGGCCATGTGTCCGTCATCACCAAAGTTGCCTCGGCTCGGGAACTTAGGTACGATTGGGGAAGGTCACTTCGTGAGCACCCTCGCTCGCCCGATCAAAGATCGGCCTCTACTAACCATGATATCTAGTTTTGAAAACATTATGCGTTCTTATTCCGGTTATTAGCCTAAATTTACTATGTGATGCGCACAGCATACAAGTATAGACTGAGTCGCCTGAATTGGAACAAAACATTTCCTGTTTATTTTTTAAAGTGGTTTGCTACTCGCAAGTAGGCTTAAAATGCGGATTTTGCCACCCTCAGGTGGGCTTTAGAAAAGATGGTTTTGCCACTATCTAGTGGGCTTAAAACTCACAATCAATGAATTGTTCCAATCCAAATAACCCAACCTTCACCCACAGGCATTCAGGCAGTTATATCACATAAGCACATAGCCTCATGGTAAGCATGCTATGATGGCAGTCACTCACACGCATGCAAGGATGCTAAAGCATAAAACTTACCGAGTACTCCAAGCCAAAACAGAAGTTATGTTAGAAATCCATGCATGATCCTAACTATACAAAAAAATGCCTAATGCAACACATGCAAAATGCAACTAAGGTAGGCTCGGCTATTCTAAACATGGCATATGAAATGCTATAGCTAACATGTATTCAACTCGGAATTGAAATACAATGCAGTGTATGATGCGCCGAGCCCGGTGCATGCAAAACAGATGAATGAATGAAAACATGCTATCATATTGTATGCTAATTGAAACATGCCCTAGTCTAACCATCATAAGCTGGTAAATAAAAGGGAGAAAGACGTGGGGTTGGAAGACATACATCACACGCACGCACACTTATTACAACATTGCCCTCTCTCGGAGGGTCCGAATAAATAATATACAGTCCCAAATAAATAATACAGTCCGAATAAGTACAAAACCCTAATTAATTAACAAATTAATCTAGGAAAGCAGTAAATTAGCATGCAAGCCTATGGACTGCCTCAGCTCTGTTCCGAATGATGAATGACGCGTGCTTGAGTTGCCTTGCGTGGAAATCCGTTGCGATGCCCCAATTAGCCTCTGTTTACAATTAAGCCCGGAATATTGCACGAAGCTCCAAAAGACTGCCAGTTTCTGATTTGCTGCAACAGAGAGCAAGAAAGGGGCATGGCAATGTATTTTCACATATGTATACTTGCCTCGATCCTCGTGCCATCAATCACGCATCTCGATGCATGATGGCCGAGGAGTCGAATTGCACGACTTATTATGAAATGAATGCACATGAAAACATAACAAGGCCTAGACTCCATTATGAATAATCCGGAGTGTCTGCGACCAGGAATTGAGACACGTTCCCTCACTCAGAGTACGAAACGTCCCTCGTTTCCCGTGCTCGGGCTAACTCCTATCCCAAACACAATGCAATATGCATGACATGCATGAATGCAATCCTAACATGCAACCTAGCATACATAATGCTATGAAATGGCATACACAATGCATGATGGACTTACACCAATATGGGTGGACCTCAGCCACACTCACGTCAGTAGCCATTAGATGAAAATGAGATAACCGAAATGCGTGCACACATGCACGCAAACCGAGGATCGATCCTAAGGCACAACATACGACTCTAACAAGGCATGGCAAGGGATGAAAGATGGCATATGAGAATGTAAATTCCAGCACTGAAACATGATGCTAAATGGTCCCGAAACATGGAAATATGGCACCCAATGCATGAAGTAAACCCCGAAACTCAAAACTAGGCGCATGTATTGACTTATAGCTATGCAAAGCAAGCATTATTTGAATATGAGGCACAAAGATAGAGCCAAGGCAGTCCCAAAACATGCACATTTCCAGTTTAAAGCATGGCCAAAAAGTGCTAACATGATGGGCTAAAATAGCATGCAATAATGACTAGCAAGCATGGTTTACATGGCATGTATATGAAGCACGAGAGAACTCATCAAACCAGCCAAAATCAGTGAATAAAAACATGTCAAAATATGCCCAAATAACTTCTGAAATGCAGCCAACATATGCAAAAATAATGGGTTCCTTTAAAGGGCCATACAAGGGGTTACTAAGCACCTACAAGATAGACACTTAGCAAGACCAAATCAACATTGGAAATGGGTTATGACAGTCCTAAAACCCACCAAATAGGCCCTGGAATTAGTCTCGGAAACATGCAAAGAAAGGCCTCTTTGAGAGGCCTTGAACGGGATTGCTCTACACATGCATCATAGACATAAAATATGGCCAAGAGGGCCTCGGACGGAGCCAAGGCAGACCTCAAAACCCTCAGAATAAAGCCTAAAAAGTGACTTCAATGCATGCAAAATAGGGTCCCTTTGGAAGGCCCAAACATGCTAGTAAAGAGAATGAGGGGTGAGAGGGTCACCCCTCTATGATTTCAAAGCTCAAAACCTCATCAAAGCCACTGAAAATCCACTGAATTTTAGTGGCTAAGAGGCCAAAACAAGACTTATGCAAATGCTCAAATGCATGGCTCAAAGCATGTGGAAATGAAGCATGCGGAAATGAAGCATGCAAGGAAGGAGATGACTCCAAACAGAAAAGGACCTCAAGAAAACTTAAAGAGAAGGTCAAAACAAGATTTTTTCCAGTTTATATCAAGCCTCGAAAATATTCACAAGTAGGGCTAAAACATGATGCAAAAATAGCCCTAAAAGAGTGATAAAGGACAAGGGGCAGCACATGGTCTCAAACAGCAAAGAACCCTTCAAAAAAGTTGAAGAGGGGCTCAAAATAAGATAATTTACAGTTTAGGTCGAAGCCCAGAAATGTAAGCAAAAGGGGCTAAGAGATGAAGCAAAATAAGGCTAGAAAAGGGGAAAAGAGGACTTACCCTTGTAACACAGCAATGCAGCAGCTTTTGGTCCAAGAAAATGAGCTCCTAACCTCTGAAAATTAGCCTCAAGGTGTTGGAATGGAGGATGGAGGTGGTAGGCTATGAGTTGGTGTGTAAATGGTGCAAGAACAAGGTTGTTTTGAGGCTTGGATGAGAGAGATATGGAAGATTGTATGCAAATGCTCCAGCTGGTTTTTTTCTAACCCTTAGAAATGAAGCTCAAGTATTGGCTTTATAGAGGAGAGAAGCCAAAAGAAAAGGGGGGGAAAAACCAATTCAAATGTCCCTCCAAAAGGATAGACCCTCGGACAGAGGGTCTGGTGCAAAACAACTGGCACAGCTGGAATGCACCAGAAGGGACAAAAATGGCCGAGCAGGTTCAAAAGGGCCAAGTGGCCGGCTAGCCACCTCCCCTGGTCGGCCGACCAGGGGTCAAAGGGGTCAACAAGAATTGCTGATCGGCCACCCCAAAAAGGTGGCCTCCCAGATGAGTGCAACACAGCTGTAGGGTCAAAACCCAGAAAATGTGAACCAGGAGATAGGAAAACTAGCTTTTTAGAGGGGTTCAAAAGGGTCAAGAACAATTGCTGGTCGGCTTACCCATATTGGTGGCCTCCCAGGTGTGTACAACACAATGATGTGGTGGAAAATCAGAAAAAGTGGCCCAGGAATAGGGAAAACCAGCTTCCTAGCGAAGAAAACGGGCGATGAAGAGCGATGAAGAAATAAAACTGGTTTTTCAGGAAAATTGCTGGTCTCCTACCCTCCTACAACCTTTCTAACAATGAAAATAAGGGTCCCTGCGAAAAATGGACCAAGACGGATGCAAAACGAAGATTCGGGGGCCAAAACACGCAGTTCGGGGCCCCAAAAACAAGCTATTAGGCACCGGAAACGGCATTCGACCACGGAGTTGGTCTCTCAGGCCACAGTGTCCCTCAAAAGGGAGGAAACAAGGTGTGTGCCAAAAACCGGAGCAAACGGAGGTAGTTAAGCGGTCCCGAACTGAGACACACGGCCGACGGCTCCGAAAATTAGAAACCGGGCTCCAAACGGGAAAAATGGCCTACGACCATAAAACGTAGCCTACGGCCACTGAGAGATGATCTACGAGACCTCTCCCTCCCTTCGGGAAAAGAAAACAAGAAAATAGGGCCTGGTTCGTAAACCGAGGCAAAGCACAAAAGAGTCCGGAAGTCCGGAGGCAAGGCTTGCAGCCGTGACTCCGCAACCTCAGAATGAGCACAATATGCAACATCACCAAGCGCTCAATCGGTGACGTCTGAGTCTTAAGGTCGGTCAAAATGGGGTGTCTACAAAGCCCTACCAAGTTTTCCACACGGATTGCAGAGCATCAACTACCTCACTTCTTTTAAATCGCTAGGGATGAGTATTTCACAATGGAACAACAACTTCAAGAAGATTGGTTTGCACATTTTATCCTCTCTTACAACACTGTTGATTTCAGGCCCAATTAGTGTGGCAGAGGATGAAGAAGAAGAAGAAGAAGATGTAGCGGGGTCCAGCTTTTCGATAAATGGGAAGTTGATGCCCACCTCTCTGATCTATCTTTGCATCTGCAATTTTCAAAATCTGGAGAAGCTATCTTCTAAGTTGTTTCAAAACCTCACCTCTCTTGAAGAACTTAAAATCTATGGTTGCGCTAGCTCAAATCATTACCAATGCAAAGGCTGTCTCCCTCACTCAAGAAATTGCGGATCTTTCGGGTAAGTCGGAAACTTACAGGGAAGTGTGCAAAGGGAAAAGGCAAATATTGGCCCCACTTAGCTCACATTTCTCGAGTCGGCGTCTTTGATTATGATGAGTGATAAGCTTTGTGGAGATTCCCACCGCAATACAAGCAATCATATTGTCAGGTATCACAATAGAAACTAATTTGATAAATATAAACATTTAAAAAATATTTTTAGATTTTAAAAAATATATTTTTTTTCAAAAGTTGAAAATCTCATGAAAAACAATCAGCTTGTTTGGTTTTGGCTTTTAGAAAATAGTTCTCAAAAAACCTCTACTTTTTTATTTTTTGTATTTTAATATTTTAATGATTGTTTTTAATATTTTAAGCAGTTTTTTTTAATTTTTAGATACACCTAACATAAATACACTTAAAAAGTATAATATTTGTGAAAAAAATCTTTAAAAAATTCACTAATACCAAAAAATACAAAAAATACAAAAAAAAAAATTCAATACATTTTTCAAATTTTTGTATATTTATTAATTTTTTAAAATATTTTTTGACAAATATTTTACTATATACATATATCTAAGTAAAGAACATCTAAAAAAGTAAAAAATTGCTTAAATTTTTTTAAATATTCACTAAAAATAAAAAATACAAAAAATAAAAAAATTCAATTTTCAAAAAACCGAAGCCAAACACACTCAATGAGTGTTTTTCATTTTTTAAAAAAAATCTTTTTACTTTTAAAGATTTAAAAAAACTTAATAAAACAATCTAATTGATAGAAAAAAATTTCAACATTGCTAATTTTTAATGTCATTTTGCTTATTGATTTTGAAAGATTTTTTGAATGAGGGGTCGTTGAAGTATGCAATATATCATATTTTCAAGTCAATCGATTTTTTTGGATGAGGAAGTTATTTGCAAATTCATATAAAAATTTAAAACAAAATGAATTTGTATTTTGAATTAATAAAAAAAATATTTTTGAAAATAATGAAAAAAATGTTGAATTTAAATTCGGAGGACCATTATGGAATGAGTAAATAATTTTTAAAATTTTGTTTGGTTTTGGAGTTTTCAAAAATCGTTTTAAAATTTTTAATTCGTATTTTTTTAATATATTGGCTAATTTGTTTTATTTATTTTTTATTTTTTAAATGCATCTAATCTACATATACTTAAAATTTTTAAAAAAATTAAAAAATCTTTAAAAAATTTAATACATACGAAATTGTATTAAATTTGCATATTTGTTAATATTTAGTATTTTTTTCACAAATTTTATACGTTTTAGGTGTATTTAGATTGCGTGGATCTAAAAACTTGAAAAACATTGATTAAAATACTTAAAAAGTTGACTAAAAGTAATAAAATACGGATTGAAACTTAAAACTATTTTTGAAAACTCCAAAACCAAACAGAGTTTTAATAATTATTTCAAATTCTAAAAACTAAATAAGTTTTGGATTTTCAAATTTTTTAAAAACTATTTTTAGAATACAACCAAACAAAATTTTAGAAATTTATCTTTCAAAATTGATTATGAAACCAAACCTTAGTTTTTTGGGTTTTTTGGGGTAGTCATTAATAAATTATTTTTGTATTTGTTAAGTTGTTGCCTGTATAGTGATTGGAAAAGGTCAAATTAAAAGTGATTAACTTGGTACAAATTCTTGTTGAAGGGGGAATTTTTTGGCTGGTCAAATGAGAGTAATGTTAAAAAAAAAAAAGAGGAAAGAGAATGAAATGCTATGAAATTATGCAAGTAGTTTGCAAATGCTTAGAAAAATTAAATTTTTTTTTTTTTTGTTGTTGTTGTAAGAGCTAACTTAAAAAGTTACAAACAAATATATATATATATATATCAGGTGTCCAAATTTCATTTTGGTAAGTTGTTATAATAAATATGGAAACTAAAAGCAATTTTAATTATATAACTGGAGTTGTTACATTTTTTGTATAAAAAGAATTCAGAGTATTAAGTATTATTAGAAATATGATACAGAAATGTGCTTTTAAGGATCTGAATACAAAGAAAGGCTTCTTTCGATAGATTTCCTCGTCTGCTTTTATTTCCCGATGGAACCACAACAAATGAAAGAGTTCCCATTTCTTTCCAACTTGGTGCGTGTCACGACTCAAACCCGCCCCTATAGGTTTAGCGACGTAACCGGCCAGTAATCCGTGGATTACCTACGGCCTCTGTAAACATTAACAAATATTAAGGGGCGACGGAAGCAATAATGTAAAATAAACAAGGTCCAATGAGCTGTGATGACATACATGGGACAGTAAATTTTAAAACTTATTTATATACATAAACATGCTAGTCAGGTACACCCATATGTACAAAATATTTACATAAGTACATCCCAAGATTCAACTTAACAAAACAAGTACAATGACTAGTATGAGGTGCAAAACTGCCATAACATCAGGCCTCAGGCGGAACCTCCTCGGGAGGCGCAACAGGTGGCTGACCAAAAACGAAACAGATGGCCATCAACTCTGGCCAGGGTCTTGTGCCGGCTCACCTACATATATAATATAAACTGTGAGCGAAAGCCCAGTGAATAATAACAGAGTAAAGGGGTTTAATGAATAATGCCCATCACAGAGTTTATATCAAAAGCACAATCTTATCAAAAACAGAGTCTTATGCATATTCAGATTTCAAATCAGATATAGATTCAGGTACATGCTCAATTCATATTCATATTCATATTTTGCATAAGATCATACGTGGTACACCCATTAGCTAACAGATCCATCGGCCACGGTATTGTTACCCCCGGGCAAGGGCCATCGGCCACGGTATTGTTACCCCCGGGCGAGGGCCATCGGCCACGGTATTGTCACCCCCGGGCGAGGGCCATCGGCCACGGTATTGTCACCCCCGGGCGAGGGCCATCGGCCACGGTATTGTTACCCCCGGGCAAGGGCCATCGGAACTAAGGGTGCCACAAATACTTTTCAGAAAACTGGACATTCATTCATTCATTTCCAACATATCATAGCTTTTCAGGAATCAATCATTTCGTATCCTAGTATACTGAAAATACATAACATTGAATATAACTTTACAAAGTTATTACTCACAGTGGGCGTTGATACAAGTAGACGAAGTCAAAAGGGTCAAACGGATTGCGGCACGTGACCTACATAACACATTACGGATACACACTTTGAAACATGCACTCAAATTGTACAAAACTTACATCAACGATTCTAAGTGTGTACCTAACCCCTTACCCTTAGTATGGAGCCTTAAATATGGCCTAGGAATGCTTAGAGTGGAATGAGGATGCAAAATTGCCTTAGAAAATGTTTTTCAAAAGTTGCTGAAAACAGGGGCCTCGCTCGAGCGAGCCCTTCTTCGCTCGAGCGAGCTTGCAAAATCAAAGGGTTCGCTCGAGCGAGAGATCCTTCGCTCGAGCGATCTGCAAAGATGAAAAAGTACTGGTTGTTGATTTTTTCCGCGCGATGGTCGCTCGATGCTCGCTCGAGCAAGCTTGCAAAATCAAAGGGCTCGCTCGAGCGAGGAATCCTTCGCTCGAGCGAGGAAGCCAAATCTAGAATTTCCAGATTTGTCTCCCAAGTTCGAACCAAGCATTCTACAACCCAAAACTCATCCTCTTGGGCCCAAAATCTGGAAAAACACTTGAAACTCATAGTATATCAAGTTTCAAAAGCCAATTTGTAAATTCAAGGGCCAAGAGTGAGTCAATTTGAGCACCATTTCCATAAATCCTCAAGAACAATGTTTAAACACACATGCATGAGTTCAAATACATTTCAAAGCTTCAACTCATGATCCAATGCAACATTTAACTCAGAAATTTGTTGACCTCATAGGCTTTAGCAAAAATATGCACATGCATGTAGAAATTTAACACCCAACAACTTCAATTTCCATGAATGTGTACATGCATGTATGTTACACTACCCAATTTAACAATTCAAGCTAATTCTAGACTCTAATCTTCAATTGACCAAGAGACATGCAAGAACTAACTCAATCACATGAATGAGGGGATGAATTCTTACCTTTAAGTCTAGAGTGTCAAGCTTAGGGGCTCTATTACACACACACTTCTTTAGCTCCCTCAAATTTCCAAGCAATTCTTTGAAGACTACAATTTTCCCTACTCCTCTCCCTCTAGTCGGTCTAGAGTAAGGAAAATGGCTGAGGAGAAGGTTTTGTTTAAGTGTAATAAGCTCAAAACATGTTGCCTACAAGACCCACTAATAATGGCAAAAGGGGTAATTACGGAAACTTAGGTGTTTTGCTTATTTTAATCTAATTTAATCACACCTAATCACATATTGAATAAAAAAAAAAAAAACCATTAAATCACATAAAATCCAACTAGTCTAAAACGCTAATCGATTCCGGAATCGGGCGCCGATAGGGCTTCCAATTTGCAGTTTAAACTTTAAAACACAAACAGATATTCCGACACCGAACAGATAAAAACACATAAGTCATGCAATGCACATGCAAATAAATTCCAGATTTTTCCCTTAATTATTATTAGACATAATTAAGTCCCAATTAGTGTTAATCAGGGTCGGGGTTATTACAGTCTTCCCCTCTTAAGAGAGTTTGGTCCCCAAACTCAAGTTACCTTCATTCGAAGCCAATGTCGGGTCCAGAGGAAACAAATCCGGGTATCTCTTCTTCATGTCTTCCTCGGTTTCCCAAGTTGCATATGTTCCCCCGTGGTTCTGCCAATCAACTTTCACCAACGGTATTTCTTTGTTTCTCAGCCTTTTAATCCTTCGATTCACAATTTGAATAGGCCTCTCTTCATAGGTGTAGTCATCTTTCAAAAGTACATGCGTCGGTTCAATGACGTGGAGTGGATCTCTCAAATATTCCCGAAGCATCGATACATGAAAGACATTGTGCATATGTTCCATCACCGGAGGTAAGGCTATTCGATAGGACACCGAATTGATCTTTTCGAGAACTTCATAGGGTCCAACATACCTTGGCGCCAATTTTCCTTTCACACCGAACCTAGTTTGGCCCTTCATCGGGGTCACTTTGATGAACACATGGTCCCCCACTTCGTATTCCCTTTCTCTCCTTCGAACATCGGCATAGCTCTTTTGCCTACTCTGGGCAGTTTTCAAACACTGCTGTATCAGTTTCACTTTCTCGGTTGTTTCTTGCACAAGTTCCGGTCCCAACAAAGGTCTGTCACCTACTTCAGCCCAATATACAGGAGATCAACACTTCCTTCCATACAACGCTTCGTAAGGAGCCATCCCAATACTTGAGTGATAACTGTTATTGTACACAAACTCAGCTAAGGGCAGGTAAGCTTCCCAATTTCCCTGGAAGTCTAACACACACATTCTTAGCATATCCTCCAGAGTTTGGTTGGTTCATTCAGTTTGGCCATCGGTCTGTGGGTGGTAAGCACTGCTCAGTCTCAATTCTGTTCCCAAGGCCTGTTGCAAACTCTGCCAAAATCTTGATACAAACTTTGAATCCCTGTCAGATACAATAGACACTGGCACTCCATGCAATCTCACAATTTCAGTCATATAGATGTTGGCCAATTTATCAGCATTATAAATAGTTTTGACAGGCAGAAAATGTGCAGACTTAGTTAAACGGTCAACTATAACCCAAATAGAGTCCATACCTCGAGTAGAACGAGGCAATCCCACAATGAAGTCCATGGTGATGTGCTCCCATTTCCATTCTGGTATTGGGAGTGGTTGTAGCAAACCGGCAGGTCGTTGGTACTCGGCTTTAACCTGTTAGCAGTGTAGACATCTAGCCACAAAGTCTGCAATGCTCCTCTTCATTCCAGGCCACCAAAAATTCTGTTTCAAATTGTGGTACATCTTCGTGTTCCCCGGATGCATAGCAAATTTACTACTGTGAGCTTCAGTCATAACACGTTTCCTCAAGTCATAGCAATCAGGCACACAAAGACGGTTCTGAAATTTCAGCACACCATTTTCAAACATAAATTTGGGCCTCGGTTTCGAATCAAACTCTTCTATAATCTTTTTCAAGTGTTCATCTTCACATTGTTTCTGTTTAATCTCATCAAGAATAACAGGTTGAGCAGAGATAGCAGATATCAGTCCATCTCGTTCATAGCCAGTTGACAACCCTTTTCGGCTAGATAACAAACACGACACAGTTGCACCAGATTTTCGGCTCAAGGCATCCGCCACAGTATTAGCCTTTCCCGGATGGTATAAGATTTGCAAGTCATAATCCTTGATTAGTTCCATCCAACGTCTCTATCTCATATTCAAGTCCTTTTGGGTGAAGAAATATTTTAAGCTTTTATGGTCGGTGTACACTTCGCAAGTTACCCCATACAAGTAATGACGCCATATTTTCAAAGCAAACACCACGGCTGCCAATTCAAGGTCATGCGTCGGATAATTCTTTTCATGAGGTCGCAGTTGTCTGGAGGCATAGGCAATCACCTTTCCATTTTGCATCAGTACACACCCTAAACCTTTATATGAAGCATCACTGTACACTTGAAACCCATCAGTACCGTTTGGCAAGGTTAAGATTGGCGCAGTCACTAACCTGGTTTTCAACTCTTGGAAAGCTGCCTCTCTTTGATCATTCCAGTCAAATGGCATGTTTTTCTGAGTTAACTGAGTCAGTGGCAAGGCAAGCTTTGAGAAGTCTTTCACAAATCTCCTGTAGTAGCCTGCAAGTCCCAGAAAACTCCGTACTTCGGTCACATTTGTAGGCCTCAGCCAATCCACAACAGCTTCAATTTTCTGAGGGTCCACAGAAACACCATTTTTGTCAATCACATGGCCCAAAAATGCCACACTGTCAAGCCAGAATTCGCACTTGGACAATTTAGCATACAACTTCTTTTCTCTCAATATCTGCAAGGCGGTTCTCAAATGCTTTTCATGTTCTTCCCTGTCCTTAGAATATATCAGAATATCATCAATAAATACAACAATAAAATCATCCAGATATGATTTAAACACTCTATTCATAAGATCCATGAAAGCAGCAGGTGCATTTGTCATCCCAAACGGCATTACCAAAAATTCATAATGTCCATATCTAGTTCGGAATGCAGTTTTCTCTATGTCTTCAGCCCTAACCTTTAACTGATGATACCCAGACCTGAGGTCAATCTTTGAAAACACTTGGGCACCCTGAAGTTGGTCAAACAAGTCATCTATTCGGGGCAGAGGGTATTTGTTTTTGATAGTCACTTTGTTCAATTCCCGGTAATCTATACACAATCTCAAAAACCCATCCTTCTTTTTAACAAATAACACTGGAGCACCCCAAGGTGAAGTACTCGGACAGATAAAGTTCTTGTCTAACAACTCCTGAAGTTGGGTTTTCAATTCTTTCAATTCAGATATAGACATTCTATAGGGAGTCTTGGAAATAGGTTGTGTCCCCGGAAACACCTCAACAGTAAATTCAATTTCTCTGTCAACTAAATCCCCCGGTAAATCGGTAGGAAACACATCAGGAAAGTCACAGACAATAGGGATTGTTTCTGCAGTAGGACTGTCAGATAGTGTAGTCAGTATGCAACACAAATAACCCCTACAACCCTTCCTAAGTAGTTTTACAGCTTTCATAGCCGAAACCAAGTATGGGGGAGGAACTACCCCATTCCCTCTAAAGGTAAACTCAGGCATACCCGGCGGTCTAAACACCCACAGTTTTGTTTGCACAATCAATAGTAGCACAGTACTTAGTCAACCAGTCCATCCCCAAAATACAATCAAAATGATGAATGTCCAAGGGTAATAAGTCCACATACAACATCATATCACCAACCACAACATCACATGCTGGATAAACATGAGTACACATCATAGAATTTCCAGAAGGTGTAGATACAGATAATACACATGTCATATGTTCTAGTGGCCTAGTCAGTTTCAGAGAAAAGGCATGCGACACAAAAGAATGCGTAGAACCAGAATCTATCAACACATATGCATATTGGGAACATACAGAAAGTGTACCTGACACCACGGTATAGGTGTTCGGTACGTCACCGGGTACTAAGGCAAACACTCGGCCTTGTTTTAACGGTTCCTTTCCGGTATTGGCTTTGACGTTGGTTTTGGCCACAGAGGCAGATCCCACTGAACTCACTGCAGGGCGGCTAGTAGTCTCAGATCTAAGCGGACAATCTCTCATCATATGGCCGGTCTTGCCACAACTGAAACACGCACCTAATGTTCGGTGACAAGTACCTTTGTGCCTTTTTCCACAATCGGGGCAATTTGGCGTAGAGCCACTACCTTGACTTGAGTTACTGTAATACCCTGTGTTACGCTTCTTGTTTCCGGAAAATGAACGGCCCTTTTTAAAACTATTCCCAGATCTCTTCCCTGTCCAATCAGTCCGTGGAACAAGAGTTTGTTTCTTTGCTGCTAGAATGGATTCTGCCATTAATGCCCTATCCAAAACGCTCACATATGTGGGTAGATTCAGAACTCCCACCCTATCCAGTATGTCCAGATCCAATCCATCCTCAAACTTGCGGGCCTTCTTGTATTCTGTGTCCACCATATGGGGAGCAAACCTGGCTAGCTCGGTGAACTTGGCCTCATACTCGGCCACAGACATTCTGCCTTGTTTAAGCTCCTGAAATTCTGAGACTTTCCGGTTTCGAAAGCACTGGGGAAAATACTTGTCATAGAATATTGCATTGAACTGGGTCCATGTCATATTTTCGTGGCCATTTCGGATCAGTAACCACCACCTTCGGGCTTCATCTTTCAGAGTATAGGTGGCTAGAAGAACTTTTTGAGTTTCTGAACACGGAAATACCTCATACAATTTCTCCATTTCAAGTAACCATGTTTCTGCCTTCAGTGGCTCAATCCCACCATAGAATGTTGGCGGTTTCATCTTCATGAATTTCTGTGTCAGATTTATGATGTCATTGTTATCTGCCTCAACTTGTACCGGTGGAGGAAGGGGAGGTAAGGGTTGCTGCCTTTGTTGCTGTGTTAGGGTTTGAGTCAATGCTGCCAACATTTGTTCCATTCGGCTCATGCGAGCCTCAGATGATTCACTTTCACCACTTCCCCCTGAGTTCTCCATTTTACTATACAGACATTAAAGGATATTAAGCATAGGTATATTCAAGTGTACATTCAGTTTTAATATTCAGTTGCATTACCATACACTCACACATGCAAATGGAATGCCCCTAATTCTTACTAGGACATCCTAAGCTCATATAGACCTGTGTGTGCGGTACAACTCGTGCTCTGATACCACTCTGTCACGACCCAAACCCGCCCTTATAGGTTTAGCGACGTAACCGGCCAGTAATCCGTGGATTACCTATGGCCTCTGTAAACATTAACAAATATTAAGGGGAGACGGAAGCAATAATGTAAAATAAACAAGGTCCAATGAGCTGTGATGACATACATGGGACAGTAAATTTTAAAACTTATTTATATACATAAACATGCTAGTCAGGTACACCCATATGTACAAAATATTTACATAAGTACATCCCAAGATTCAACTTAACAAAACAAGTACAATGACTAGCATGAGGTGCAAAACTGCCATAACATCAGGCCTCAGGCGGAACCTCCTCGGGAGGCGCAACAGGTGGCTGACCAAAAACAAAACAGATGGCCATCAACTCTGGCCAGGGGTCTTGTGCCGGCTCACCTACATATATAATATAAACTGTGAGCGAAAGCCCAGTGAATAATAACAGAGTGAAGGGGTTTAATGAATAATGCCCATCACAGAGTTTATATCAAAAGCACAATCTTATCAAAAACGGAGTCTTATGCATATTCAGATTTCAAATCAGATATAGATTCAGGTACATGCTCAATTCATATTCATATTCATATTTTGCATAAGATCATACGTGGTACACCTATTAGCTAACAGATCCATCGGCCACGGTATTGTTACCCCCGGGCAAGGGCCATCGGCCACGGTATTGTTACCCCCGGGCGAGGGCCATCGGCCACGGTATTGTTACCCCCGGGCGAGGGCCATCGGCCACGGTATTGTCACCCCCGGGCGAGGGCCATCGGCCACGGTATTGTCACCCCCGGGCGAGGGCCATCGGCCACGGTATTGTTACCCCCGGGCAAGGGCCATCGAAACTAAGGGTGCCACAAATACTTTTCAGAAAACTGGACATTCATTCATTCATTTCCAACATATCATAGCTTTTCAGGAATCAATCATTTCGTATCCTAGTATACTGAAAATACATAACATTGAATATAACTTTAAAAAGTTATTACTCACAGTGGGCGTTGATACAAGTAGACGAAGTCAAGAGGGTCAAACGGATTGCGGCACGTGACCTACATAACACATTACGGATACACACTTTGAAACATGCACTCAAATTGTACAAAACTTACATCAACGATTCTAAGTGTGTACCTAACCCCTTACCCTTAGTATGGAGCCTTAAATATGGCCTAGGAATGCTTAGGGTGGAATGAGGATGCAAAATTACCTTAGAAAATGTTTTTCAAAAGTTGCTGAAAACAGGGGCCTCGCTCGAGTGAGCCCTCCTTCGCTCGAGCGAGCTTGCAAAATCAAAGGGTTCGCTCGAGCGAGAGATCCTTCGCTCGAGCGATCTGCAAAGATGAAAAAGTACTGGTTGTTGATTTTTTCCGCGCGATGGTCGCTCGATGCTCGCTCGAGCAAGCTTGCAAAATCAAAGGGCTCGCTCGAGCGAGGAATCCTTCGCTCGAGCGAGGAAGCCAAATCTGGAATTTCCAGATTTGTCTCCCAAGTTCGAACCAAGCATTCTACAACCCAAAACTCATCCTCTTGGGCCCAAAATCTGGAAAAACACTTAAAACTCATAGTATATCAAGTTTCAAAAGCCAATTTGTAAATTCAAGGGCCAAGAGTGAGTCAATTTGAGCACCATTTCCATAAATCCTCAAGAACAATGTTTAAACACACATGCATGAGTTCAAATACATTTCAAAGCTTCAACTCATGATCCAATGCAACATTTAACTCAGAAATTTGTTGACCTCATAGGCTTTAGCAAAAATATGCACATGCATGTAGAAATTTAACACCCAACAACTTCAATTTCCATGAATGTGTACATGCATGTATGTTACACTACCCAATTCAACAATTCAAGCTAATTCTAGACTCTAATCTTCAATTGACCAAGAGACATGCAAGAACTAACTCAATCACATGAATGAGGGGATGAATTCTTACCTTTAAGTCTAGAGTGTCAAGCTTAGGGGCTCTATTACACACACACTTCTTTAGCTCCCTCAAATTTCCAAGCAATTCTTTGAAGACTACAATTTTCCCTACTCCTCTCCCATTAGTCGGTCTAGAGTAAGGAAAATGGCTGAGGAGAAGGTTTTGTTTAAGTGTAATAAGCTCAAAACATGTTGCCTACAAGACCCACTAATAATGGCAAAAAGGGTAATTACGGCAACTTAGGTGTTTTGCTTATTTTAATCTAATTTAATCACACCTAATCACATATTGAATAAAAAAAAAAAACCATTAAATCACATAAAATCCAACTAGTCTAAAACGCTAATCAATTCCGGAATCGGGCGCCGATAGGGCTTCCAATTTGCAGTTTAAACTTTAAAACACGAACAGATATTCCGACACCGAACAGATAAAAACACATAAGTCATGCAATGCACATGCAAATAAATTCCAGATTTTTCCCTTAATTATTATTAGACATAATTAAGTCCCAATTAGCGTTAATCAGGGTCGGGGTTATTACAGTGCGTTTGTCCCTGGATATCTTGTCCATCTAGTGATTGTTCGCTATCCCCATGTACACTTTGACCAATCCTGGTAAGAATTTTCTTTAGTTCAAACCGTTTTGGTGTTGTCTTTTGTAATATCTTTATCCAACTTGAATCATATGTCCTTTCATTTTGTTTAGGGGAAATATAGCTTTCGGAAAGCTTATGTTTAGAATGTTCAAAGTTTCACAATTTCATGAAGATATGTTGAGTGATTTTTTATTTATCTATAGTTGCATATACTGAAAATGTAGAGAGCTTGGCTTTTCTCATTGTGGGTGCTGATTTTTGACTACACAACCAAATGGCAAACTCAGTTAGAGAGCACCGGCAAAATAAATTAAGCCTAACAACCTCTAACAAGAAGATAAGAATACCATCATGGTTTGCCACCCGGGAGCACTCCGACGATCAAATCAGTGATCAATATCTCTAACATATAACAAATTGTGCTTAAACTCACAAGAAAGAATTTCTCTTAGACCCACGAGGGTGCCTTGCTTTTATAACCAACAGTGACTTGATCCTCTTAGAAGCCTCACTTCAATGGACTCAGGCTCCATGCTCATTCTGGATCTTCACCTAGGTAGAGATAAACTCTTTTTGAGCCTTATCTCTATCCAGACTAAAATCTTCCCCTGCTCTAGGACTCTTTTCTCTTATCTGCTTACTTCAGATTTCAGTATCTCCGCAGATAACCTCGGCCTAGCCCAGATCATCTCAACGCATGACCATGCCACGTGGAACCTCGGCTGACACTTCGGCGTTACCTTAGTCACGTGCTATCATTCACAAAACATGTCCCCACACCCACTATTTTTGTTTGTAAATTTTTTGGATAGTATGGTGTATGAGGTGGCAATTCATATATATAGGTTGTTATAGTGATGCCCCAATTTGCTATTTTTCTTTTGATAACTCACTCTCGCAAATCATCAATATTGATTATTCATTAGCTTAAATGTACATGCATTTATATGATATGTCCCTGACTATATTTTAATTTGAATTTTGGTCACTGAATAACTTGTATGTTGTAAAAAGTTGAATGAAGTCATTTATTAACTTGTTTGTTTTAATATTAAAGGATATTCTTATACATCAAAGTTTTTAATGGGCACATTACATATAATTTGTTAACTTTTTGTATATTGTTAACATGCTCTGTATTTCATATGATTTATCAAAAAAAAAAAAAAAAATGTTATGTATTTCATATGCTTAATCTCTTAAGCAAGTCAAAACCAGTGGATGTTTAACATATTGTAAATATTGTAATTGAAAGTGTTTGATGTAATGTCTACTGCATTTGTGTGTGTTACCCTGCCCTTTTTTTCTTCGCATCTGTGCACAAAGAATCAACCAATTGATTATTCCTGGTCTTTGGATTTCAAGTAATATTACACATATACAAGGATGGAAATTTCGTTTTGGTGTGTTGTTTCAAATTGTACAAAAACAAACAGATCTCAAAAATATTTTATCAAATAAAGACAAAATAGAAATGTTTGAAAATATAAATTGAAATATATCTAAATGTATAAAAGCCTAATAATTGATTAATTAAACAAACTGAGATTCGTTTGATATAGTAGATTGATTTTCCGGCCTTGGGTCATTGTTTTATCTCAATTGGAGGCCTCCCTATTGAGGTTTTCCAAATAAAAATTTGTGCATGTCAATTGAGTAGTTAGATCAAGTTAATTATTTTGTTTGTGATTCAGTTTGATTTGATTAGATCGTCCATCTAGTGATTGACTACTTGACTAGTAGATACATACAATGATTAATGTGGACATCCAAGTATTACAAATACCAGTAAGATTAAAGTCCCTCAAATAATATAGTCTCACATGGTAATACAAAACCACACGAGATGGTAAGTCACATATAGTGATTAATGTGGACATCCAATTATAACAAATACATGTAAGATTAAAGTCGCTCGAATAATATGACCTCTTGAGAATGGCCCATAATAGTTTCACAGTCACATTTCTAAACAAAGTAAATCCATGGGTCCCGAGCTCATTGAGTAACACAACAACTTGAAACATAATAAAAAAAGTTACTTTTCAAATATACATAAGTAATGCATTTATAAAACCAAGTTCGAACATAGCTCCAAGCATCAAGTTACTTACCTAAAGCCCCTGACACTTTGATTCCCTTAATCAAATGATCTTACATGAAATGATGCAGATATATTTTGTAGTAAACATTTAAACTTAAACAAATCATATTAATTTTCCTTAATGGAACCCTAATTCATTATGGATCTCTTTGTGGTCAATCGGTCTCAATACACTACTTTTCTTAGGTTCTTGAAGTGGCAAAAAGTGTTGTGTTTATAAAACAAAGTATTCAAGCAAAGCAGGGGTTCATCGCTTCCTTTAGATGGCTCTCCAATAAATGTCTTAAGAGGATATGCTTCTCTGGTGATTTTTATGATGCCTAGTGGCCTAGTTTACATTGTTTCATCACACTATCTATTTTTAAAATTTCCCCTTGTCTTATTCTTATCTTATGAACAACATCCTAAAAGTTGTTATTATTGTATATAAATATTCCCCCTGTCAATACTGTTTCTGTTGTCCATGAGATATTCTTGATGTGACTTTTGCTTACTGAAATAAATTCATTAGGTTCGTTCTCAATAGTTTTGTTCCCTTTTTTCCCCTCCTGCTTGAGGTGATATGCTAAATTGTGTTGAATAATTTGACTTTACTTTTGTTAGGTATTCCTTGCACCGGCAGATAGAGAGAGGGCAAGTCCTGTTTGTCTGAATTGGGTGAGATGAGCAACATCTTCCAAAAAACCTTGAATGTTGGAATGGAGCAACTTGTTGCGACTGTGACACATAGAATTCGTCCTATGATCTGTCTGAGAGGCTGAATATGCAGACAACGAGGTGAATGACCCATGTGTCCAGAGGCTTCTTCATTCCGTTGAGACCATTGTAGCATGGCTCCAGCCATTAATGGCTGCAAACAATTATAACTCATTTGTCCTTCTGGTCATTGACTTCATATTGTAAAGAGGCTAGAAGTGATCATGATGCAAAAAAGGTTCAGTCAGCTTGGAGGTCTTCAGCTTGACAGAGATGCCAGAGCTGTAGTAAGCCATTTATCAAGCATGACTCAAAGGACTGTTAGAGACAAGTTTGCTCGCCTTACTCAGATGGCAACTATCTTGAACTTGGAAAAGGTGTCTGAGATTCTGGATTTCTGGGGTAAGAACTCAGGACCGATGACCTGGAGACTAACTCCTGCGGAGGTGAGGAGAGTGTTGGGTCTGAGGGTCAATTTTAAACCTGAAGCGATTGCTGCTCTTAAATTGTAATCCCTGTGTATAGAGCTTCTTAATTTTGTATTGTTTAGCCTACTTTTATCTTGGAGTTAGTTTGTTTATCTTATATAAGGGGAGGCAGATCAACAAAAATGGGAAATGTACCAATGATACGAGTTTCTTTTCTTTAAGGGGATCTTATTTTTCTGGTGTTTGCTCATTTATTTCTTTTCTTTGACTTTTTGGATACAGTAATGATAGAAACCCTCACAAAACAGAACCCCCACAACTCTCAAAATGATCTGAACCATTCATGTCACTGTCAGACACAACTCTAAAAAAAAATTTAAACACATCAATGATCAATACATTAGTAGGGGGTCATGGGAGTCCTCTTTTGTGGGGTCCCAAACATTTTCTTTTTAACGCCTATTGACTAATCCATTTTCCATTCAAAAATTACATATGGCTAAGTCTTTGGTCTTGACATCAAATTGATAACTGGAACGGCTGCAACAGTGCAATGAATGACTCTCTAATTGCTATGCTCTAAGGTTTTAGACAAAGTGGTTGCAGACCAAGTGGACCAATTGTTGAGAATCGAACCATGCACCTGCTTAGGGAGCATTCTTTTTCTAAAAATTGCAATGTGTTCATTGCTTTATCATGTTAGGTGGCTCTTGATTGGTTTAGCAGATTCTTCTTGATTAAGATAGTGTAAAAACTGGAATTTATTTTGAAACAATTGTGCTTTGTTTATTTATTTGTAAGCCTACATTAGGTGATGTCTTTTTCTGATTTTGATTTTTCTGCCTGAAATGGAACAGAAAGGAAGAAAAGATGAGAAAGAAGGGAATGAGTGAGCAATTTATAAGGAAAGAAAAATAAATAAATAGAAATAAACAACAACAAAATGTAAGGAATAGAAGAAGGAAATGACAAAGAAATGGAGTCGGTAAAAGCATGTGGCATCTCTGCCATGCGTGTCTGCTGCTCAACAATGTTTCTATTCCCGGCCATCTTTTTATAGAGTCCAGATCGTCTGCCATAGTTTCCTACCATTGTTCCTGCCGTGGTTCCGAAACGACGCCGTTTAGGTGTTAAATTCAAAAAAAAAAAAATTTGTTGGGGGGGGGGGGGGGGGTGTTGGCCTTTTCTCCTTCGCATTTTCTTTTTCTTTCATTTGCTTGAACCTTCACCCGTTGAGAGAAGCAGAGGTGAAACGGAGTAGTAGGCGCAAGCACGGTGAGTCGGAAAATCGAAGGAAAGATTTGGAAACTTTGCTTTTGTCGCTGGTCGTCCATCGCCGTTTGTCCTTGTTCGTTCATTACTGTTGATCCAGATTCATGGCCTCATTTTAACTAATTGACAACTTCAAAACCTGCAAGTAAACCTCATCCATTCTCCAAGAATATATGACAGCTTATGGATTTAAAGAAAAAAAAAATAGCAATTTCAATGTTTTTAAGCGAAAAAGAAGCCACATCATTAACTTTGTTCAAAATGTTCTTCAAACCAGAGTTATATTTTTAACCTTACATCCTGTCACCAAAAAAAAAAAAAAATACCTATCTCAAGAAACAAGGTCCAGAGGTATATATATGACCACTTAATAATTCGAACACAAAATGACTTAATTATTCATCATTCCGTCTTTTCTTCAACCTAATTATCCTCGAAGAAAGATGGAAAACGTTGACAGCAAAGCTTAGCAAAATCAGGAAAGCTCTACTCACCACCACATATATTCCTTGCAAAATTTGACACCATCTGATGTGAAATTGCAGATTTTGTAACCACACCTTTTTGAGAGAGAAAATGAGAAGGAAAAACAGGGGAAGATGAGAGAGTTTAGGAGTGTTTATGTGGTGTGGTGGGGAGAGGATAAGATATATGAGTCCAGATCATCTTCCATCGCTGTCGCTTGGCCTTGCTGCCGCCGTCGCTTAGCTTTGCTTTGCCGCCGTCTCCGTGGCCTCGCCTCATCACTGTCGCCGTGGTGAATGGGTTAGGTCTCCAGCTCTCAACGAAAATGGGGAAGGGAAAAAGAAAAAAAAAAAATCTTCAAAACGACGTCGTTTTGAACCATGGCAGGGAGCGCCGTAGGGGACTACGGCAGAGGATCCGGACTCCTTTTTATATAGGGTAATGTTTGGGGGCCCTAAAAAAGGTGGCTCAAATGGCTCAAATTGAGTAAAACCGACGTAGTTTTGTGTTGTGTTGTGCCCAAAACGACGCAGTTTTGGGCAATTTGAACCATTTGAGCCGCTGAATTTAGGGCTCTCTACCAGTGTTGAAATTACACTGACACTTCTCAAGTTTTTATTTATAGATTCATCTCACATTTAAAAAATTATATTTATCTCTTATCTAATTATAATAACATATTTATTTCATAGTTTTTATACATATTAAATAATAAAATAATATAGATATTTTATTCATATCATTTCAAAAGAAATCACAATCATCTTCTTTTTTAACTCATACAAAAAATTGAATTTTTTTATATTTCATTTTTTTTTATTGAATTTTTAATATTTTTTTTTTTATTTTTTAGATACACCTAATCTAGATATATATTTAAAAAGTATAATATTTTGTATTTTTTTAAAATTCACCAAATAAAAAAAATAAAAAAATTCAATACATTATCTTATTTTGTTATATTCAATGAATTTATTTTAAATTTTTTTGTACAAATTTTATACTTTTTAAATAAATCTAGATTAAATTGATCTAAAAAATAAAAACAAATTTATTAAAATATTTTTAAAATTATTAAAAATATAAAAATATAAACTAAACTCAAAAAATTATTTCTAAAAACTCCATGAGGGTGTGGAGTACATTTTTTTTTTTTTATGTTATTTATGTCTAAACATATATATATATATATAATGATTACAATTATTTGATGCTAATCTCATAAAAAGATATTTAAAAAATGATTACAATTTTATTCACATAGGTTTAATTCAAGTTGGTGTTAAACCATTAACTCAACAAGGGAAAAATACTTCTGTTTTATTATGTTTACGAGATGCTTGTTTTCTTAATTATAATGATAGTTTAATGGGTATGATGGAACTGGTCTTCATAAAGGTCCGGTACATTTTAATTGTTTTCCTGATTTTACACTTAGTTTACGAGATCCAAATATTTTACATGCATTAACATTAAATATTCAACTAAATGGTTCATTTACTAATATGATGAATAAAACTCATAATATTGCTTTAATTTATCGAGTTCATTATAAGTGCATAAAAACTAATTTAAATGTTCACGCTCTGCATAAATCCCCAAAAGATAAAACTTTATTAATCCAAAGTAGTAGTACTGATACACATATTAATGTTCCCCAAATGATTGAATGGAAAGATGTAGATTTACCTGATCAATGGATCACTGTCAATGAACATTACAAACATAATCAACAACAATCTTCTATTGAAGAATATCCAAGATATTCAACAAATTAATGATGGTACAGTTCGTATTAAATTTAATCGTAGTCAATCATCCAGACATAGCACCTCTAGTGTACCTTCTGAAATTGAAACTGAAGATGAAATATTTAATACTCCACTATTTCGAAAAAATAGTCAAATCCATTTAGGTCAACCTTCTAAATTAAAAGGTGTTGATAATACTGCTACGTCCCAAATTAGTAAACATGTTTACTCTACACACACCCATTTACCTAAGGAAGAAACTGCCTCCAATAATTCTCCCACTCAAACTGATTTTGACGAATTTATACCTCCAGTCAATCCTCAATTAATGACAATCAAAAAAAGATTTTAAACCTAATCTTGATAAATTACTCATTTTTAAAAATAAACAACTCAGACACGCTTATTATAATACTTATGATAAACAACAACAATCCAGAATTACTCGACATTGGTATAATTTTATGATTGAATATAGTTTTGAATTACCCCTTTTAGAATACGTTGAAAAATACTACAAAAAGATAAATACAATCACCAAACATAAATGGAAAACTTCTGACACTACCACTGTTAGCTCTAGTCATCCTCCTCTTGAGAAAATCATTATCAATCAACAAGGTTCTGACATTCCTGCTTCTCCTTTTAAATTACCTGGAAATGATGCTGAACTCAAAAAAGTTATTGAACAAAATAATTATACTAATCAATGCTTAAATACTATTGGTAAACAATTAGACAAAATCGAAACAAATTTAGAATCTGTTACATCTCCTAAACAACCTTTAGATCAACCTTTACTTAATTTACCTAGTCAGCGTTCCAAAAGGACTAGTCTCGTTACTAACGACCAATCTACTGTCAAAGTTATTGAACAATTATTTACTAAACTATCTATCACTAATAATGCCTCACCTTCTAAAGATAAAGGTCTTACTGTTTTAAATCAACAACCTAATATTGACACTATTTCTACCCAATCTGAAACTGACACCACTGATGATGAAATAAATCAATTAGCCTAACAATTCCAATCTTCTAATCTTAATAAAATTCATTATCCCAAAGTTAATCCTCAAACTACCAAAAATTGGTATTCTCGACCTACTCCACCTGATCTTCAATATGAAGAAACTAATATTTCTAATCAATTCTCGATGTCTGCCAAAAAATTATACGAATGGAATATTGATGGTCTTAGTGAAGATCAAATACTTCAAAAATTAAATCATTTATCTATGGTCTCCAATAGTTACCTCTCCAATTATCCTCAATATTCTCAACCTGAAATTGTTTCCCTCATTACTTCCAGTTTTACTGGTATGCTTAAATCTTGGTGGGAAAAATATTTAACTGATGACCAAAGAGAGTCCATCATATATGCTAATCAAACTGATGATAATGGTCTCCCTATCTTTGATGAAACTATTGGATGTTGCCACCCTGATGGTATTAATACATTAATTTATATTATTGTTAGACATTTTATTGGTACACCTACTAATATCTATTCTCGCATACATGATCAACTTAGTAACCTAACTTGCCCAACTTTAAGTGATTTTAGATGGTATAAAGATGTATTTACCTCTAGAGTTATGTTACGCGAAGATTGTTCTAAATCATTTTGGAAAGAAAAATTTATCAATGGATTACCTAGTCTATTTGCTCACAAAATTCACGATGTTCTTAGTCAACCCACTGGTGTTATTGAATATGATAATTTAACTTATGGTGATATAATTAGTACTATTCAAAAAGAAGGATTAAAAATGTGTATTGATCTTAAATTTAGTCAAAAAGCTACTAAAGATAAACATAAAGTTAAATATGAATTAGGCAATTTTTGTGAACAATATGGTTTACCTCCTGTTGCACCTTCCCGTAGAAAATCACACAAACACTCCAAACATAAACATAAATCTAAATACTCTAATAAATATCAAAAAGATTATTCACCTTCCAAATCTAATGATAAATTTTATACTCAACCCAAAAAGAAATATTACAAATCTAAATCACATCCAAAATCTAAATCTAATAAAAATATTACATGCTATAATTGTGGTAAAAAAGGACACTATTCTAATAAATGTAAAGAAAAATAGAAACTAAAAGATCGAGTAAATCAACTTCAAATTGATGATAATTCCAAAAATCAATTATTCGAAATTTTCCAATTAAACCAATCTATTAGTGATTCCTCTTCTGATCATCCATGAACTTTATCTGACTATCATTCACCTAGTGAAGATTCTGATAATAATATTAATCTAGGATGTAATGATGTCTGCTGTAAACCAGTTAAACAAATAACTGTTCTTACTAAAAACACCCAAGAAGAATTTGCTCTTATTGAACTAATTAGCAAATTAGATGATCCAATATTAAAACAAAAATATATTGATAAATTAAAATCTTTACTACTTCATTCAGAAGATAAACCCAAATTTGATAAACCTATTATCAGTTTATCTAAGACTTTAGAAAGATTTAAAAATAAAACTAAAGAAATTACACTTCAAGATTTACAATCTGAAATCAATCAAAAACAAACTATTAACTAATTACGACAAAAAGATCACAAATTAGAGGATGAGATTATTACATTAAAACTTAATAAAAGTTTAGATAATTTCCACAACTCAGTTCATGAATCTCCTAATGAATCTGAACATAATTTTGATTCTGATCATACTAATCCTGATAAATTAATATTTGACAACAGATCACAATCACATAATCTTGAAGAAAAACGATTAAATCTAATTAACAAACTTTATATTCAAAAATGGTATTTAAGAATTAAAATCATTGTTGACGATTTTGAATTAGAACTAATTGTTTTAATCGATACTGGTGCCGATTTAAAT
This sequence comes from Camellia granthamiana, assembly GCA_036172215.1. Taxonomy (NCBI): domain Eukaryota; kingdom Viridiplantae; phylum Streptophyta; class Magnoliopsida; order Ericales; family Theaceae; genus Camellia; species Camellia granthamiana. Next base: position 122,472,017 of record CM069908.1, on the reverse strand, counting down.
TGCATACAAGAAGGTTTACTTCCTACTAAATATTATGAGAAATGTCATGAGAAATTAACCTCTGCTAATGGTAGTAAAATGCATATTAAATATAAACTACCAAAAGTTCATGTTTGTCAAGATAATGTCTGTTTTAAAACTTCATTTGTTTTAGTTAAAAATATGACTGATAAAATTATTTTAGGAACACCATTTATCTATTTACTATATCCATTTACTACATCTAGTCAAGGTATAACTACACATGTTTTAGGCCAACCTGTTACATTTAAATTTTTGTCTCCTCCTGAAATGTTAGAATTAAATCAATTGAAAGACTGTTCTATTTCTCATACTATTAATCGCTTAACTCGGCATTTAAAATTCCTTAAAGAAGAAATTAATTATAAAAGAATTGATCAACAATTAACTGATCCTGTTGTTATTTCTCAAATTAATGATTTTAAACTCAAACTAGAATCAACTGTCTGTTCCCATTTACCTACTGCATTTTGGCACAGAAAAAAGCATGTAGTTACTTTACCATATATTAAAAATTTTAATGAAAAACAAATTCCTACTAAATCTAGACCTATTCAAATGAATTATGAATTACTTGAAATGTGTAAGAAAAAAATTAATGAATTATTAAAAAATCGAATAATTAGTCCTAGTAAATCCCCATGGTCTTGTCCTGCCTTTTATGTCAACAAAAATGCTGAATTAGAACGAGGTGTCCCTCGTTTAGTCATTAATTACAAACCATTAAATGCTGTTTTAGAGTGGATTCGCTATCCTATTCCTAATAAAAAAGATTTGATTAAAAGACTTAATCAAGCTGTTATTTTTAGTAAATTTGATTTAAAAAGTGGTTTTTGGCAAATTCAAATTCACCCTAAAGATCGATATAAAACTGCTTTTAACACACCTTTTGGTCAATATGAGTGGAATGTAATGCCATTCGGCTTAAAAAATGCTCCTAGCGAATTTCAAAATATAATGAATGATATTTTCAACCCATTTAGTCATTTTTCTATTGTTTATATTGATGACATATTAATATTTTCAAAATCACTTAGTGAACATTGGAAACATTTAACTGCATTCTTTTATACAATTAAAAGTCATGGCTTAGTTATATCTGCCCCCAAAATCAAACTATTTCAAACTAAAGTTAGATTTTTAGGATATGACATTCACCACAATACTATTCTGCCAATTAGTCGATCAATTGAGTTTGCGTCTAAATTCCCTGATGAAATTCTTGACAAAACCCAATTACAACGATTTTTAGGTTCCGTTAATTATATTGCTGATTTTTACAAAGACCTTAGGAAGACTTGTCAACCATTGTTTGATAGGTTAAAGGATAATCCTCCTCCTTTGTCATCTGTTCATACTTCCATTGTTCAACAAGTCAAACAATATGTTAAGTCTCTTCTATGTCTTGGTATTCCTACTGAAAATTCCTTCAAAATTATTCAAACTGATGCTTCTGATATTGGTTATGGTGGCATTCTTCTTCAGAAAGTCACTCCTCAATCCCCTGAACAGATTGTTCGTTATCATTCTGGTGTCTGGAATAATGCACAATTAAATTATAGTACTATTAAAAAAGAAATTTTGTCTGCTGTTTTATGTATTCAAAAATTTCAAGATGATATTTTAAATCAAAAATTTTTACTTCGTGTTGATTGTCAATCTGCTAAATATGTTTTCGAAAAAGATGTTCAAAATCTTGCTAGTAAACAAATATTTGCCCGTTGGCAATCTATTTTAAGTATTTTTGATTTTGATATTACCTATATACCTGGTTCTCAAAATTCTCTTCCTGATTTTCTCACCCGGGAATTTTTACTGGGGGGTAAGAGATGACCACTGTTACATCATTTTTTCTTACCATAAATCCCGAATTACCTATTTCAAAACCCAAATTAAACAACTTACCCATCGTATTCACCGCCTCAAATCAGCCAAACCAACTACAAAAAGAGCCCAATACATCATTTACCACCAGATCCAAGCTCGTCAAAATTTACTTGCTCCCAATTATAATTGCTTAAATCATCATCAAAATTATCTTGATCTTCTTTCTGGTTGTTAATCCCTGCTACTGACCATTGTTTCTGTTTATAAATGTCTCGCCCAAGGCCTCCTTCCAAGGCTTTGGTCCCGTCCTCTAGTAAACCTAATCAACTTATTGTTCCACCTTCTTTGGAGTCACTCACCCCATCTCACTCTCTTGAAATGGTTAATCGTTACCAAGTTCTTGGTAACATTTACCGACCTAATTACTCATCTGCTTTGGCCACAGATCCTTTTGCTTCTAGCCAATCAGTTTCAGTTACTCCATTTCCTGCTAACCCCGTCAGGTCATCCCGATCTGATTATACCAAATCACACACTACTAATCTGTTCTATAAAGAACCCGGTCACCCTAAAGGTCAAGTAATCCATGAAATTGCTAAATCCTATGTTGGCTCTGGATGCCATTTCATCCTCTCACATCCAGAGAAAACACTCACCTATTACAAAGATATTTTGATCCATCATCAATCAGTCTTGATTAAACCCATTTATGATCGAACCTATGCTAGCAAGGTTCTCTATCATTCTATTTACATTCATAGTATTGTTTCCCAAGCTGAGTGGGGTCCTCCTTATCAGTTTCGAGATTTACTTGGTCATTCTATTCAGTACAATTACCATGATTATGTTGATGCTTGGTTCAAGATCTTCTTGTACCAAAATGAGTCTTTCAGTCACTCCTGGTTCATCTCCTTTGATCAAAAATTCAAATCTGAGTTCCCTGCCTAGTTTTTGAGATGGTGGACTCATTATGGCACCATTTCAGATATCCTTCCTGGTGATCTCATTGAATTAATCAACTATTTCTCCTCTGTTTACCCATTTACCACTCATCAGAGACAATTTCCAGCTTTGTTAATTTTTATATCCAAATATAAACTCCCCTGGATATTTAAATGGCATTATGGAATTGATGGTAACATAATCACCGGTCAACATTCAGTCAAATGGTGGGCTAAGTTCAATGTGCCCAGAATTTTTGAAATTGTTCAAGAAGAATTCCCCATTGATCAATGTGCTCCAACTCCTTCTATGATCAAAGCCCAGCAGAACCCAACTGCTGCAATCAGCCAAGGAAGTCAGCCCAGTCTTCCTCCAATCAACTTTAGAAGCCCCTCATCTAGTGGTTCCAAGCCCAAATCATCCAAATCCAAATTAGTTCAGCCAGCCCAATCAAAATCCAAAGCTAAGTCCAAAGCTCCTGCAGTTCCGAACCAGCCCAAAGAACATTCACGGCCCAAATCAAAGTCCAAAGCCAAGGCCAAGCCCATTTCACCTCCTGCTCAGCCCAAAGCTAAATCCAAAGTCAAGCCCAAGTTATCCAGAGATGAATTGCTCCAGTTAGCCCGCCAAATTACAGATCAAGCTGAAGCCCAGTCAACCAGTTCAGAAAATTCATAAGACCATTCAGATCAGTCACAATCTTCTAAAGGATCAACTACTCAACCCATTTCATATGGCAGATCTGAGTTCCAAGATGCTCAGGACCCATATACTTGATTAACATAGGATTCCCTATAAATACAAATTAGCTTCAATCAATACTCTTTTGAGAAAAGCTGCTAATTTGTATCTATATAGATTCCTATATTCACATGTTCCACTGAAAGTGATGAATAGTAAAAGTTACTGTTCACCGTCACTATTCACTCAATCAACTTTTGTTAAAGCTGCATATTCGCGTAATCACTCCACTGAAAGCAACCGACAACATCTTCTTTACCCCATGCGCTGCCAGCTGCTTTCATCAATCACAGAAGTCACATGCTCCTTTGTTTTTATTTCTCTATAAATTAATGTATTCATTCAGGAGGCTCCAAGTTTCATTCTTCAGTTGTAAAAATAAAGAGCTTTCCCGTTTGTAACCCAATTAAGATCCTTGCAGTTGCTACAATTATAATTGTAAGTTATCTTCTATATTTTAATTATGAAAATTAATTTCTGTATTTTAAATTAGTGCATTCCATTCCAATTCTGTTGTTCAATTTTAGTCATATTTGATTTCGTAATCCATGTTCTTCATTCTACTTGCTGTTTCCGCGTTTTTGGTCACTTAAAGTTGGGCAAGTTAGGTTACTAAGTTGATCATGTATGCGAGAATAGATATTAGTAGGTGTACCAATAAAATGTCTAACAATAGTATAAATTAATGTATTAATACCATCAGGGTGGCAACATCCAATGGTTTCATCAAAGATAGGGAGACCATTATCATCAGTTTGATTAGCATATATGATGGACTCTCTTTGGTCATCAGTTAAATATTTTTCCCACCAAGATTTAAGCATACCAGTAAAACCGGAAGTAATGAGGGAAACAATTTCAGGTTGAGAATATTGAGGATAATTGGAGAGGTAACTATTGGAGGCCATAGATAAATGATTTAATTTTTGAAGTATTTGATCTTCACTAAGACCATCAATATTCCATTCGTATAATTTTTTGGCAGACACCGAGAATTGATTAGAAATATTAGTTTCTTCATATTGAAGATCAGGTGGAGTAGGTCGAGAATACCAATTTTTGGTAGTTTGAGGATTAACTTTGGGATAATGAATTTTATTAAGATTAGAAGATTGGAATTGTTGGGCTAATTGATTTATTTCATCATCAGTGGTGTCAGTTTCAGATTGGGTAGAAATAGTGTCAATATTAGGTTGTTGATTTAAAACAGTAAGACCTTTATCTTTAGAAGGTGAGGCATTATTAGTGGTAGATAGTTTAGTAAATAATTGTTCAATAGCTTTGACAGTAGATTGGTCGTTAGTAACGAGACTAGTCCTTTTGGAACGCTGACTAGGTAAATTAAGTAAAGGTTGATCTAAAGGTTGTTTAGTAGATGTAACAGATTCTAAATTTGTTTCGATTTTGTCTAATTGTTTACCAATAGTATTTAAGCATTGATTAGTATAATTATTTTGTTCAATAACTTTTTTGAGTTCAGCATCATTTCCAGGTAATTTAAAAGGAGAAGCAGGAATGTCAGAACCTTGTTGATTGATAATGATTTTCTCAAGAGGAGGATGACTAGAGCTAACAGTGGTAGTGTCAGAAGTTTTCCATTTATGTTTGGTGATTATATTTATCTTTTTGTAGTATTTTTCAACGTATTCTAAAAGGGGTAATTCAAAACTATATTCAATCATAAAATTATACCAATGTCGAGTAATTCTGGATTGTTGTTGTTTATCATAAGTATTACAATAAGCGTGTCTGAGTTGTTTATTTTTAAAAGACTTAAATTCAATGAGTAATTTATCAAGATTAGGTTTAAAATCTTTTTTGATTGTCATTAATTGAGGATTGACTGGAGGTATAAATTCGTCAAAATTAGTTTGAGTGGGAGAATTATTGAAGGCAGTTTCTTCCTCAGGTAAATGGGTGTGTGTAGAGTAAACAGGCTTACTAATTTGGGACGTAGCAGTATTATCAACACCTTTTAATTTAGAAGGTTGACCTAAATGGATTTGACTATTTTTTCGAAACAGTGGAGTATTAAATATTTCATCTTCAGTTTCAATTTCAGAAGGTACACTAGAGGTGCTATGTCTGGATGATTGACTACGATTAAATTTAATACGAACTGTACCATCATTAATTTGTTGAATATCTTGGATATCTTGAATAGAAGATTGTTGTTGATTATGTTTGTAATGTTCATTGACAGTGATCCATTGATCAGGTAAATCTACATCTTTCCATTCAATCATTTGGGGAACATTAATATGTGTATCAGTACTACTACTTTGGATTAATAAAGTTTTATCTTTTGGGGATTTATGCAGAGCGTGAACATTTAAATTAGTTTTCATGCACTTATAATGAACTCGATAAATTAAAGCAATATTATGAGTTTTATTCATCATATTAGTAAATGAACCATTTAATTGGATATTTAATGTTAATGCATGTAAAATATTTGGATCTCGTAAACTAAGTGTAAAATCAGGAAAACAATTAAAATGTACCGGACCTTTATGAAGACCAGTTTCCATCATACCCATTAAACTATCATTATAATTAAGAAAACAAGCATCTCGTAAACATAATAAAACAGAAGTATTTTTCCCTTGTTGAGTTAATGGTTTAATACCAACTTGAATTAAACCTATGTGAATAAAATTGTAATCATTTTTTAAATATCTTTTTATGAGATTAGCATCAAATAATTGGCAGGTTTCCCTGGGTTTCTCTAAAGCATATACTTATTCAATTGTTTTAACATGCAAAGTTACTTTGAAAGCATTCTGTATAAAAGAAGTTTTATAAATTTCTTTAATTGGTAATTTTGGTATATTCCATCCTACATCAATTTTATCATTTTGTATTTCAACATCTTCTTCATTTATTACTAATCCTTGATTAAGTATTGAGGGCAAAGAGGTTCACCTAGAACTGACGGAAGAGTTACTTCTAAATAATCGATTCATTGTTCTTTTTAATTAATCAGTTTTACAAATACCTTAATACATACCCTATTCTGGTCCAGCTTATCACATACCTTTATCACTCACAGACCTTTGTATACATACATACCCTATCTTGTGACCCCTAAGTCCGATACTGCCTAAATCTAAGGACTTACTCAAGACTGGGAAGAAGTGGGTGACTTAAACAAAGGTGGAATACCGGAAAAGGTGGATAACACAGACTGATCTTTCGGGTGATTAAGATGATCTGAAAACTAGATTAATCAAATAAACAATGGGAAAGATTAGATGGAAGAAACAAAGCAGTTAGAAACAGGATACAACATCACTTGGCTCTGATACCAAAAACGCGGATATTGTTAGAAACATATATATATATGTATTGTATTTTTGGGCTTTCAAGTTTGATTGGATGGCTGGTTAGACTTTATGTAAATGACAGTGTTTGGTAATACTGTAATAAATGTGGGTGAATAGACGAGGAAGAAAAAATAATGGTGGATACAAAAATAAAAAATTATATTCATATATAAAAATTTATACAAAAAATATCATAAAATGTTATGATAGTGATATTATTGTAAACATAAATCATGTTTATAGATATTTTGTTTTAAAGTGAAAAGTCACCATTAATAAGCTATATCATTGTGTTTGAAAATTTTATGTAAAATTTATATTTGTATATCATCACTCAATAACAATATGGTTAGGTAGAATTTAATGATAGAAAGTAATAGAATGTAATCATGATTGATAGTAAGAAGAAATAGTAGGAAAAAAGGCAAGATGATCATTAAAAAAAAAGAATTTTGCTTCAGACCCCCACTGGGGGTCGACCCCCAGTGAGGTGGCAGCCCTTGATTGGGCAAAAAACACACTGTTTTTTTTTTTTTTTTTTTTTTTCAGCTATCAGCCAGTGGGGGCGCGCCACCTCACTGGGGGTGTATAGCACGGTTCAAAAAAAAAATTAGGGTATGACATCAACAACTCAGGGAATAATTTGTAATGAGATTATAAATTTTAGAGAGAAAAATATAATTTTCAAATATAAAGGGAAGATCTGTATTAAATAAAAATTTTAGAGGATGTCAATGTAATTTACCTTTATATATATATATATATATATTATTTTTTACTTTGCTTAGTTAGGAAGGATGATAAGAAATTAATAATAAATAAATAAATAAATAAAGATAAATGATGAAGTGGAAATAAAGATTAGTGTTACATTATTATTATTATTATTATTATTATTATTATTATTTCTTTTTTCTTTTCTTTTTTTGATCGAAAACAATGCCCATAGCATGGGTCTTTCTCTATGGCTTCATCAAATTGCTGTTTGATAAGATGACCTCTTTTGTCTCCTCGAAATTACCCACCTTTGCAGGTATTGATACCTAGCTGACCAATTGGACCAATATGCTGCGTCAAATTCAAGCTGTTCTAGTTGACGCGAAGGAGAAGCAAATGACAGTTCCAGCTGTGAACCTGTGGCTTGACGATCTCCAAGATTTGGCGTATGATTTGGATGACGTCGTGGATGAGTTTGCTACCGAAGCTTTGAGATAGAGTCTCAAGGCAAAGCCGCCCAAAACTAGTTCCAGCAAGGTATGGAGCCTCATCCCTAATTTCAAGCCAAGAGATGTTATGTTTAATTTCAAAATGAGGTCCAAGATTGAGGAGATCACTACCAGATTGCACAATAGTTTTGAACAATGTTCGACACTTAATTTGGTTAAGATTATTGGAACCACCACACCTACGATTAAGACTTGGCAAAGACCAGACTCTACATCTCTAATTGATGAACCTCGTGTTTATGGCCGAGAACACGATCAGAGTAAAAAAATTGAGTTGCTCGTAAAGGGAGATAAATCAAGTCATAGCAACATTGGTGTAATTTTCTTTGTGGGTATGGATAGGATTGGCAAGACCACCCTAGCTCAGATGGTGTACAAGGATGAAACTGTGAAGGAGCATTTTGATTTGAAAGCATGGTGTCACGACCTTGCTTATTCTCTAGCACACTGTACGACACTTAGTCACTCTCGAGCTTGGCTAGTAGTGCTAACTCAGCCTAACTCACAACTTGTAGGAAAGAGAAGTAAGAAGAACATAAGAGAGTTTGAGAGAATGCCTTGTATTTTACTCTTGAGAGAATTTGTACAACTCTTAGATGGTTTGGAGCAAATGAGCTCCTCCCCTATTTATAGGCACTCTTGGCCTCTCATAGAACACTCTAGAAGCCACTAAGATATACATGGAGAAGCTTCCCTTGGAAGCCTTTCTTACAAGCTACAAGAATATTCTAGAATGCTTTAGAAATATCTATACAAGACATTTACAAGTCTAGTATGTACAAGTGTCTTGAATACTCAAGGATGCTCTAGAATCCTCCATGTTCTCTTCAAGTGTCGGAATGAGCTAGGAAGTTTTAGATCCTTCCATTGACCTTTATGCTCCCAAGCTCCCATGTAGGGGATTTTTGCCATAGGAAATTTAGCAGCTTGTGACATTCTTCCACACCTATACTAGCGACGACCTCATCGCATCCTCCCTATGGAACTTTTGTATTTGCTCCTAGAACTGCCATAAAGCTTCTGCTGGCTCCCAACTAGCCTCGCTTTCTAGCAGTCCTTTCCATTTCACCAAGTATTCCGTGCTAAGAGGAACTCTACGCCTTCAGATGACTCGGTCGGCCACAATGTATTCTACCTCTTTGTTATAAGAGGTTATTACTGCCGTTGGTGCTCACAATGACTCTCCTCGGCTTGGGTCTTCCAAATTAGCATGATAAGGCTTCAAATTACTTACATGGAAGACTGGATGAATCTTAAGCTTTAGAGGTAGTTGCACATGATAGGAAACTTTTCCAACCCTCTTTATAAAGGGAGAAGGTCTTTCATATTTTTGTATCAATCCTTTATGCACCTTTCTTGGGGACTTGAACTGTTGAGGCAACAGCTTGACAAGCACCAAGTCTTCCACTTGGAATTCCACCGCTCGTCTCTTTCTATCAGCCTATTTCTTCATTTTCTTAGACACCTTGTCTAAGTAGGCCCGTGCCACATCGGCTTGCTCTTGCCATCCTTTAGCAAACTTGAATGCTGCAGGACTCTTTCCCGCATAACCAAACATCACCGTGTGAGGCATTAGTATCTGCTACCCAATAGCTAGCTCGAATGGGTTGTGATTGGTGGACTCACTTCGCTACAAGTTGTAAGAGAATTGGGTTACATCCAGTAACTTAGCCCAATCTCACTGATTGGCACTGACAAAGTGCCCTAAGTGGAGCTCCAGCAAAGCATTCACCCATTTAGTTTGGCTATCAGTTTGCAGGTGAAAGCTTGTAGAGAAGTGAACCCCAGCATCTTGAATAGCTCGGTCCAAAATTGCCCTGTAAAGCGAGTCCCGGTCACTAATGATAGACCTAGGCACACCCCAATATTTCACCACATGTTTTGTAAATAACCGAGCCGCTTCCTCTGCTGTGCAATCTGTTGGGGTTACTATGAATATGGCATACTTAGAAAACCTGTCAACCACTACCATAATAGAGCCGCACCCTTCCGACTTAGGCAAGGCTGAAATGAAATCCATGGTGACACTCTTCCAAGGCTTCTCAACTATAGGCAATGGCTCTAGTAAACCTCCAGGTGCTTGCTGCTCTACCTTGTCTTGTTGACACATAAGATAAGTCTTCACGTATGCCTCCACATCATCCCACATCCTCGGCCAATAGTAAGCTAATTCCAGCAATGCTCTTGTACGCTTTTGTCCCAGGTGGCCAGTCCACTTAGTCTCATGACATTCCCTGATTAGGTTCCTCCGCAAGTTTCCCCACTTTGGAACATAGAGTCGTTTCCCCTTAGTGTAAAGTAGGCCATCCTCTACCCAAAAGCGTTTAGTCTTTCCATCTTTTGCCAACCCACTCAGGCTCTTTGCAAGAGGATCATACTGCAACCCTTCTTTGGTGAGTTCAATTAATTCATCTTGAGGCCTGCTACTCATAGCAGATAATTCTTCCTTGCGACTTAACGCGTCCACCACAAGGTTCGCTTTCCCTGGTTTGTACTCCAAGATGTAGTCGAATTCTGCCAAGAAGTCTTTCTATCTAGCTTATTTTGGGCTTAACTTCTTTTGGGACTGGAAGTAGCTAGTGGCAACATTATCCGTCTTGACTACAAACTTGGAGCCCAACAGGTAGTTTCTCCATGTGCGCAAGCAATGGATGATACCTGTCATCTCTTTCTCTTGCACCATGTACCTTCGCTCGGTGTCATATCCGTCATCTTTTTCTCTTGCACCGTGTTCCTCCGCTCAGTATCATTAAGCTTGTGACTTTCATAGGCAATAGAATGCCTATCCTACAGGAGCACATCTCCAATGGCAAAGTCAAAAGCATCTGAGTGTAACTCATAAGGCTTGGTGTGGTCCGGTAGCCCCAATACTGGCTCCTCTATCACTGCCTTCTTCAAGTCTTCAAAGACATCTTGGCATTTCGTTGACCATTCCCATGCCGTGTTTTTCTTTAGGAGGTCCGTGAGTGGTGCTACCCTTGCTGAATATCCCTTTATGAACCGCTGATAACAATTGACAAAGCCAAGGAATGACCTTAGCTCTGTCACTTTGGTAAGAGCCTCTCATTCTTGTATTGCCTGCACCTTGTCCTCCTCCATCATAAGCATTCCTTCATTGATCTTGTACCCCAAGAATGATACCTTATTCGTTGCACAGGAGCACTTCTCCTTCTTCACATAAAGCTCATTATCTTTTATCACTTTAAACACCATTTGTAGATGATCTACATGGTCTTCCAAAGTGTTGCTATAGACCACGATGTCGTCTAAGTAGACCACTATGAATCGGTCCAAGTAAGGATGAAAGATCTTGTTCATGAGAGTGCAAAATGTGGCTGGGGCATTGGTGAGGCCAAATGGCATCACTAAGAACTTAAATGAGCCATATTGAGTAGTGCAAGCAGTCTTTGGCTCATCCCCAACTGCTATCCTTACTTGGTAGTAGCTAGATCTTAAGTCTAGTTTAGAGAAATATCAAGCTCTACCAAGCTGATCAAACAAATCAACAATCAAAGGGATAGGATGCTTGTTCTTGATGGTTACCTTGTTAAGCGTCCGATAGTCAATGCATAGGCGAAGAGAACCGTCCCTTTTCTTTTGGAATAGCATTGGAGCACCATAAGGAGCTTTGGACAGTTGAATGTAGCCAGCATCCAAGAAGTCCTTCAATTGCCTTCTTAATTCCTCCAACTCAGGTGGTGCCATCCTGTAAGGTGCTTTGGTGGGTGGTGTTGTGTTTGGCTCCAACTCGATCTTATGATCCACCTCTTTCCTAGGTGGTAGTTTCTTCAGTAGCTGGGACGGCATTACTTCTTTGTACTGATGGAGTACCTTCTCGATCTTCTTGGGTATTGACCCCTTGGGCACATCCTCTTTTCCCTCTGCCATGGTTGCAAGGTAGGTCACTTCTCCTTTCTTGAACACTTTCTTTACTTGCATGGCTGAGAGTATTGAGATCTTGAACCCTTTTCCAGCTGTAGTTTGCACTGCACATGGTGCTTTCTCTTCTAAAATGGCCACGGAGCATAAAAATGGTAGTGGGACTGCCTTAACCTGTCCTAAGAAGTCCATGCCAATGACAACTTTGAAGTCATCCATGGGTGCCACTATAAGATCAATCTTGCCACTCCATGCTCCATGCGTCACGACCCAAACCCGCCCCTATAGGTTTAGCGTTGTAACCGGCCAGTAATCCGTAGATTACCTACGTCCTCAAAGACAAAATTTCAAAATTATTTAATTTCATCGGGGCCTAAAGTGGAAGCAAAACAAAAATGATGATGTCCATTGAGCTGTTACATGATCAACTATAGTAATTAAAACATTTTTAACACACTTTCATGTATACATGTACGAAGACATATTTTATATCATATTTCACACACTACGTGAAGGACTTCTAACCAAGTACAAAGATTATACCAAGCTTGACAAAACAAAACATAACAAAGCCTCTACATAGAGGCACTCTTGGGTGGCTTGACAAAGAGGCGGACTCCTGGGAAAACTCTAATGTTGATCCTCCAATTGCTCACCTACACCTACATATATATAAATAAAGAGTGAGCTAATGCCCAGTGAATAATACCAAAGTAAAGAGGTTATATGAATGAGATTCTTAATTAAGTAATTCATATTTATGCATAATACATGTGAATCCGAGTCAGAACGACTTCAAGTTTAATCTATCATGTTCAAGGTGTATTAGAAGGGCGAAACAACCTTGGGTCCAAGTTCTCATTCATACAGAACAACCTCGGGTCCAAAATACTCATTCATATAGAATGACCTCGAGCCCAATCATAGTACAGAATGACCTCAGGTCCATCATTTCCATATTCATATCTATGCGCATATTTATACAGAACGACCTCAGGTCCATCATTTCCATATTCATATCTATGTGTTTATTTATACTGAACGACCTTAGGTCCATCATTTCCATATCTATATCTATGCGCATATTTATATTGAACGACCTCAGGTCCATGATTTCCATATTCATATCTATGCGCCTATTTATACTGAACGACCTTAGGACCATCATTTCCATATCCACATCTATGCACATATTTATACTGAACGACCTCAAGTCCATCATTTCCATATTCATTTCTATGTGCATATTTATACTCGTGATCATGATCGCACTTGTATTAAGATGGCCTTAGGCCCATTTTGTATCCTTGATACACATGTTAGACAGCCTTGGGCCTATTTCTTATCAAACATATCCTTTGTCAAATATACAGAATGACCTTTAGGCCCATTTCATATTCATTCAGAACGACCTTTGGTCCATGTAATCAAATATACAGAATCGCCTTTAGGCCCATTCACATTAACTCAGAAAGACCTTTGGTCCATGTAATCAAATGATTTCATACTATTCAATTTCATTACAGAGTCTTGCACAATCAGACGAATAGAATGCTCATTCATAATTCGAATTCACAAATCCAAAAAACTTACACATGAGTAGTATTTACAAATAGCATATATGAACATGTCTTTACTAAAGTATTACTCACAGTGTTCAGATGCCTAGTTCGCCCTTGTAGTTGACCCTACACAATTCATAATACACATAGAAATCGGGTCACAAAAAAATTTATTCCGTTTTTAACTTGTTTAGTTCTCTTAGGCTTCTTTCTTACTCTTTTAATTCATTTATAATGCTCAATGTATGCCTAAGAATGCTTAAAAATAAAAGAGAACGGAAATCGGAACATGAAATACCTTTTCAAAATTTTCTGAAATAGGGCTCTTCACTCGAGCACAACATTGGCCGCTCGAGCGGACCCTTTGGTCTGCAAAAATACTAGTTGCTTGCATTCTACGCTCGAGCAGCAACTTCTCCACTCGAGCGGCGAATCCTGGGTTTTCCAGAATGCTGTTTGTGCTTCAAAACATAACTTTAAATGATACAACTCACATGTTTTGTCCTATATAGCAACCATACAATTTCTAACATGATATAATGCCAATTCTACAAGATTTGAAGCTCAAATCTCCAAGGATTCATCATACAAGCCCAAATTATTTCAAATTCATTTCCTTAAACTTCATAACTCATGCACATAAATTTTATATTTTCGTGGATTGTGCATGCATGTGAAATGTAGACTCTAATTTCATCTCAAATGGTAGAAATGACACTCAAATTCATGAGATTCAACGAAATTATGTATGCATGTGTGATTTGGTGCCAAGTTCTCCATGTTTCAAAAATCATCTTTCTTTATTTTATGAAACATAAATTGAAGCTATAAAGCCCTTTCAAAAATATTTGCACGTATGAAATTTAATTCAAAATCAAACTAATTTTTTATTCTCAAATATAAATTATAATCCATCTCCAAATTTGTCCAAATTCAAATGCAATTCATTGTTTTCGCATCAAGCCCAATTCCAAACCCACAAATTCTAAAACATGAATTGAACTTTCAAAATATAATTTTAAGACTTGGGTTCATACATGGCTTGTCTAAAACCACACAAACTCTTACATAATCAAGAAAATATGATCAATTTTAAATCATTTACATCAAAACTCCTTTAGTTTAGAAATTAAACTCATTTGTTCATAAACTCATAATTTTCCAAGGCTTGGTTCTTATTTCATCAAAACATGAAATCAATTCTAAGAAATCTATGATGCATGTACAATTAGAGTATTAAGACTTGTAGGATTTGTCCATGCATGTAGAAATTAGACTCAATTTATGCATAATATTCCAAAATCAAACCCCAAAATAATTAATTTCTAAATTAATTTCCCATAATCATGAATCTAATTTAATTTAATCATCTTCTTGCCAATTTCCTTTTAATTACATGAAATATAATTCCAAACCCTTCTTAATTTCAATTGTAATAAGGAGATTCTACATGAATCAAGCATAAATCTTATACCTTAAACTTTAATTTCAGCAAATTGGGTTGATTTTCCTTTTATTCCCCTTGTTCTTCCCTCAACTTCTATCACAAAGTGGGTTTCTCTCTCTACACCCTTGAGCTCTCAACCTCACTCTCGTTCTGAGCTTCTTCCAGCAAAACGAGGGACTTAAGAATGAGCTCCCTCTCTTCTTCTCGACTCACATATAACACACTTCACTTCATATTCATGTCCCACATGTGCATACACTTGCACCTCTTCTTTGAGCTCCGGCACAACAATGACATGCACACACACACAGAACTTCTCTTCACACTCTGATTTCTCAGCGCACACACCCACATACACCCTCAAACTCTAAATTATTCTACAATTTAATTTATGGTTAAGATTAATTTAATTAAATAACTCTTATTCTTAATAAATCTTGATTAACACATAATTAAATTAATCATAAGTAATCATAAATCCCACATAATTTAATTTATCTAATTGACTTCTTTTAGAACCCAATTAATTATATTAAGATTTATCATTCTGAATCAAATTTTTAATCAAACTTCCAAAAGGATCCAAATATTAAATTAAACTTATTTCCAACCTCAATTTTGGTTTCTTAAATCATTAAGGCCTTCAATTTCAAATTAAGCTTCAAAATTTTCATCAATAAATTACATATTTAAATTGGGCACTTCATAAGTAAATTTAATTCCAAAAAATTACAATTCCGAATCCTCATAATTTAATTCACTTAATTAACTCCAATTCAGATCTAATTAATCAAATCTCAATTTTACTAAACTGAATCGAATATTTAATTGAACTCCCATATGGTCCGATACTTGAAATTAAATTGAATCAACTCATCAATTTTACCTCCTTAAGCCATTTGGACATTCAATTTCTAATTTCAAATTAAATCCTTATTAAAATCAAATACGAATCAGACTCCAAAAATTCCCATAAATCCCAAATTACGTTAGAGTAACAACCAATTAGAATCCAAATCTCCTTAATCAATTAAACATAAAATCATATACATAATGAGGTTGGCTTAATCTAAGGTTTATGCTAATTAAGCTCAATTAATTCATTACAAATCGTAATTTTTCCAAATTTCACCGTAGGCTCCAAAAATCATGTTAAACACAGATATGAAATTGGTTTTGGTTTCTGACGCCTCTAAGGCTATAAATTTTCAGTTCAAGGTTCCAATTGCGATAGATTTTTCTACACCCAACATATATAAATTCATAATCACATAATAACTCATATCATTAAAAGTATAAATTCATATCAAACACATAATAACATGCGTAATTAAGTATATTACAAGTCGGGTTATCACACCATGTAGCTTGCTTTTTGTGTTCCTCGGAGGGGTTTAGTCTCCTCGAATACGATAGCCCTACAGTTCGGACTCCCGTGGTTCTGAATCTGATTTCACAGGTACAATGTGAAACAGATAAATACAAAAGAGTCCAAATTCGGCAAATCAATTTAGAAAATCGATTTTGAATCAAATATGCCAAAAATGGACTGCATTGCCAGATTTCAGAGTTGCCACCTAAATATTTTTGAGAAATTTAGGAAACTCGTGACTCGTGCCAAAGGCCACTTATCCGTCATCACCAAAGTGTCTCGGCTTGGGAACTTGGGTATGAGAAGGGAATGTCATGAATTCTTGGGTATGAGAGGGGAATGTCATGAATTGAGTACCCCAATCACCCAATCAAAGATCGACCTCTACTAATCATGATGTGATTCTTATGTACAGTATATGCTCTTGTTCCGATTATTATGCTATCTTTATTATGTGATGCGCACAAGTATAGACTAATTTGACTAATTTGGAACATTTTGATTTCATGTTCTTTTTGAAAAGTGTTTGAATATGTGCCACTTGAAAAAGTGATCTCATATGTACATTAATCAAATCATCCCAACTTAAGCACAAAAGAAAACCTTCATCCACCGACATTCAAGAGATATATCAAATAAACACTTAGCCTCATGGTAAACATACTTGATATGGTAACAATCGCACATATGCAATATGCGAAAGCAAAAAAATGCTTGCCCCAAATATTTGAGGTGAGCCAAAAGAAAGAAAATAGTTAGAACAATGCATGATCCTAACGATGCAAATACCTAATGCACCACATGCAATATGCAATTAATAGGCTCGACTGCTAGCATGACATGTGAATCAATTCAAGACATGTGATGATACACGTATTCGAGTAAGGAATTTGGAATTGACATTTGATTAGTATGATGAGCCAAACCTTTATGCATGCAAAACGAATGGATGCGAGTCATGGAAAATGCTAAGGAAAACATGATGCTACATGCTATCCATCATAAGCGAGTAAATAAAAGGGAGAAAGAAATGGAGGTTGGAAAACGTACACAATATTACAAGTTTGCCCTCACGCAGGAGGGTCCGAATGTCCAAGTGTCCGAATTAGCTACTTATTACAAATCCAAATGAATGAATAAGCTAGATTAATCAATTATTACAAGTTCAAATGAATCTAAGTAATTAATTACAACACACTACTATTAAAGCACTAATTTCATGAGCCACGAGAAGTAAAGAAGCGCGTATGCAAGAACGGGAATATCCACCCGAAAACACCTCTGTTTTGCTGCCAGAACTATTCTATTTTACAGTCAAAAAATAATCTATTTTTGCCTCAGCCTTTGCTCTGTTCTGTTATGAAGATGGTACTATCTACATAAAATAAAGTGGTCGGTCGGTCTTGAAAAGTGGTCAGCCAAATGGACAGGTGGCTGGTCGGCCACTATTTTGGGGGTATGCCCTACTGCAACAGAAAGGAAATAGAGCACAAACAAAGTGTTTTCAGGGGATGTTTGTCCTCTCTGCCTCTCCTTATCAAGAAACAGATCAAGGAAGGTTGGCTCGATTCACAAACCATCAATTGACGCAAATTCATTGTGTGATGATCCATGAATCGATGGGATAAGGGCTCAATGAATGAAAATAAAAACCAACAAAACTCCTTCCTTTCATGGAGTTACCTCTCTAGGGAAGTGGTAGACATTGATTCTTGCCTTATTAACATCACTAAAAGTATGTAATGACGCAAGACTCAATAGGTTCAATTAATGTTTGATTGAACCCAAACTAATTTTATTACTCTTGGTACCATTTTAGTCCAATTTTATTAGCCCTTTTCAATTACTTTTACATTCTGTAATCATTTTAGTCCAAAATTGAGAATTATGTCCACTAATGAAGAGAAGCGTCAAACAAGAAGTTGTTTTTGACATGAGAGAGATGTAATGCCCTGGTAATGAACTTCTGAAGAGATCAAACCATTAAGCATGGAAGGTCTCCTTTTCATGTTTAAACAACTATTGTTTGAAAATAACTCTTAAACAAAGAAAACTAAGAAAAGAGGGAGGTTGCAGAAATTATTATTACAAGTGTGAGAAAATGTATGAAAACTATGAAATAAAAGTTATCAACTCAAATAGGTTGGTGTCTATAGCCTAAACCACCAAACCTATGAGGACTTACAACACTATAAGCATGATATTCAAAGCATAACTAAATAAACAGATCAAAAAAGTCCCAAAAATAGCAAAAACAGTGCTGGAATTAGTATTAAAAGCTAGAAAAAGTGAGCAAAATATGAGAGAAATAAAGCTAGTAAGCAAGCCTAAGGAGGGGTGGCCAACCCCTCCACTTTTTGGACCTCAAAACCACTTATTTTAGCCTTTTCAAACTCTAAAAATCAATGTCCAAAAGTTGGGAAAGAGATGGGAAACACAAGGACAAAAGTTTAGAGAACAAGGTTCAAAGAAGGGTGTGTAACCCCTCCACCTTTGGTAGCTTTAAGTCACAAGTTTCAGCCTATAAAAATAGTATAAAAACAACAAGAAAAGAGAAGGAAGAAGTAGTGTAAAGATGGCCAAAGTTAGACCTCTTGAAGAGAGGTTACTCTTTTGTTCACAAACCACAAGGTTTTCACTCTCAAGAGCTGAGATTTTAGCTCTAGAACCTCAGTAAGGAGACTCAAAAATTTTGTATAGGAAGTGTATATAGAGTGTATGTATATTGCAAGATAGAGAGGGAGAGTGTTTCACAAGTTTTGAGCACTTAGGAATTTTTTCTAACCTAAAATCAAGAGGGATGGTCAAGTATATATAGAAAAACAAGTGCCTTGGTCGAAAATATCTGTATAGAGACAGCTAGTGTAAGGCATGCACATGGGGGGGACAATTGGCAGCAAAATATTTGCCTGTTGAGACACCTGGCCGGCTGGCCAATGATTTGTACGGCCAGCCACAAAAAATTGCTCTCAAGCCTGATTTCAAATGGGCATATCGCTTTCATCCGGACTTGATTTCAGGTGATTCTTGAATCTAAATTAAAGCCTTAGACGTCTAGTTTCCAATGTTTATGGCCTCACATCTAAATGCTCAGTGTACAAAGAGATATGCCTAATTTAGTGAAGGCTGCTCATTTCTTTCTTAGAGAATTGATGCTCAACTTCAAACGGCCGTATCTCCCTCATTTGGACTCGATTTTAGATGATTCTTGAGTCCAAATTGAAGTCCCGTAAGTCTACTTTCCGATGGTGGGGGCCTCACATCTAAATTCTAACTATACAAAGAGATATGTCTAATTTAGTGAAGGCTACTTATTTCTTTCTTAGCGGTTTGATGCTCAAACTTTTCCTAAACTAGTTTTCCTCCAACCCCTCCTATTTCCTCCAACTCCAAACTATAAGTAAGATGTTTTTAAATATTTTTCAAAGAGTTCACCTTCCTTCCATTTGTTTCCACTTTGTCCTTACTCGGTTTACCGAAAAGTGTAATATTTTAAACAAAATGTGAGCATCGAAACATCATATAAATATTCGGAAAAATATTTTGAAAAAGAGGGTTTTAAGGTCTAAAATAGTTTTGGTCAAAATTGGGTGTCAGATTGGGATTAGAAGCTTAAAAACCGAAGCCTTTTGCTGAAGAATTTGAACAATTGTATAGTGTAACTTTTCATCATCGAGTGTTTAACTTGAGGCGCCCAAGTCTTAAGGGCAGTCAAAAATGGGGTGTCTACAGTCGCCCCTTTTTAACAAAGCTCAAAGTCATGAAATGACGTGAGTGAATGTCAAAGCCTAAAGATGACCCATTTTGACAAGGTTGTAAGACTTGGACAAACAAACAAGATGCAGATGCAATTGGTTAAACTCAAAATTTGCCTACGTATCTCTTTGCAAGAAATCAAACCAGCGTAGTTCAGGGGCAGGATGCAAATGATACACAATGTAACGAAATAATCAAACCACAAGTAGTGGAAAACACACGAATACCATAAAGGAATGGAGATGCAAATCAAACTACATTTTATTTAGAAAAGAAGTGGGCACGAGCCAAACAACGACTAACACAGGCTAAGAGCCTACATCCTTAATACTGGCCTCAGCGCAGCATGGGTGCTTACACATAACAGAACCATGTTTCAATGTGAAAGTGGTGCGGACACATGCAGAACTATGTCTTTCGTAGAAAGAGTATAAGTAATTGGATGGTATGATATAAGTGAGGAATGATCTGCTGGGGAAAGATGTACTAAGAAATAACAATGCAATGGGATGATAATGATCCTAAACGCGTTTACGAGAAAAGGATAGATGCAACAAGATAGAGTATGATGCAATGGATGCAATGGATAAAATGGATAGGGGGCGCATGCTGAACAATGTTTTACCTAGAAAAGGCATGGACGCAAACCAAACCACATCTAACATAGAAAATGTGCCGAAACCCTTAGATCACAATTCTTACAGAATAGGCGCATACGCATGCAGAGCTATGTTTTAACTTGAAAAGTATGGGCACATGCCAAACTAAGCTTAACATGGAAAGGGATGCAGGTAATAAAATTGTATGATCTAATGGGTGTAATGGATAATGAAGTAGATGCATGCGATGGATGCTATATGCAATGCTATAGAGGTAATAGATTATAGATATGATGTAGCAACTAGGAACTGGTGCCTTAGAAAGTACCTGGCAATTGGAGATGACTCATCTTATGCTGCTAGAGATCTTCCTTTTCTTCTTGGTTTTAAGGTGATTACTCGTCTTATGCTACTAGGGATCTTCCTTTTCTTCTTGGTTTTAAGACTTCTTCCTTCATCTTGCGCTTCCAAACCACAGGTACTACTTTTCTCCCTGGCTAGGTTTGCAACTTTTCCTATTCTCTAATAGGGTGACAGACTAGGTTGGTTCAGTATCCAAAATTGAGGCGCATACAAGCTACCTCAACCTATGGGGCTACCATACAGATTTCAAGTCGATGATACACCCCTGGGTATTTAAACCAAACTTTAGTCTCAGAAATTCCAAACCTTTGCGTTCTAAGCCTCGGCCATTTGAACTCTAGTTTCCACTATCTTAGTTGGTCTCCTGGGAACTCACTACAAACACAATCAGGTGGCTATACCAGACCGACTGAAGTCATTCAGGCACGACAAACACCAAAGGAATAGCACCTTTAGAGGATTTAAAGTCTCCTAGACCCTGTGAGTGCACAAGACAATGCGGATAAGGTACACAAAACAGTGTGGAGTGAATGAATGCACAAAACAGTGCTATGCAAATGCATAAGACAGTGCGGTACAAGGTGAATACACAAAAATAATGCAATGCAAGGTGCACAAAATAGTGCGATACAAGGTTAAGAGTAAGAGCAACCAGTGCAATACAAGGTGCACAAAACAGTGCGATACAAGATGAATGCACAAAACAGTGCAATACAAGGGAAAGATGTATGGTATGTAGAGGAAAATGAGCAGTACATAGAGTAGTGCATTATGTATCTTATGAAACGAGTGCAGGGCAATTCGCCACAACTTGTTGAAATGTAACTGAAAAACACTACGAAAAGTAACTCAATGAGATTCTATTTAAGTACAGAATAAAGTCAAGAGTAAGAGCAACCAATCATGAAGTTCAAATCAACCAGAGTGTATGAGCATGCATACATAATCCAAAGCACATGTATTAATCAGAGGGAATATGGAAATCCCAAGAGTGTTTTGAATGGTTGGAGACAACTTTTGAAAGCTGAATCATATTAGAATCATCATAGGGGTGAGCTACCCTAACCCAGGGGAAGATGCCCAACAAGTGGCTTTGGGCAGATAGAGAGAAAGGTTGGATCCATGCCCCTTGTTCAAATGATGACCCGATCAGATGTACTGAAAATTGCCCCTAGTGTCCAGTCATTGGCCACCGGTTGGGTTCGTGCCCCCTTGTTCGATGGATGGCCCGATTAGATATACTGAAAATTGCCCCTAATGTCCAGTCACTGGCCACCTTGTTAACATTATGCAGGCACATGTGATGGGGATCATCAGATTCTAGAACAGTTGCCAACCAATCAGACTCATGCTTCTTTTTTGTCCCAGCATGTTGGGAACTTAATCCACTCCCCTCCAAAGCAGTGACAAATTCCATATATACACTTTGCAATTATCATGAATGCAAGGCCCCTTGTATGGGAACTCTTAGTTTGTTTATGAATTCCACACATGGACTTGTTTTTGAATTCGGAACGAACATTCGTGTATGGAATTTTGACCATGCCACTTTGTTGAACTTTTGAGCGACAGACTCGTTAGGGTGACTTGATGAAGAGTGCTTTTGAGCGACAAACACGTTATGATGACTCGATGAAGAGCACAGACCGAGACAAACACCAAGCATGACACAACTGAACTTATAATTGACCCAAAAGCAAAAAAAGACTTAAGGTAACTAATCACTCATAGTGCCCCTAGTATTACTTATGTTCCCTTTAGAAATCAATTTCGATTCCTTTTTTGCTCAAGATAGAGACTCTACTGATAAGTTCAAGGATTGAAAATTTCTCCATGTATTGATTCAAACTAGTTCTTTCTTACCCAACGCAAGTATGTGTTATAGTCGGTGTAGCTCATAGATTGATGCGAAGCTAACAACGTGAATTGGGCAAGGTGATTGGGTTGAAATGAATAAGATGGATATGGTTGAGACTGCACTTCAGGATGAAGTTGCCTACGTATCCCAATAATGGAAATCAGGTCAATGTAGTTCATGGCTAAGGTTCACTCGGGTGTTGACACTCTCCTTTTGCACTCTAACTTTTGCCAAATTTGCCCTTTTGGAGTTTTCAACCTTGCGAGCTATATTTGTTTGATTTCTCATTTTTCGTGCTTAGGTCACCCTTTCAGGTTTTCGACCTAACGAGCCTCTCAAGGATAATGTCACAACATTTGCGGTGAATTTGATCAATAGTCATCCTTGCCCTAACACTGGAATTAGCTTTGCCTTGGTTTGAGCTTGGTTCTCCATTTTCTTATACATGTCATCTTCTTTTCTCTTGCTTCTTTTCAGAGTTGGTTCTTCTCATGGTACTTCCTCACATTGGCTTTTTCGAATTTAGACAAAAGTTCTCTTTCTCATGGTTGATTGGATTTCATTCCAATGAATATCCCTAACTTGATGGTTGACTTCTTTCTTTTTTCCTTTTTCCTTTTTTTTTTCTTCTTATTTTTTCTTTCTCTTTTCTTTCTTCTTTCTTTTCTTCTTTTTGGTTTCTTTTATCCATTTCTTTTTGCAGTAACGAAAACACCAGGGGAGAAATTCTACGATTGTGAGGACTGAACGTCGTTTTGTGCTTGCCAAAATGATCACATAACAGTGAAGAGAATCCCTAGGACAATGTAGAATACCACGCACAATTCTAAACCTATCTTCACAAATTTTGCGAAAGAAACAGCTTAAAATTTTGAAATCATGAAGGACTTTGCGCCAATAAGTCAGAATCCACTCAAACCATTTGGGAGATCCTTCTCAATACCCGAGCTTATTAACGGAATCTCATTCAAAAAACAAATTCAAAGCCTTTTTTATTTTTATTTTTATTTTAAAAGGTCACACATGCATTACTATAGACACAACAAAATGATCAAAAACTTAACTCCCGCATTCTTATTATTAAAACAACAAAATGAAGACCCGAGGGTACACGAGAACAACTCCAAGGAAAAGACTCAACTGACGCAACAACATAAGAAAAGACAACGAAAATAAAACTCATGACTCAACTATTTACAAGATATAACTGAAAACAAAATCAACATCCTTGAGACCGAAAGGAGTTTTCACTCTCCAAGTTCATCTGTAGATTTCAAAAATAACTTCAAGTAGCCCACGGGAGGGTCCAAACCTGCCTTCAATTCAGCATTAACATCCACACCCAATAGGATTGATTTTAGACTTTCAAATTGGGTCTCACAGATTGAGCCTCACAATTACCCCGGTTGTCCCCACACATCTCCTTTACCGTGCTGGCTGGGGTCAAGGTTGGTTGTTGGCAATCCATGGATGGGATTTATGTTATGGGATGGCAATATATTGCAGTCAGGGAGAGGTTTATTGATAACTTTGGGATTTTCAGGTGAGGTGATGACCTTATTCTCAATCAGGTCTTGAATTTCATGGAAAAGGTGAAAGCAACAGTCAGTATGATGACCGTATTGCTAATAGAATGTGCAATATTGGGTTGGGTAGGGTCGTGTCTAGGTGGGATAGGGTTAGGGAGAGGTCGAGGATTAAGTAGTTTGAGATACCCTTTCTCCATCAGTACCTTCAATGCGCGGGTTAGGCTCATATGGAGATGGGTGAATGCTTGTTTTTGGAAAGAGGAAGCGTCAGTGTTAGAAATATTGGCAAACGGATTGGCGGGTGTTGGCTGGGTATTCATGGGTTTGGGACTAGAATCAGGATGGGTGTTTCTAGTGAAGCATCCCTTTTCTTGGCTTACCCCCTGATTCAAAATGCTCACAACCTGAACGACAAAAGTGTCATCCACAATCTTTGCAACAACTGCAAGTACTTGCTGCTTGTTCAACCCTTTGATCTTCAAAGTCTCAATAGCCCACCGAAGATGTGCATAGGGATCAATACTTGTCCTGGCCTTGTTCTTGCCACTTGCTTCAGCCTAGCCAAAAGATTGGGTGGCTATATCGAAGCAAGGCCCATTTGTTATGGATATGTCATCACCCAGACTTTAGATAGCTTCGGGTTGGCCCATTCCAACTGCAGCTTACCCCAGGATTAGGGAGCTTTTTGACGTGAACCTTTTGGCATATGTTGTGGTCGATGATGGAGCCAAGACTCCAAAGGCTAAATCTGCATCTTCAATCATGCTCAACAACTTAGGAGTAGCGGGTTCAGCCATTGGTGTCTGCAGTGTATTTGAACTGACTTGGTCTTGATGAATTGGTTGGGTTGGACTCTTTGGAGTAGGTTGGACTGGAATTAGGCTATTGTGGAGTTTGAGTTCAAGTTTTGGGGTTTGAGACACTCGGGGTACAAGTGCATCCATCATGCACAAGTTCGTACTTTCTAGAATGAACACCTCAGACTTAGGTAAATAGGCTAGAGTGATATATATACTGGGTTAAAAGTAAGAGGTAGTGTATGGATGAGGTTAAGGTGAAGATGAGGTACTTAGTCACGGATGGCAAGTGGGTTGGTAGTAATATTGGGTTCTTGAGGCGGAGCTATTGTTTGGTTGTCGATGGGATTCTGAACCTCATGACGAAGGCAGTAACAACGATCGGTACCATGATCGCGCTGCTGATGGTACGCACAATATTTGGTGGGGTTATGTCTAGCAGGGAGTGGGTCAAGAAGAGGTTGGGGATCAATGGGTTTGAGATACCCTTTTTCCATTTGGACTTTTAGTGCATTGGTTAGGCTCATATGGAGGGGACTTTTAGTACTTTGTTAAATGCACTTTTAATCTGAATCCCTAATTCATGCAAATTTTTGAAAGTGAACAGTGGAGCAACTATTAACTTTTGTAACATATCAGGCACAAGGTTCTGCACCACTATTCGCACTTGGTCCCTCTCAGAAGGTCAATCTGTCATTTGTGCTACCTTTGTTCTCCACCTTGCAACAAATTCCACAAAAGGTTCTTTAGAATTTTGGTGGGTTGCTTCAAGCTCTTGGGTGGTCATTTCAATTTGGGTATTGTAAGGATACTGATTGACAAATGCCTCAGCCAACTCTTCCTAGTTTTGCTTCACTTTATCCGTCAAATTGGTGTACCATGTAGCTGCAATACCCGACAGGATTCTTTCATACAAAGAGAGTTTCTGAGGCTTAATTAGACCCATCGATTTCAGGATGTCCAAGAAAAGTCAGATATGTACCATAGGATCTCTAGACCCGTCGAAAATGTGTGGCATTTTGAATCTGTCTAGGAGCCTTACGGCAGCCTCAGTGTATCCATCCTCAATGTTGGGAATGGAGTTAATTCTCTATGCCTTTTTGAATTGCTTCTCAAAGTTAGCAATTTTTAACAAGGTCGGGTCAAGATCGTTAATATCAAGGGGAAAAAACCCCTTATTAGGCTGCACCGGGGATCTAAAAACTCAAGCTTGAGCCAGCCCTTCTCAAGGATTTGGACCTTGCAAATCTTCAGCTGGTGGAGGTGGGTCAAAGTTCAGCTGGGGACCCGAGATTGGATGTGTGGTAGATGCCCCAGATGGGTGTTGTATTCCAGCAATGGTCTCATCTTGCATGGCAATTCCCTGGTTTAGGGCCGTTATCATGGCCACAACTTCTTCTAGACTTTGCGTCATCACGGGGCTGCTGAGTTGGATAGGTGTAACCTAAGAGCTGACTAACAAGGATTTTGACCCAGTTATACTTGAGGTATTTGAACTGGATTAGTCTAGATAGTTTTGATTGGATTGGGCATTTTAGCATGGGTCTTTTGGCATTAGATAGATCTTCTCTAAACTGGCCTTTAGGGATCAAATGGACTGGACCTTTGCTGAGTGAGTTTTTTCTAGGATGGAATGGACTGGGCCTTTGCTGAGTTGGGTACGGCTCCTTCTTTGGCTCAGACAAACCTAGCATTAAAAACAAATGCTCCATCAGATTGGGATACCGGGTATGCTGGTCAAAACAAAGCAAGATACAATTTTGGGCACTGGTTCTGGTTCTGGTTTTGCTGAAAATTCACCCATATCAAAACAAACCCCTGGATTTTGACCCAAATTTTGATTCTGATATAACCCTGAAGTTTGAAAAGAAGCACCTCAAGATTAAGACTCTCCCAGGATTGTATCACACATTGCCAAAGATTTCACATTTTGCACAAAAGCATTCAAAACTCCCCTATGAGAGTTTAGGGTTTCCCTGTCCTAGATTTGACATGATCTAGGGTTTTACTACTTCAAGCAAGTAGTTTCACAAAATCCTGTATACGGGTGAGCATCATGTCCTAAGTTGGAACAGTCATTATGGCCTTACGATATGCAGCTAGGCCGAATGGTCAAAAGGGGTACCTCGGAAAGATTACCTAATATACTTCTCACACTTAACACCGAGAAATGAAAGGAGGATTAAGCGGTATGGAGGTAATCCAGATCCAAGGATTGTGTTTCCAACATGGCAGAGCCTACGACCGGCCAGCCTTTTGGCAAGCATTTTAGACAAGCCGTCCAGGAATAGCAGATGGAAAACATAGTGACGTAAAAGCACCAATGCAAATGCAATGCAAAGAACATATATCTGAAAATAAAATTTCACATCATGAAATTCAAGTCAAGTTCTCTAAATCCCCAGCAGAGTCGCCAGAAACTGTAACTTGCTTTTCGTGCTCTTCGGAGGGTTTTAATCTCCTCGAATACGATAGCCCTACAGTTCGGACTCCCGTGGTTCTGAATCTAGTTTTACAGGTGCAATGTGCAATGGATAAACATAAAAGAGTCCAAATCCGACAAATCAATTTAGAAAATTGATTTTGAATCAAAGATGCCAAAAATGGATTGCATTGCCAAATTTCAGAGTTCCTACCTAAATATTTTTGGAAAATATAGGAAACCCGCGACCCGTGCCAAATGCCACTTATCCATCATCACCAAAGTGTCTCGGCTTTGGAACTTAGGTATGAGAGGGGAAGGTCATGAATTGAGCACCCCACTCACCTAATAAAAGATCGGCCTCTACTAATCATGATGTGATTCTTATGTACAATATATGCTCTTGTTCTGATTATTATGCTATCTTTACTATGTGATGTACACAAGTATAGAATAATTTGCCTAATTTGGAACCTTTTTTTTTTGGGTGAATAATTTTTTGGAACGTTTTGATTTCATGTTCTTATTGAAAAGTGTTTGAATATGTACCACTTGAAAAAATGATCTCATATGTACATTAATCAAATCATCCCAACTTAAGCAAAAAAAAAAAGCCTTCATCCATCGGCATTCAAGAGATATATCAAATAAGCACTTAACCTCATGGTAAACATGCTTGATATGGTAACAATCGTACACATTCAATATGCTAAAGCAAAAAAATGCTTACTCCAAATATCCGAGGCGAGCCAAAAGAAAGAAAATAGTTAGAAAAATGCATGATCCTAACGATGCAAATGCCTAATGCAACACATACAATATGCAATTAATAGGCTCGGCTACTAGCATGGCATGTGAATTGGTTCAAGACATGCGACGATGCACGTATTCGAGTAAGGAATTTGGAATTGACATTTGATTAGTATGATGAGCCGAACCTTTATGCATGCAAAACGAATGGATGCGAGTCATAGAAAATGCTAAGGAAAACATGATGCTACATGCTATCCATCATAAGCGAGTAAATAAAAGGGAGAAAGAAACAGAGGTTGGAAGACATACACAATATTACTAGTTTGCCCTCGCGCAGGAGGGTCCAAATGTCCAAGTGTCCGAATTAACTACTTATTACAAATCCAAATGAATGAATAAACTAGATTAATTAATTACAACACATTACTATTAAAGCACTAATTTCATAAGCCACGGGAAGTAAAGAAGTGCGTATGCATGAATGGGAATATCCACCTGAAAACACCTCTATTTTGCTGCCAAAACTATCCTGTTTTGTAGTCAGAAAAATAATTTGTTTTAGCCTGAGCCTCTGCTCTATTCTGCCATGTGTAGCTTGACTTTCATGCTCCTTTCGGATACGATAGCCCTATAGTTCGGACTCCAATGGTTTTGAATTTGATCTCACAAGTGCAATGTGAAATAGATAAACACAAATGAGTACAAATTCGGAAATTCTTTTGGAAAATTGATTTTGAATCAAAATGTCAAAAATGGACTGTTTTGCCAGATTACAGAGTCACCACCTAAATGCTTTTGGAAAATTTAGGAAACCCGAGACTCGTGCCAAAGGTCATTAGTCCATCATCACCAAAGTGTCTCGGCTCGAGAACTTAGGTACAAGAGGGGAAGGTCATGGATTGAGCACCCCACTCGTTCGATTAAAGATTGGCCTCTATTAATCATGATGTGATTCCTATTTACATTATATGCGCTTGTTCTGATTTATTAGGCTAACATTACTATGTGTCGCACACAAGTATAGACTAATTTACAAAAATTGGAACACTTTGATCTCATGTATGTTTTGAAAAAAAGGTTTGAATACGTAGCACTTGAAAAAAGTGATCTCATATGCACATTACTCAAATTATTCCAATTCAAGCAATTAGCTTTCATCCACAGGCATTCAAACAGGTATAACACTTAAGCAATTAGCCTCATGGCAAGCATACTAGACATGGCAAAAATCACATGCATGCAATATGCTAAAGCACAAAAATGCTCACCTCGTACTCCAAGGCAAGCTAAAAGAAACAAAAGAGTTAGAAAACATGCATGCCCCTAATTATGCAAATGACTAGTGCAACACATGCAATATGCAACTTAAATAGGCTCGGCTATTAACATGGTATGTAAATCAATTTGATAGCACACAGTTTAAGTACGTTTTCAAAGAAGTATTTAACAACAATGCATGTTCGCATGATAAGCCGAGCCTAATGCATGCAAGACAATGAATGCAAACATGGAAAATGCTAAACGAAATGTGATGTGCTACACTATCCATCATAAACGGGTAAATAAATGGGAGAAAGATGTGATGTTGGAAGACATACACATTATTACATATTTTGCCCTCACGCAGGAGGGTCCGAATGAATGAATTAGCTAAGCTAGCTAACTACCTCGAATTTAACTAACTATTACAATACCCAAAATAAATTAGCTACACTAAGTAATTAACTAATTATTACAACACTACAAATTAACTAACTATTCTAGCTAATTAATTAAATGCAACATATAACTAGCTATTCTAGCTAATTATTGCAATACCAAAATTAGGGAATTGAAACTAACTAATTAATTACAAATCCACCATTCAGCGGGTCCTGAGGATCAATGAAAGGACTTATGCATGCAAACAGATTTTCCACCTGAAAATGTCCCTGTTTTGCTACCAAGAGGGTTCTATTTTGCAGCCAGAAACTTGCACTATTTTGCCTCCTCCTTTGCTCTGTCCTATAAAGAAAGGTACTGTCTGGTGGACAAAAGTGGCCGGCAGGCCAGAAATGGTGGTCGGTCGCCCCCTAAAAATGGCCTGTTGCCTCCTAACGGTGGCCTGTCGCCTCCTAATGGTGGCCTGTCGGCCACTAATATTGGGTTTCTCCTACTGCAACAGATAACAAACAGAGCACAAATAAGGCATTCTTAGGGGATGTCTGTCCACCCTACCTTTCCTTACCATCAAACAGCTCAAAGGAGGGGTAGGCTCGATTCGTGATGACTACAAGCCTCTGCTCTATCAGCGCAATTTCATTGCATGATGACTTATGAACCAAGGGATACAATTTCAATAAATGCACAATGAAGGACTCACAAACCTTCTCCCTATCATGATTTGATCAAGGGAAGTGGTTGACCTTGGAAACTTGAACCATTTCATCACTAACAAATATGAAATGACTCAAGTCTCCATGTGTTCAATTAACGCCCAATTGAACACCAAATTATGTTATTATCTTCTTACCTCTTTAAGCCCAATTTTATTAATCTTTTTTATATTACCTTTCCATTCATTAATTCATTAAGTCCAATAATGAGCACTAAGTCCACTAATGGAAAGAAGTGTCAAACAAAGGGTTGTTTTGGGCATGAGAGAGACACCATGCCATTGGTAATGAACCCCCAAAGGGATTAAACCATTAGGCGCAATACCTCTATCTCAAACTTAAACAAGCAATTGGTTTGAAACTACTTTCAAGGCAACAAAAGGAACCAAGAAATAAGAGGGGTGCAGAGGTGATTAAAGATAATCACAAGTATGAAAAGCTTGAAATAAATGCTATCAACTCAAATAGGTTGGTGTCTAAGGCCTGAAACACCAAACCTATGAGGACCATTACACTACAAGGCTACTATACAAAGCATGAATGAAGCCAACATATTAAAATAGTGTTGAAATTCACATGGAAAAGCTTGGAAAAGTTAGCTACAATATGGAGAAGTTTAAGCTAGTAAACAAGCACAAGGAGGGGAGGCTAACCCCTCCATTTTTGGGACTTCCAAAAAATGATTTTAGTCTCTGAAAAAACTTTAATATTCAGTGTTTAAAAGCTCAAAAAAGGATAATGGAAATGTAGGAAACACAAGGGCAAAGGCCTAAGAAGTAAGGTGTAAAGAAGAGTGAGCCACCTTCTACCTTTAATGGCCTTAAACCACAAGTTTCAGACCATAAATACAGGTGAAAAACAGCCCAAAAACAACAAAAAAAAGATGGAAAAGAAAGGGTACAAATGAGCTAAGGTGTGTACCTTTAGAGAGGAATGACCCTTTTGAAGTTACAAGCCACCATTCCAACACCCTCAAGAGCTAAGATGCAAGTCAAACACCTCAGCAAAGAACCCTCTAGCTTTTTGTTTGGAGAGTATAAGTCAAGAGTATGTAAGGTTCACGAGAGAGAGAATTGTAGAGAGAGAAATAGTTTCCCACTTCGCTTCACAAAATTTTCTTCAAAATTTTTTCTAACCTTGTATTATAAGAGAGGGTCATCTATATATAAAAATATACGAGAGACCCTTAGAAATATCCATACAAACACAGCTGGAATGATGCATGTATCTGTGAAGACAGCTGGCCAAAAATATCTGGTTTTTGCATTAGTGGCCGGCAGGCCACTAATAGGGGGCGGCCGACCACTAATAAGGGGCGACAGACCACTAGCGGGTTTGTAGGTCCCTGAATAGTTAGGCTTGAAAAACCTACTATTTTGGTCCAAAACAAGGCATAAGGTTTGTTTGTTTCTGAGGCTCAAAGCTGAGGCTTTCTACTGAAGATTTCGAGCATTCAACAAGCATATAAAAACTCATCATCGGGTGAGCAATCGGTGGTGCCCAAGTCATAAGGGCGGTCAAAATGGGGTGTCTACAGTTACCCCTCTTCGACAAAGCTCGAAGTTAGGAAGTGATATGAGTGAATGTCAAAGTCCAGAGACGACCCATTTTGACAAGGCCGTAAGACTTGGGCAAGCAATCAAGACATAAAATAAAATGGTTGAGCCGAAAAGCTGCCTACGTATCCTTTTACAAGGAATCAAACCAGCGTAGTTCAGGGGCAAGATGCAAATGCCATGCACAAATAATATACCTGAAGCTGGACTTACACGCTTCGCGAAGCCAGCTATGTTGAAAAAGAATAACATGAGCATGGAAGGCGATGCAATAAGAAATTTAAAAAAAAAAAAAAAAAAAAAAAACGCTAACCACACTGAAGTCGTGGAAGATAAGAAAAACTACTCAGGATCGCGTTTCACACTTCTTGAGATAAAAAATCGCTCAGTGTCGCATCTCACGCGTCTTGAGATAAAAATCGCTTAGGGTCGCGTTTCACGCGTCCTGAGATAAAAAACTGCTCAAGGTCGTGTCCCACGCGTCTTGAGATATGAGATAAAAAACCGTTCAGGGCTGCATTGCACGCGTCCTAAGATACTCTAATCACACTAAAATCATGAGAAGAGAAGAAAAATCGCTCAGGGTCGCATTTCACACATTCTGAGATAAAAAAAACCCCTCAAGGTCGCGTTACACGCGTCTTAAGATACTCTAATCACGTTGAAATCGTGAGGAGGAGAAAAACCGCTCAAGGTCACGTTTCACGCGTCCTGAGATACTCTAATCACGCTGAAATCGTGAGAAGAAGAGGAAAATCGCTCAGGGTCACGTTTCACGCATCCTAAGAAACTCTAATCATGTTAAAATCATGAGAAGAGGAGAAAAACCGCTCAAGGCCACATTTCATGCGTCCTAAGATACTCTAATCATGCCAAAATCATGAGAAGGGGAGAAAAACTACTCAGGGTTGCGTTTCATGCATCCTAAGATACTCTAATCACGCTGAAATCGTGAGAAGAAGAGAAAAACCACTCAAGGTAACATTTCACGCATCTTGAGATAGATGTAAAAAGTATGAGATGATGCGAGAAAAGACAGGGGCGATAGATACATAAAGTGAGCGAGCATGAAAACTAATGAAATAACAACGCATGTTCTATGCAAAATTATAGACAACCGACATATGATGTTAATTGAAAGCACATTCTATGCAAGAATCGAAAGCATGTCTTGTGCAAGTACCGAAAGCATGTTATGTGCATGATAATTATATAAAGTTATGTGGGGAAGGTGGTTTAGAAATACTCTTTGGATCCAATGGGACGTTCGAGATCCTTAGCTGGTAGCCTGAAAAAGAATGAACACTCCGGTCAAGGGTGCCGGAATTAGCACTCCGACGGATAAGTCAGTGTATACTCTCTAGATTGCGTGTATCTTAAGTTAAGCGTACTAATTCTCACATACCTCTTCTTGTTCGTCGTTCTTCTATTTATATACGCTCCTGGTCTTCTAGGCAAGGCCTGCTCTTGATCTGTCATGTACTTATGCACTCGGCCCCCCCCTCCCCATTATGCTGTATTCCAACTTTTAATCGGCCCTCTGCTCAACTTATTCGGCATCGGAAACATCAAGGGCGGGGCCGAGTGCATACTATACACCAATTGGGAAAATATACACTGCCTATCTGCGTCTACTTTTATTCGGCTACCACAATTGCCCCCTGAACACCCCACTAACTCTTTTTAGTCGGCGTGTTTGGTTTCGATCTTGAAAAGTCAAAAATTCGACGGTTAACCTCATTCCAAAGCGTGTCAGAACGCACACGTTTTCTAGTCATCATTACAAGTTCCCGCCTCTTCGTACGTTTAGTCCATTTAATGTGGTTTAAAACTTTGTCTCTTCGAATGTATACTTTGAATACTCAAGATTTTTTGGTTCGCCTTCTAGTACAACTCCTCCACCTCGCGACCTCTGCAACTCTCTTCTGTCTCTTATTATCCCTTCCGCTCCCTGTAAGTTCTCTTCTCTTTCACTCCCAATACCATTTTCTTGTTTACTATTAGTTTTGCATAATCCTTAGGCTGGTTACGATGGCAAAAAATTTGAAAGCACTCCTTTCTGCGGATCGGATTTTCGGCTTCCGACGCCATTGTTCCATCCCCGATGACGTTCATCTGTCACTCGTGGAAGACAGCACCACCGATATGCAGCGGACCAACGAGAGCACAATCATCTTTCCTCTCCTATCGATTGTTGAAGGCGACGTCCATTTTCCCCTTCATCCGTTTTTGAGAGCCGTCTTTCGACATTGGGGCCTAATCCCTTCCCAGCCTAACGTGAATTTTTTTCGCATTATAATGGGAATCATAGAGTTAAACCGTCGTCTTAGGATTAACCTAGGCATTCCTGCGATTCGGCATTGTTATGTCTTAGCCAAGTCTACTGGCCGTCTGGGACGCTATTTTCTTAGGGACAAAGACACCGATCATCATTTAGTGACCATGCTTGCTAGCTTTGGCAAGCGTGTTGACGATGTGATGGTCGTTGTTCAAGGCAACTGGGAATTCAGTGAGGGTGAAGATCGCCTAGATCCCGTGCCAAGGCGAAAAGGCGATCCAGGTGGCCGTATAGCTCATTCTAGTTGCTTATATTTTCACATGTGTATTCGGCTCTCCTTTCATGTACTTACCGTTTTGTTTGCAAAGGCAACGAGTTGAAGAAAGTGTTGGTTTCGGCCGACGACGCTGTACTTACGGATATTAAGATCGCTCTGCAATTCGTTGGCCGTCCAAATCTTCAGAAGCAAAGAAGGGCGGCTCATATTCTCTTGCGCTACGTGTCGTCCTATGCAACGTTTTCGGCAGCAAACCATATTCCAGTTCCAAGAGGCGAAGATCATCTTACAACCCTCATCTTCTCCAGCTTTAAAAGTCTGAAGGAGATCGGTTTAGAAGCCTCCGATTCGGAACATGCAGAAGAACAAGTAGCCGATCAGATCGCCGAGGACCCGGACCAATTGGGAACCGAGGTAGACGAAGCCCTCAATTCGGCGTTTGAGGAGGCTGGACTAAATTTGTCCGACCCTCCATCCACGTCCGGTTGAGGGGATGTCTTTGAAGACATTTTTATAAACATAGGAGATCTTCCCAGCACTTATCCAGAGGATATGGCTAGGGAATCACTTTCGCAACTTGCGCGGAAGAAGAACGCCGAGAGGATGGCCGCTAGGCGGAGAATCGAGGCCATCCGATCGGAAACTCCACCGGCCATGGTCGCTGAGTCTACTCCTCCAGTTATTGCCGAAAAGACGGCTCACCCTAAAACGGCCGAGATAGAGCAGGTGAGGCAGGCCAACAAAGGTCAACAAAGGGGCGAAAAGCGCCCCGCCGATCGAGAGGCCGAGTACGAAGAGGACCAAAGTGATAAACGGCCCCGAGTTGAGGAGTGAGATTTGGCCCTTCCATTCACGATTCAACCAAGGGTCAGAAATATGCCGATTTCCTCAGACTCCTCAGCTTTGAGGGACCCGGCTGTGGCCTTGAGCATGGCCTCCTCGATATCCCTGCCGGTCGACAGAGCCGTATTTCGAGCAGAGCCAGATCTGATGCTAATTGCTTTGGCCGCTCAGTCGACCCTATCGGTACGTTACTTGTCTTACCTGTAATCTTCTGTCTTCACGCATGCATGTTTGTAAATATTTTTCTAATTATTTGTTTGCTGTTTCTTTGTTTTGTAGGCGGTGGGCAGGATAACCGAGATCGGCCGCCGTTAACACAACGCCATAGGACATATTGGCCTATTCAAAGCCGAAATTGAAAATGAACAAAACAAGGTTGTGGCGGTCTCTCAAAGGGCCGATTATGAGGCAGCGCAAGTAGCGGTAGAACGCGCCAGAGCCGACTCGGAGGCCGAGCGAGCTAGAAATTTCAATCAATTAAGGCTTGCCGCCGAGGAAAAGGCAAAGGCCAGCGAAGAGGCGCTTAAGTTAGCCCAGGAGGCAATCGCCAAGCTGGAAGCCGACTTGGAGGAATCGAAGAAGGCAAGGGAAAAGGCCGACTCCGAGACTTCCAAAGCATTCCAAGTTGGGCAAAAGGCCGCCTTGGAAAGCTACGCAGATGAAGTGTCGAAGTTTGAGAATCGAGGCTTCAAACACGGCTGGGTCAAAGCCCTCGCTGTTGCGAATGTGACATTGGCACAGCCAATTCCATACGAGTAGGTGGACGTTGGCCCACTGGCGTCTGACCCTGAGGAATGATCAAGGCATATTTTCGTTTTTGGTAGGCATCTTAGATGCACAGTTTTTGGTAGTAGATTTTCATCTTTTTTGGATGTCAACTGATTTTCATGTATAAAATGTCCGCTGTTAATGCCCAATTTATAAATGAAAATTTTCTATGCTCTCAAGTTATTGCTTATACTGTTTGTTATATGAGTACATAATTAAAAGAATCAACAGTTAGAACAAAATGTCAAGACTACGTGAGACGGCAAACTTATTAGCCGATTATATTAATGAATTTGATTGATGAATCTGAATAAAATGAATTCATGAGGTGCTGACAGATCAGTTCATGGGGCGGCTAGGGTACATAAGTCGATTAGATTGATGAATCTGCCCTTGCCCCAGTTGGTTCATGAATTGGAAAGCCGAATAAAATGAACTCATGAATATTGTACTGATAAATCGATTCATGGAGTGGCTGGGGCACTTAAGCCGACTAGATTGATGAATCTGTCCTTGCCGCAGCTGGTTCATGAACTAGAATGCCGAATAACAGAGGTTCATGGGACGGCTGGGGCAAATACGCCGATTAGATTGACGAATCTACCCTTGCCTAGCTGGTTCATGAACTGGAAAGCCAAATACAATGAACTCATGAATATTGTACTGATAAATCGATTCATGGAGCGGCTGGGGCACTTAAGCCGACTAGATTGATGAATCTGCC
This sequence comes from Camellia granthamiana, assembly GCA_036172215.1. Classification (NCBI taxonomy): domain Eukaryota; kingdom Viridiplantae; phylum Streptophyta; class Magnoliopsida; order Ericales; family Theaceae; genus Camellia; species Camellia granthamiana. The sequence continues at coordinate 122,434,776 of CM069908.1, read as the reverse complement.
CTTGCCCCAGCTGGTTCATGAACTAGAACGCCAAATAACAGAGGTTCATGGCGCGGCTGGGGCAAATACGCCGATTAGATTGACGAATCTGCCCTTGCCCAGCTGGTTCATGAACTGGAAAGCCGAATAAAATGAACTCATGAATATTGTACTGATAATTCGATTCATGGAGCGACTGGGGCACTTAAGCCGACTAGATTGATGAATCTGCCATTGCCCCAGCTGGTTCATGAACTAGAACGCCAAATAACAGAGGTTCATGGGGCGGCTGGGGCAAATGCACTGATTAGATTAACGGATTTGCTCTTGCCCCAACTGGTTCATGAACTAAAGCGCCGAATAACAGAGGTTCATGGGGAGGCTGGGGCAAATACGCCGATTAGATTGACAAATCTGCCCTTGCCTAGCTAGTTCATGAACTGGAAAGCCGAATAAAATGAACTCATGAATATTGTACTGATAATTCAATTCATGGAGCGGCTAGGGCACTTAAGCCGACTAGATTGATGAATCTGCCCTTGCCCTAGCTGGTTGATGAACTAAAACGCCGAATAACAGAGGTTCATGGGGCGGCTGGGGCAAATACGCCGATTAGATTGACAGATTTGCTCTTGCCCTAGCTGGTTCATGAACTAGAGCGCCGAATAACGGAGGTTCATGGGATGGTTGGGGCACATGACTCAATCGGTGCCAGGCTATTGAGGTTTTAGTATTAATGAGATCACCTCGGAGGTGCTGCCCCCGTAGAGAATAAATGGGGCGTGTACTTCGTCATGAAGGTCCTATTTATATGCTCAGAGTCAGTAATTCAGTCCAGTTCGTTGAGGAAGGTTAAACAAGTGCGAATGTTAAATAGACTTTTCTTCAATAGTAGAGGAGAGGCGAGAACATTAGCTGAGCTGGAAGGAGATATGAATCGAAGTGGCGAACCTATGTGCACGAGAAGTAGGACTTTGAGGGACCGGGAGAGATGCCAATCTCCTTGTCGTCGAAGTAGGTCGCCCAAGAGGGACAAGCAGCCACGGGGCAGATCTCCTCAACCCCGTTCTGGAAGGGAATCCGATGCAACACCGCACCCATTGAGCTTTGCGGTCTTCGTGGAGAATAGACCAATGACAGAGGCGGATTCAATCGTTCGTGATCCGAATGTGGCAGTCGAGTTCGCTCGACAGATTTTTCCACTCGAAGTCCAGCAGTCGATGGTAGGTCGGCAGGATTTCGAAGTGTTTCGTGAAGGCGATGAAAGGGCTGTACACCGGTTATAAAATCGGCATGCGTCTTCGCGCCGCTTGGCGGGATATAGAACAGAGAGATGAACGCATTCGGAACTTAAAAGCTCAAGTAGAGAAGGCCGAGTGTGAACTAAGGAAAATCAAGTCTGCCGAGTCTCAATCGGCCAACCATCCTAACCCGATTGTGGAAGAGAGGGTGACCCAGAGACTAATAAGTCATGCCATTGTCAATCGGGACACGGCTAGCATGTTTGCAATTGAGACTGCGAAGTCCAGGGCCTATGAAAAAGGCTTTCATGACGACCGAAAGGTCGGAATAGAGAAGACCAAGGAGAAACTCGCCGAGGAAGTTTACCGATATGAAAATCGTGGATTTAAGCACGATTGGATCAAGGCACTTCAGAAAGCTGAGGCTCTCCGGGCAGCAGGTGTGAATTCAGCGTCGCCGCTGTACCAGCTAGATAATTTCCCCTTTTCTGCTTTCGAAGTTGAGAAGAGTGATGATGAGGGAGCCACCGAATAAAAGCAAACCTTGTAATGATCATATGTAGATTGAGTGCGAATTATGTATTTATTTTCTAAATTAATAAGACGTTCTGTTTCAAATGTTAGTGTATTTCAACTTGTATTAATACACTTTGTGCGAATCAATTGATTTAAGAATTCACTTCGTTTTGAATGCTTGCATGTGTCAACTTATGTTTATACGGCTTGTGCCAGTTGATCAATTTAATAAAACATTTCTGAATGCTTGAAATCAATTTAATGAAACATTTCTGAATGCTTGAATGTTTCAATTGTCACCGTGTTTTGTAACAGCTTACGAGGCGCTCCGAATCCGGAGTTTTTATTCGGCCCAAACGAGACCACGGACGGGGCTCCGTATTCGGAGGCTTGTCTTGGCTAATCGGGATATGCACGAAGGGCGCTCCGAATCCGGAGTCTTATTCGGCCCAAACGTGACCTGCACGGATGGGGCTCCGAATTCGGAGGCTTTTTGTCTTGGCCAATCGTGACATGCACGAAGGGCGCTCCGAATCCAGAGTCTTACTTGACCCAAACTTTACATGCATGGATGGGGCTCCGAACCCGGAGTCTTATTTGGCCCAAACGCGACCTACACGGATGGGGCTCCAAATTCAGAGGCTTTTTGTCCTAGCCAATCTCAACATGCACGAACGACGCTCCGAATTCGGAGTCTTATTCGGCCCAAACGTGACCTGCACGGATGGGGCTCCGAATTCGGAGGCTTTTTGTCTTAGCCAATCGTGACATGCACGAAGGACGCTCCGAATCCGGAGTCTTATTCGGCCCAAATGTGACCTGCATGGATGGGGCTTCGAATTCGGAGGCTAATTCGGCCCAAATGTGACCTACATAGATGGGGCTCCGAATTCGGAGGCTTATTCGGCCCAAACGTGACCTGCACGGATAGGGCTCCGAATTCAAAGGCTTTTTGTCTTGGCCAATCGCGACATGGATGAAGGGCGCTCCGAATCCAAAGTCTTATTTGGCCTAAACGTAACCTGCATGGATGGGGCTCTGAATTCAGAGGCTTATTCAGCCCAAACGTGACCTGTACGGATGGGGCTCCGAATTCAGAGGCTTTTTGTCTTGGCCAATCGTGACATGCACGAAGGGCGCTCCGAATCCGGAGTCTTATTCGGCCCAAACATGACCTGCACGGATGGGGCTCCGAATTCGGAGACTTTTTGTCTTGGCCAATCGCGACATGCATAAAGGGCGCTCCGAATCCGGAATCTTATTCGGCCCAAATGTGACCTGCACGGATGGGGCTCCGAATTCGGAGGCTTTAATCGAAGGACTTGAACTGAGTTACACAATGAGAGAACAAAACTTTGCATTGCAAAAGTGAAATTTCTACATGGCGGATCATTCAAAATAAATATCATGCCCCACAGGTCGGGTCTAATGATAGAATTTACGCAAATTCGAGGAGTTCCAAGGGCATGGCAGACTCCTGCCAAACATGTCTTTGAGCCGATAAGCCCCCGTTCTCGCGACTGAGTCAATCTGGTAGGGGCCATCCCAGTTAGGACCTAATTTTCCGTCAGCAGGCTTCCTGGCAGCTGGAAGCACTTTCTTTAGGACCAATTCGCTTGGTACATAATGGCGTAGCTAAACGCGTTGGTTATACGACTTAGTAAGCTGCTGCTGGTACCGTGCCATGGCGGCAAGGGCATGGTCTCTTCATTCTTCAATCAGAGTTAAATCCAAAGCCAGCATCATATCGTTTCGGCCCATATCAAAAACTTTTGATTTCAAGGTTGGGAGGCCGATCTCCAAGGGATAATTGCCTGTGTTCTAAAGCACAAAGCGAACGGCATTTCCTCGGTGGACCGTCTCGGTGTTGTGCGATGAGCCCATAATACACTTGGTAGTTCTTCAACCCATCGGCCTTTCGCCTTCTCCATCCTCTTTTTGATGCTGTCTAAAATGGTTTTATTGAAGGCTTCAGCTTGGCCATTACTCTGTGGATAAGCCGGGGTGGAGAAGTAAGGTCGAATACCATACTTGCTGCAAAGCTCCCGGTAGACTCCGCAATCAAACTGGATGCCGTTGTCTGATATAAATGCTTTGGGAATGTCGAACCACGTTATGATATTTCTCTATACAAAACGCTTTACGTCGGTATCTCGGATGTGCGTTAGTGCCTCCGCTTCTACCCATTTCGTGAAATAATCAATCGCGACGATCAGAAATCGCTTGTTATCCGGGGCATGAGGCAGCGGTCCGACGATGTCAAGTCCCCATTGAACGAACGGCCAAGGGCTGGTTATAGATCTTAACTCTTCAGCAGGCAGGTGAATCAGAGGAGAGAACTTCTGGCACTGTTCGCACTTTTTCACGTAACACTCGGCATCGGCTCTCATTGTCGGCTAGTAATACCCTTGTGTCACAACTCAATGAGCCAAAGAGCGCCTGCCAGAATGTGCGCCACAACTGCCTTTATGTATTTCAGTCAGAAGCTCTTCGACTTTGTCCGGATGCACGCATTCCAGGTATGGAGCAGAAAGGGATTTTTTATAAAGCTTTCCTTGCGGATCCAAGTAGTATCGCAGGGCTTTGTTTCGCAGCTTGTGCGCTTCTTTCTTGTCCATTGGGAGCTGTTCGAAAGACAGGAATGCAACAACGGGGTCCATCCAACTCGATCCTGACTCTATGACATTGACCAGGACTTCCTCCGAAAGGCCAATGCTCGGCTCAGGGATGAAACCTACTTCGATGATCCGTTTAATCTCTAAGTTAATGGCGGAGGCTAGGCAAGCTAGGGCATTTGCATGTGTGTTCTGATCACGTGTTATTTGATTCAATTCATGATGGTCAAATTTTGCCAGCAAGGAGTTAGCCATTTTCATGTAAGCCGCCATACGGTCATTTTTGGCCGCGTACTCCCCCTTTAGCTGATTGATTACCAGTTTTGAATCGCAAAATACAAGCAAATGCCGAGCACCCAGAAGATGTGCATTCTGCAAACCGGTTAAAAGGGCTTCGTATTCGGCCTCATTATTTGATGCTTCGAAGCTGAGTTTGACGGCCTGCTCAATTATTGCGCCGTCGGGAGCCATGATTACTACTCCGACTCCATTGCCCCGTTGATTGGATGACTCGTCACAATACAGCTGTGTAGACACCCCATTTTTGACCGACCTTAAGACTCAGACGTCACCAACTGAGCGCTCGGTGATGTTGCATATTGTGCTCGTTCGGAGGTCGCGGAGTCTCGGCTGCGAGCCTTGCCTCTGAACTTTCGAGTTTTCTGTGCTTTGCCTCGGTTTGCGAACCAGGCTCCGTTTTCTCTGTTTTCTCTTCCCGAAGGGAAGGAGAGGTCTCGTAGATCATCTCTCAGTGTCCGTAGGCTACGTTTCGTGGTCGTAGGCCATTTTTCCCATTTCGGAGCCCAGTTCCCGATTTTCGGAGCCGTCGACCGTGTGCCTCGATTCGGGACCGCTTAACCACCTCCGTTCGCTCCAGTTTTTGGCACACACTTTACTTCCTCCCTTTTGAGGGACACTGTGGTCCGAGAGACCAACTTCGTGGTCGAACACCACTTCCGGTGCCTAACAGTCAGTTTTCGGGGCCCCGGGCTGCGCGTTTTGGCCCCCGAACCTTCGTTTGGCATCGGTTTGGGCTCATTTTTGGTGGAGGCCTTATTGTCATTATTAGGAAGGTTGTAGAAGGGTGGGAGGCCAGCAATTGTTCTGACAACCAGTTTTATTTCTTCATCACCCTCCGTCGCCCGTTTTTCTCACCAGAAAGCCAATGTTGACCACCCTTAGGCCACTTTTTCTAGCCCTAAACCACATATTTGTGTTGCACACACCTAGGAGGCCACCAATATGATATGGCCGGCCAGTAATTGTCTCTGACCCTTTTGAACCCCTCTAAAAAAGTGATTTTTCTCTCTCTTGATTCACTTCTTCCAATTTTTGACCACATAGTTGTGTTGTGCACACATGGGAGGCCATCTTTTTGGGGTGGCCGGCCACTAATCATGCTTGACCCTTTTGACCCTTGGCCGGCCGGCCATGGGGTGGGCCGGCCGGCCACCTGAACCCTAAAAAACTGGCCGGCCAGAATCCCCTCTCCAGGTACTTTCCAGATATGCTCTCCTTTTCCCCCCAAATCCTGTATCCGGAGGGGAGTCTTTTGGGGGGGAAATTTGAATTTGATTTTCCCCCCCTTTCCTCCACTCCTTTGCCTATAAAACCAGACCCCCCAGCTCCATTTTGGAGGGTTACAAAATTTGTTTTGGAGCTCTTGCATCAAACCTCTCTCTCTCTCTACTCCAAGCCTCAAAATCCTAAGGTTCTTACACCAATCCATAGCCCCACACCTCCACACTCCATTCCAGCCACTTGAAGGTTATTTCCAGAGGTTAGGAGCACCATTTCTTCAACCAAAAGCTGCTGGAACTTTGTGCTACAAGGGTGAGTCCCATTTTCCCTCTTTTAGGCCTATTTTTGCATGCAATCTTAGCCTTTTTTGCTTACATTTTTGGGCTCCGACCCAAACTATAAATAGTCATATTTTGAGCTCCTTTTCATTTTTTATTAAGGACCTCTTACTGTTTGAGGTCTCCTACTATCACTTGCCTCTTTAGCCCTCTTTTAGGCCTATTTTTGCATAATATTTTAGGCTTACTTGTGAGCTGTTTTAGACTTGGTCATAAACTGTAAAATATCTTGTTTTGAGCCCCTCTTCAACATTGTTGAAGGGCTCTCCTCTGTTTGAGGTCAGAAACTACCACTTGTCTCTTTATCCCTCTTTTAGGCCTTTTTCTGGCATGCTTGTTTAGCCCTACTTGTGATTGTTTTCGTGGCTTTCTATAAAGTGTAAACTGCCTTTTTTTGAGTCTCTCTTCAACTTTGTTGAAGGGTTCTTTACCATTTGGGGCCGGCTTCTGCCCCATGTCTCTATTCTCTCTTTTAGGGCCATTTTTGCATGATAGATTAGCCCTATTTGCCTTCATTTTTGAGACTTGTCATAAACTGTAAAAAGGCTTGTTTTGACATCATATTCATGTTTTATTAAGGGAATTTTATTATTTGGGGTCTCATGCTTCTTTGTATGCTTGATTGTCCCTTGTTTTGAGCCTTGCACCTAAGCTCTTGTTGCATGCCTTGTTTGGTCTTCTAGCCACTGGAATCCAGTGGATTTGTAGTGGCTTTGATGCTGTTTTGAGCCTCCAAATCAAAGGGGGGTGCCCCCCTCTCACCTTGACTTGTTCGATGGTCATTTTGGCCTTCCAAAGAGACCCTATCTTTCATGCTTCTTAGCCACTTTTCAGGAACAATTTGGTGAGTTTTGGGACTACCATATTTGATTTTCAGAGTTGGTTTGGTACTGCCACATGTCTATCTTGTATGTGCTTAAGAATCCCTTGCATGGCCCTCTAAAGTAACTCATCATTTTTGCATGCCATGGTTGTATATCAATGGTTATTTGGGCCTATTTCCATATGTTTTATTCACTGATTTTTGATGGTTTGGCGAGATTCTATGTGCATCATATACTTGCCATGTAAATCATGTTAGCTAGTCAAAGTTGCATGCTATTTTAAGTCATCTTGCTAGCATCTTTTGGCCATGCTTTGAACTGAAAATGTGCATGTTTTGGGACTGCCTTGGTTCTGTCTTCATGCTTCATGATCAAATAATGCATGCTTTGTATAGCTATAAGTCATTCCATGTGCATAGTTTTGAGTTTCGGGGTTTATCTCATGCATCGGGTACCATGTTTCCATGTTTCGGGGCTGTTTAGCATCATATTTTAGCGCTGAAATTTGCATGCTCGTATGCCATACTCCATGCCTTGCCATGCTTTGGTAGAGTGGCATTCGTGCCTTAGGATCGGTCCTCGGTTTGCGTGCATGTGTGCACGCATCTCGAGTGTCTCATTTTCATCTTATGGCCACTGATGTAGGTGTGGCTGAGGTTCACTCATGTTGGTGTAAGTCCATTATGCATTGTGTATGCCATTCCATTTCACAGCATTGTGTATGCTAGGTTGTATGTTAGAGCATTGTGTATGCCACATTACATCGTGCATCGTGTATGTCATTTCATAGCATTGTGTATGTTAGGTTGTATATCAGTCGCATTCATGCATGTCATGCATATTGCATTGTGCTTGGGATAGGAGTTAGTCCAAGTACGGGAAACGAGGGACGTTTCGTACTTCGAGTGACGGAACGTGTCTCAATTCCCAGTCACCGACACTCTGGATCATCCATGATGGAGCCTCGGTCTTGTTGTGTTTTCATGTGCATTCATCCCATATTGAGTTGTGCAATTCGACTCCTCGGCCATCATGCATCGAGATGCGTGATTGGTGGCACGAGGATCGAGGCATGCATACATACGTAAAAATACATTGCTATGCCCCTTTCCTGCTCTCTGTTGCAGCAAATCAGAAATCAGCAGCTTTCAAAAGCCTTGCACAGCATTCCGGCATCAATTGCAAACAGAGGCTAATCGGGGCATCGCGATGGATTTCCGCGCAAGGCAACTCAAAACATACATCATCCATCATCCGGAGCAGAGTCGAGGCAGTCCCTAGCTTGCATGCTAGTTTATTGCTTTCCTAGAATTAATTTGTTAATTAATTAGGGTTTTGTATTTATTCGGACTGTAATAATTTATTCGGGACTGTATTATTTATTCGGACCCTCCGAGCGAGGGCAATGTTATAATAAGTGTGTGTGTGTATGATGTATGTCTTCCAACCCCACGTCTTTCTCCTTTTTATTTACCAGCTTATGATGGTTAGAATAGGGCATGTTTCAATTAGCATACAGTATGATAGCATGTTTGCATTCATTCATCTGTCTTGCATGCACCAGGCTCGGTACATCATACTAACTGCATTTATATTTTAATTTCAAGTTGAATACTTGTTAGCTGTTGCATCTCATATGCCATGTTTAGAATAGCCGAGCCTGCTATAGTCGCATTTTTGCATGTGTTGCATTAGGCACTTCTGTATATTTAGAATCATACATGGATTTCTAATTAGCTTATGTTTTGGCTTGGAGTACTCAGTAAGTTTTATGCTTTAGCATCCTTGCATGCGTGTGAGTGACTGCCATGATAGCATGCTTACCATGAGGCTATTTGCTTATGTGATATAACTGCCTGAATGCCTGTGGGTGAAGGTTGGGTTATTTGGATTGGAACAAATCATCGACTGCGAGTTTTAAGCCCACTAGATAGTGGCAAAACCATGTTTTCTAAGCCCACCTGAGGGTGGCAAAATCCGCATTTTAAGCTTGCTTGCGAGTAGCAAACCCCTTTCAAAAATAAACATGAAATGTTTTGTTCCAATTCAGACGATCCAGTCTATACTTGTATGCTGTGCGCATCATATAGTAAAGCTAGGCTAATAACCGGAATAAGAACGCATAATGTTTTCAAAACTTGATATCATGGTTAGTAGAGGCCGATCTTTGATCGGGCGAGCGGGGGTGCTCACGAAGTGACATTCCCCAATCGTACCCAAGTTCCCGAGCCGAGGCAACTTTGGTGATGACGGACACGTGGCCTTAGGCAAACGAGTCAGGGTTTCCTAAATTTCCCCAAAAAGAAAATATTTAGGTGGCGACTCTGTATCTGGCAAAGCAGTCCATGTTTGGCACTTCTTTCAAAAACATCTGTTTTCTCAAAACGATTTGCCGGATTTGGACTCTTTGGTTCAAGATTTAGAACCGTGACAAATCGAGTCCGAACTGTAGCGAGGTCCCTCGCGGACTTGTTACAAGCTGCCAAATGTCCCCCACATAAATTCTCCAATTCGGCTTGGGTTGAGTTTGGTTGGTCTTGAAGTTGGCAACACCCCCCGTGAATTCGGCTACAAAATCAGCAAGCACTTGCCCCTTGATTGAGGTTCTAGGTAGAAATTGAATATCGTACTGGCCGAGTTCGAGGGCCCATTTCGAAACGCACCCTGATACTTCTGCACTACGTAGTACTGATCGGAGGGGGTAATCTGTTAGTACCTCGATGCTATGCCTCTAGAAGTAATGCATCAATTTTCTTGCCGCCATGACTAGGGCTAGGATGAGTTTTTCCAGTGGAAGGTAACGGGTTTCGGCGTCAACCATTGCCTTGCTCACATAATACACTGGTCGTTGCTCTCCAAGCTCTTCCTTCAATAATACGGCACTGACAGCCCTGTCGGAGACGGCCAGATATAAAATGAGCGGGTCGCCTACCGATGGTGTTGTCAAAAGTGAAACAGATCGGAGATAAGCCTTCAGACTGTTAAAAGCGGCTTCGCACTTGGAGGTCCATTCAAAAGCTTTACCCTGCTGTAGTGTTTGAAAGAATTGTCGGCAGCGGTCCGTGGAACGACTGATGAACCTGTTGAGTGCGGCGGCCATCCCCATCAACTTCTGAACCTCCTTGATCGATCGAAGGGAGCCGAGTTCCAGGATTGTGGTGATTTGCCTCGGATTGGCTTCAATTCCTCGGTGGTTGACAATGTAACCCAAGAATTTTCCAGAGCCGATCCCAAACACACATTTGGAAGCGTTCAGCTTCATTCTGTATTTGCGTAGAATGCCGAATGTCTCTTCCAAATCGGCTAGATGAGTTTGCTCTTCTTTGGACTTGACCACCATATCGTCAATGTAAACTTCCAAAGTGTGGCCGAGTTGCTCCTTGAACATGGTAGTGACTATTCTTCGGTAAGTTGCCCCTGCATTCTTCAGCCCAAAAGGCATAACCTTATAGCAATAGGTTCCTCTTGGGGTGAGGAATGCAGTTTTGTCTTGGTCCTCCGGATGCATGGCAATTTGATGGTAGCCTCTGTAGGCATCAAGGAAGCTCATACGCTGGTGACATGCCGTAGCATCTAGAAGTTGGTCAATTCTGGGTAGGGAAAAACTATCCTTGGGGCAAGCTTTGTTTAGGTCGGTGAAATCAACGCAGACACGCCAAGTCCCATTTTTCTTTTTCACAACCACAGTATTCGAGAGCCATGTAGGGTAGGTCACTTCCCTGATAGCTTTGGCGTCAAGCAACCGGTCAACCTCTTCAACAACGACAGCAGTGTGCTCTGCGGCTGACTGCCGGCTTTTCTATATAATCGGCTTACATTTGGGGTCGATATTCAAACGTTGCTGAGAGACAGATGGATCTACCCCCGGCATCTCATACGACGACCAGGCAAATACGTCAAGGTTGCCGAGTAAGAAGGTAATTAGTTGCTCTCTGTCGACTTCGTTCAGGGAGGCACCGATCATGAAGAACTTGTCAGGATTCCCGACAATTTCAACTCGATCCAGGGTTTCCGTGGCCTTTTCGCTTGGAAGCCATCCAACATTGTCAAGGCTCTCTTGATCCGGCACCTCAATAGAATTCACTTCCAACTCTCTTGGTGTCTTCCCGGCAAGGAGATAACATGCTTGTGCCGATTTTTGTGAACCACGGATTTGTTCAACGCCTCGTTCAGTAGGGAAATGGAGCAATTGATGATAGGTGCTTAGCACGGCCTGCATGGTGTGCAACCATGTTCAGCCCATGATGAGGTTATACGACGAGGGCAGCTTGACGACCAAGAATTCCACATCCACTGTTCGCGAGCCTGCTCGAACTGGTAGTGTGACTTTGCCTAACAGGTACTCTGGATTGGCGTTGAAGCCGAATAATTGATAAGGAGCTGGAGAAAGATCTGATTTGGTGAAGCCAAGTTTGGTGAATGTCTTGTAATACATAACTTCCGATGTGCTCCCAGGATCAATGAGTACGCGCTCAACGGTGAATCGGTTTACGCGTAACTCGATTACCAAAGGATCAATGTGAGGAAGTCTCACTCCGGCCAAATCTGAATCATCGAAGGCAATGCTCGCAGCTTCATGGGGTCGTTTAGCCGGGGTGAGTTGATTTTGAGGGTCGGGACGCGACTGAATCGTATGCACCGCGGATACCGCTGGTAGACTGTATATCATATGGATCACGCCGAGTAGAGGTGAATCCTGCCTTAAGACTATTGCTTTGGTTGAGTTGCCTTTTCGGATATACTGTTGTAGCCAACCATCTTGTACCAATTCCTCCAAGTGATCCTTCAATGCATAACAACTCTCAGTATTATGGCCGTGGTCTTTGTGATACTCGCACCGCCTATCTCGTCATCTTGTGTCGGGAGGTCCCACCATTTTGAGTGGCCATTTGAAGAATGGAAGATGTTGGACTTTAGACATAACCACCCTGATCGGCTCTGACAACTCCGTATACTTCTTGTCCGCGCGCCTTGTGCGCTGCTATCTACTTGAAGTTGTTCGCTAGCTCGGTGGGAACATTGGTCGTTTGATCGGCGTGAATCCCGCATCTTTTCTCATTTAGCCCAATGTCGTGGTTCGGGACTCTGAGGTGACACAGAGTTTACCGGATGAACAATTTCAGGATGGGCCGTCTTGTCGGCCTTGTTCCCGGCTTTAACCCGCATGGCGTCGTCTTCCACTTTGCAGTATTCCTCAACTTTCTTCATCAACGACCAGACTGTTTTGGGGGGCCTTCTAGTCAAGGAACTGCGGAGAGCACTGTCAGGATACAAACCCATTTTAAAGGCGGTGATGGCCATGGAGTCGTTGCAAGCATCATCAACAAGATTAAAGCACTCCCAATAGCGCGCCGAATACGCTCTTAGTGTTTCTCTTGACTGGATCTACATTGCCCAGAGAGAGTCAACTTGTTTCGGCTGGACCTCGTTGGTGATGAATCTTGCCCTGAAGGATTTTTGTAATTGATGGAAACTCTTAATCGAAACCGGCTCCAACTTATAATACCATCTGACTGCCAACAGTCCCAAACTGCTCGGAAATATTCTGCACATGAGAGCTTCGTCGTCAGCATGCAACGTCATGGCTTGCTTATAGTGACGGATATGATACATGGGATCCGATTTCCCGTCGCACAAGGTGAACGACGGGGCTTTGAACTTCTTGGGTAGTACTACCTTTGCGATCCATCACACAAAGGGATCATGCTGGTCCTCTTCGTCTAAACCATTTCATCTTCACTTATGCCTTATACGTGGACTCTCTTCAGAAGAACTGGTAGTTTCGGGTCGTCCCTTCTTCTTGGGCTCCGGGGATAATGAGTCAGAGTCGCTGCCAGTGTCTTGTTGTCGGGCTCGAGGTCGTCGACCACCTGCCCTCAGAGGTCGTTCCGGATCTTGGCGTACAGCTTGTTTGGACTTTGCCACTTCCAAGGCCAAATCCTGACGGAGACGTTCGTTCTCAGCGATCATGTTCTCCAACCTCTGTTCATTTTGCTTTGCTTGTTCCATGAACGCTTGCATTGTCTCATGCGTTGAAGTCGAGGGTTAGTCGAAGTTCAAGGCACGTCTTGCGGCGATAGTCTCTAGTCCCAGCATGTTTGTTGGAGTGAGATCATCTCTCGGTGTAGTTTCGCCAGCGATTATCGGAGGATCTTCCGTTGCGCCCGCCATGGATGTAGTTGAGTATTCCCACAGACGGCGCCAATTGTGGGGAAGGTGGTTTGGAAATACTTTTTGGATCCAATGGGACACTCGAGATCCTCAGCTGGTAGCCTGAAAAAGAATGAACACTCTGGTCGAGGGTGTTGGAATTAGCACTGCGACAGATAAGTCGGTGTATGCTCTCTAGATTGCGTGTATCTTAAGTTAAGCTTACTAATTCTCACATACCTCTTCTTGTTCATCGTTCTTCTATTTATATACGCTCCTGGTCTTCTAGGCAGGGCCCGCTCTTGATCTGTCATGTACTTATGCACTCGCCCCCCATTATGTCGTATTCCAACTTTTAATCAGCCCCCTGCTCAACCTATTCGGCATTGGAAACGTCAGGGGCAGGGCCGAGTGCATACTATACACCGATTGGGAAAATATACGCTGCCTATCTGCGTCTGCTTTTATTCGGCTACCACAAGTTACGATGCAATGCGCACATGCAACATAGGAGGTATGTGAAAATGCACGTTCTATGCAATAGAAGAGAACAAATATGTAATTCGACCAAACAGACAAAAGCGACATTTGATGCCGACCTCTGGTTTACCTGTCGGAGGTTTTGCAAATTGCTCAAAAGGATACAATCCACTCACTTTTGAAATTAGGGCATGTTCACGTGCCAGAGTACGCAGGCATTGAAACGACACAACCAAGACACACTTTCAAGCACCTCGAAAATCAACCCAGACCCCAAAAGAGGACCTCCTATACTTTGTTAGAGAAAAAGGGTAACAAAACCAGCACCAGGCCACAAAGGAGGACTGCCGGCTACTAATAGTGGGTGGTTACCCACTTTTAGTGGCCTGCCGACCACTAATGTAATTCCAGGGGCAAAAATTGAATTTCAGCACGGGTCTACTTAAACACACCACCACACCTCATTTCCTCACACACCCATGTCCGAAATCACACACACACACTCTCTCTCTCTCTAGGTGCTTTCTCTCTCTAGATTTGTGCTTTGTATGCGTTTTCCAATGCCCTACGCAAACTTTATTCGAAAACATCTTTGGTCCTCTACACTTTGAACCGATCAGATTTTGTTTTCGTTGATTTTTTCGAGTTTTCAACACTTTGGGCCTGCTCCCCTCGAGTTTCTCTTGGGTTTTGTGAACTTTCCCGAGTTTTGACTTTTTTCCTCCCACTTTCTCTCTCCTAAGGTTGACTTTTTCTAAGTTTTCTCTCTTTTCTCCATTTTTTTTCACTTTTTCACCAGTTTTCACCCACTTTTCAGATGGCAGATGACGTTTCTTATGATGATGCCCCTCCTGAGGTTCCACCTACACTTTCACTCATAGAGGTCAAAGAGCCGGCGGAGGACATTGCCACTGATTTCGAGGCAGAGTTCGCTCTAGGGCTAGAGCCTGAGCCACTACCATTGAGGATGAGGCCCTTTGATCTGACAACTTACCACCCCCACACGCACATGATGGCGCTTGGAGGCATGATGCACTTTAACGATTTCATCGGTGGCATGCCAGAGGATGTTTTGCTGAGGGAGCCAGACTCCCACCTTTCCCACGGTGCTACTGAGGTACAAACTTTATTTCTATCTTTTTCTGCCTTTCATTTGACTATCCTACACTGCCTTCCATCTGACTCTTTTGCTATTACTACCTTTCATCTGACTCTCTCTTTATTTTCCACAGAGGGACTCTCGCTCCTGTAGGGGTTACAGGGTAGTGATAGCCAAGGACTGGTACCATGAGCTCCTTGCTCGGGTCTGTGAATTACTCGATGAGGCAGGCTTTGGCTTATTTTTCACCGGGCTCTCATGCCACCTGGCTAGCCGGGCTCTACTTGGAGCGTTGGTAGAGAGGTGGTGGGACACCACCAACTCCTTTCACTTTTCTTCCGTCGGGGAGATGACAATGACTCCCTATGACTTCTCCATGATCACAGGCTTGGGAGTAGGGGATGATCCAATCCCCTTTGACATGGACATGGGCCAATGGGAGGCAGCCTAGATCTACCTACTCGGAGCGAGTCCACCTCTATACAGGCCAACTGTGGTGTGATACAGTTGGTTCTCCGAGCGCTTCCGCGGGAGGCAGCCTGAGACGCAGGAGGAGGTAGAGCAGTACACTCGGGGCTTCTTGATGTTCCTTCTCAGTACCACCTTGTTCACGAACAGGTGGAACACTGTGGGTTTATACTTACTGAGGGCCCTTGTGACCCTGCCCTGAGCCCGATTTTACTACTTTGGTGGGGTTGGCCTTGCTACACTCTACGGTTATATAAGTTCTACTTCCCGTATAAAAAGAGAGAGAGAGAGAGAGAGAGAGAGAGAGTTGGAGGCTACTAGAGAGCCTGGGAGGTATACACTGCATCTTCAATTCTGTTACTTATGCTTTTTGCTTTACACTTCCTGTTCAATATCTATTCATGCATCGTGCTTTCTGATTTGCACTTTTTGTATCTTTTCATGCATCGTGCTTTCTGCTTTGCACTTTCTGTATCTGTTCATGCATCGTTGATAATGGTGCTGACCTTTTCTTGTAGTTGTGGATTTACGCTTATTTCCCAACTCTTGCTCCAGAGCCAGCGGATGAGATCATTCTGGTCATGCCCTATTCGCGGCGATATGACGGCAGATGTCATCGCCGGCACCGTAAGGATATGACCTTCACCTTCTTCTGCCGATACTTTGACACAGTGGTAGCTTACGAGGTAACCTGAAATTTATGGTCATTTTTGCTTTACTCTTATTGCTACTGTTTTGATTCATACTCCGACAACTAATAGTAACTAACAATCTGTACTTCCTCTATTTGCAAATCAAGTGGCAGCCCTGGGCGACGATGCCAACCGGAGTGAGGAACCAGTATACTAGAGCTGGCCACATCTCGATACCGAATTTTACTAGAGGGCCCATTCTACTGGGCCTAGTTTCTGGGTGAGCGTTTCATAAGCCAAACTCTAGGCGCACCCGCCCTAATCATTCCTATGCCATCCCTAACATCCATGAGGACAGCCGATAGCCTTCCAGCTGAGGCTATTACTCAGTTCATGGTGGGGCTAGATGTTGACTACTTCAGAGGGGAGGGGGATTATACAACCTTCATCCAGACTCATCTTATGCCACCCCTGACGGGAGGTCGCTTGGGTGATGCAGTTGGTGCTCCTTTGGTTGGAGAGCCTACTTAGGAAGCCGAGGCGGGTATTGGAGAGGCCTCTCTTACTATGCCAACCGTTGGTTGGCCGGCGATTCCTACTGTGCTTACTTGCTGGCGACCAGGTGGGACAGCCTATCAGATTCTGATAGAGCCACCAGAGCCAGGGCACAGGTATGTCAGAGCTCCAGGCGCACCTCAGGTATGGACCATGCCTTACAACTTGTATCCCATATTTTTCCATTTCTAGATATTAATGTTCAGATTCACTTACAGGCGCCCATAGAGTACACGGAGAGCCTCTTCCAGGTAGCTACTTCTCTAGTTGGCATGGTGTAGAGGAGAAAGATGCTACTTGGTCTCCATGGTATTCAAGTATTCTCCCCCATTGTTCGCACGCATTTCACTGTTGACTTACATTGCTGTGCACGACACTGGCATGCAATACTCACACTAATACATGATACTGCACACTGATCTACTGACATGCATTCTGACACTGCCTCACACTGCACTGACATATTGTACTACCTTCTGCATGATACTACATTTTGCCATATACTGTATTTGATACGTTAATATTTGTTTTCCAGATTCCATCTGCACAGAGGGCACCAGTGGCAGCAGAAGCACCAGCGGCACCTCCTTCGACGGCAAGGAGAAGAGACAGACAGATTCCAGCACATGGCTGAGATGAGCACCGAAGTCAAGGTAGGGGCAGAGGTGCTTGAAGTCAGAGCAACTTGGAGCCCGTTTTGAGTAGGGATGATATTGAGACCAGGGACTTCGAGGAGGTAGTGAGTTGATGCTCTGAGTTTGAGAGCGAGGACGATGATGTTGGCTCAGGATCAGGGAGCAGAGATAATGATACCAGTTCTGGCTCTGTGTCTGCTTCTAATGATAGCGGTGCCGATAGAGACAGTGCCTTTGAGTCCCCTTCGAGGAAGAGGACGAAGAGGGCCTTTCAAGCTTGATGCGATTGGTGCAGATTTTTATACTCTTTTGCCTAGTTTATTTTATTTTGTAGCTTAGCACATGTATAGCTTCAGATAGGCTTTTACTTTTGCTTTTGAAAACTTGTACTCTCTTTTGTAAAAACTATTATTGGGGGAAAATCTTACGGTTTTATGAAAGAGTTATTGTTTTGCATCATGAGCACCACATTTGTAAAAAAATGGAGTTGAATTTGAAACCAAAAAATAAAAATACTTGTATTGGCACGATATTCTTAATCGGATAATGAGCAAACCTACAACCAAAATAAAAAATACAACTCGATAAACAAAAAACAAAGTAAAAACAACTCAAACACAACTATTTGCACTTGCTAAAAACACAAGACCTCAAAACACAAAGACCAGGATACAACCAAAAGTGGACAGCTGGCCAGAAAAGATGGGTGGCAAGCCACTAAAAGTGGGCGGCCGGTTACTTGTGGTGCTCCTCTAGAAAGTTGACAGCTGGCCTCCACTCACAGCCCTATCTTTTATAAAAGGTCTTTCTTCATGACTTCTTCACCAGGACCTCATTTTTGCTGCTATTTCTTCCACAAATGGAGTTATTCCTTGTTGAGAAGCTCATGGATTGGATAGCCACTTTGGACAGGACAGAAAAGGTAAATTTCTGAGTTTTTGGCATAAACGTACTTTTTCCATTGAGTCGTACTCCACTTTGGTTTCTGTTCCTCCATGTTGCGGTCCGATGTTGGGACTCGATTACGCATATATTTCACTTCGGTGCACAGGAAATGTGCCCGACTCTTGAAAAATTTCGAGCATTGATAGAAACCCAGCGCGATGAGGAAATCATGCCTCAGCCCCGTTCTGGCCACACCCAGGCTCTGGGGCGGATGTGTGGGCTCACCTTGCATGAAGCTTGATCTTTGGCTTATGAATGGAAGCTAGATATACCCGGCTTGATTCATCGGTTCTCCAACATTGGAAATAGAGGCGACCTTCTCTGGCAAGGCTTTCGGCAACATGCCATTTGTTTATATATGCTCGCACATTTTCTTCTTGCCCCTAGTTGCGACGGAGCTAGCATTAAGCTGATCGAAGTAGCCCAATATCTGAAAGAGGGTAATAGTTGCATTGGTTTAGCCCTAGCCGAGACCGTGATGGGTTTAGATGCTTTTTATCGGCGAGAGACCACCAGATTTGCAAGGAGTCCACTACTTCTTCAGGTATTGTTTCCTACCCTTTCTGATATATATCTCGCACATCACTCAGCACTCATGCCTTATTTTCTCTCAAAGCTCTTTCTTTACTTTTCTCTCCACGCACATCTCTCTATTGAAGGATGAGTGATTATAGATCAAAGAATATTTTCTGGTTTTTTGTTCTAACTTGTTTACATTAGGGGCTTTGGTATATATAATGAAAATTATAGCCGTTTATAGCCGTTGTATTCATTTGAATTTATAGCCGTTTATAACCGTTGTAGTCTATCATTACTAATTTGAATATCTTCCACTCCATCATTACAAATTTGTATTCATTTGAATTTATAGCCGTTGTACTTCCATCATTACCAATTTAAATATCTTTCACTCCATCATTACAAATTTGAGTATCTTTCGTTTGAACATTTTGAATTGTTGTTGTGCTGGGCTGTTTGAACCTCTGTTTTTTGGCTATTTGAACTCCTGATTTAATCAAATATTAAATACATTCTAACAACATTTAGGATAAAGGTTTAGGTGAGAAATAATTGGACAAAATAAATTTTGATTCTATTTTTCTCTTTCAAATAAATCATCAAAATAAATTTTGATTCTATTTTTCTCTTCCAAATAAATTAAAAACATAATTAAATAAAGCATCAAAATAAATAAGTCTAACAAAATGAATTGAATATAATTAAATTATGAATTAATATAGTATTGATTATAACTAATATAGTATTGGTTATGATATACAATCCTAACTAAATGTATGGTATATCTAAATGTACCCTAATACCACCCGAGTTTGAACATGAAGATTGTCTATTAAAAACAGTTCCAAAATCACTTGGAAGACAGAGGCAACCAAGCTGAGCCATTACAGAATATTGAATAACTAGCTTTCAGAGAGAGAGAGAGAGAGAGAGAGAGATCACTTTAAAATTCAAATTTAAGCAAAATTTGACATGGGAGCCCAAGCCCAACGATAAAGTGATCTCTCTAGATTATTGTGTGAGTGATAACAACTCGGGCGTTTTGAAAAGGCAATAAAAAGTCAATTTTTTTGGTTTTTTAAGTTTTTTTACACCAAAAAAAAAAGAAAAAAAAAACCAACTTTTTTAACACGAAGGTTACAAAAAAAAAAAAAAAAAAGTCAAAAAATAAATATTTTACCAATTTGTCAAAATACCACTCAATCTCCCTAGGATTGGGTTGGGTTGGGTTTACAACACTAGAAAGCAGCAAATTACAACACCAGAAAGAAGCAAATTATTATTACTCTTATAAGAATTGATCTCTGAGGTTAATTTGGCTAATAATTTCCTTTCCTATACTCCATATAATTGATACTTGTTTATTATTAGAGAAACCCTAGAATAGAATCACACTCCTCGTGAAGCTTACATATGTTTATTATTAGAGAACCCCTAGAATAGAATCACACTCCTCTTGAAGCTCACATATGGCATACACAACACAGTCTTCACAAAGACTCCGCAAAATCGCATGCATCATTTTCTTCGACGCCAGAACAATAACAAGTAACCAAGTCTACCTGACTTTGGTTTGCGGAGGAGGAGGAGGACAGACGGAGTCCCCCTTCCTTTTTCGTTGAAAGATGTATTTGTATTTGTGAATTTAAAATATATATATATATATATGTATAATAAAAGATGTATTCTTTTGAAAAAAAATTAGTGAAATATCCCTCTTTAATTTTATGTAGTGAGAGAGGTTCAAGATTTTTTTTTTTTTATCAATTAAGATCCCTCGATAAAAAAATTTTGTGATCATACCACAAAAATTTCTCTGTGATCATATCAAAAAAATTTCTCTGTATCATAGCCAACATTTCTCTAAGTCAAGCTGAAATTTCTCTTAGTTGGGCACAAATTTCTCTAAGTCGATTGTTCTTTGTAAAAATGTTGAGAGATTCCAACTATTATAAATATCATTTATCTTATAAAATCTTAATATCAGGATCTTAAAAAAAATTCTCATTCTTTTTGTGGTTTATTTATATTATTTTATTTTATAGATTCTAGCTCTATTATTTTTTAAATTTACTATTTTTTTTAGTAAATTTTTTAAAATTTTGAGTCAAAATATTTTACTTTTTTACTTCGTATAAATTAGGCTGTCCAAAAAAAATTTAAATAAAAAAAATTTAAAATAAGTCTGTAAAAAATAAAATTAACTCAAATATTATTTTTTAAAAATAGATAAAATTTTATTTGTTTTCATTTTAGTATAAAAAATGGATTTGGATTTCAAGATTATCTAGTCTAAAACCATACCTTAAAATTTTGATATAATTTTTAAAGAATTTACCGCCATCAAACATAAATAGGAAAAAAAATAATTTATGACATCTTTAACTTATATCAAATTTTATATTAAAAAAAAAAAAAAAACCTTATGTCAAATTTAAATTTGAATAAAAATCACTCAAAAATCTTTTCACTTTTTGACTTAACTCACATCAAATTGAGTTATATCTAATTTTTTTTCTCCAAATCAATGAAAACTGAATTGTTTACTCAAATCTTTTAAGATCATTTTGTAACTTAGTCCTCATTTGGAAAGTGTTGATTTCAGCTTAAAAATCAAAAATTCATTAAAAAGTCATCCAAAAAAAAATACAACTAACTAACAAACTATACAAAAAAGCACACTTCCATATCTATATCAAGGTCAAAAAGAACAACTACACAACTTTTTTTTTTTTTTCTTTTTTTTTTTTTTGATCAGCAAAGAAGAACAACTTTATTGATGAAATTCAACAAAACAGATGAAACACGTCAACAAAACAATTACACAACTTATTCAACCAAATACTACTCTATTGCTTAAATTCATAATCCCATATTGCACCAATCTTCCTTACCTTGAATATGATATCCTCATCATTTCCCACAATTACAACCACAAAAGGTAATTATTATTGTTCAAATCTTTTATAATTATTGAATTCCACAAATATTGTAAGAGCTAGGGTTTCATAAAATTGAAGTGTTTCAAGCAATAGAAGAAGAGTGGGTGTTATTAGGTAATGGGATGCCATGAAGAAAGGAAGAAAAAAGGTGCAAAGCTCTGGATGGCTGTGCATATGGCACCATATGGGCAGCTCCTCTTATGGTTGCATATCTCAACATCTTTCCATACTCAGTCTGCCACCCCCCTACCTGTTTATCAATTTATTTATTATATGTAGAAATTAAAAATAAATAAATAAAGTGTAGATTGATGGGGGAAACAAAGATAATAATTGGGTGTTGAACTAAAGGCTAATTACATTTTTGGTTTCTAAAATATGTGCTTTGTGTCTACTCACTTAACATTTAAATTGTGTTAATTTCGTTCTAAGATATTAAATGTTGTTGACATAATTCTCATAGTTGATGGAGTCAGTATTCATTAATTATTAAAATCTCAAGTATTTTTGGAAAAAGGCATTAGCATAATAAAAAATATTTTTGGAATAAAAAAAGCACAACTCAGTAAAAGTAAAAAATAAAAAAAAGTAGTCCATTTCAAATTGAAACAATTGAAATGTTAAAGACCAAAATGATAATGCACTGAATCAAGAGTATTTTTAAACTGGAAAATTATACCCCAGCAAAAAAGCAACCTATTTCAAATTTGACACAATTAAAATGTTGAGAATTGAAATAACACACAAAGTATATATTTTAGCGCAAGAGTATATTTTAACGATGAATACTTGACAACATCAGTCATGAGGATCACTTTAACACACATTTAATACTTTGAAGATAAAAATAATATAATTAAAATGTTGGAAACCAAACTAACGCAAAACACGTATTTTAGAAACTAAAAGTGTAATTAACCCTCCAAAAAAAAAACAAAAGAGAGAGATACTTGGCCTTTGTGAAACCATGCTCCATATGGGAGTGTAACATTGAAGTTGAGATGCTCAGCTAGTTCTCGAACAAGAGTCCTGGTTCCCAACAATGGTACATCTGAATCTTGGTCTCCACTGCATTTGTCAATGCTATATTACACATCATCCAAATATTGAATACCAATTGTTCCTCTCCAATTGGCGCTTGGAGTTTTGTTTTAGCTCCAAGCTCCTCTTTATTGATGTTATCGTTTATACCTTGTATGTTTTCATCAATAAAGATTCTCTTTGCCGATCAAAAAAAAAATTTTGAATACCAAAATATTGCAAAAGAAAATTAAAAAATTAAAAAGAGAAAGAACTTGCTAATAGAAAACAAAAAAAAACATAAACGTAAAACCTGTAAACCCAAACGGGAATATGATGTTGGATTATTCGTTTGAGCAATGGAAGCATATCGTTGTCTCCATCTTCCTCCTTGTAATTCAGTATACTGCTTGATAGAAATAAAAGAGATTAAAAATCAGAAGTAGCTAATCCCATCTCATAATGTTAAAAAAAAAAAAAAAATGATTTGGTAGTCCCCAACTATAATAGAATGAGTTTATGTGTTTCTTAAATAAGATCGGGTTGGATTTGGATTTGGAGATGAAAAACACAATAAGGGTTCAGGCTAGTGGGGAAAGGATAACTCTGACCTGTCTCTAACCCATTATATGTACTATTATAAAAATTTATTTCAATTAATTTTTGATCAATTAATTTTTTTTAAGGGTTTTTCTCTTATATTCTTTTTTTTAAATTATAAAATCACATTTCTTAAAATTAATATAAGTTATAAAACTAAAAGGAACGAAATGAATTACACCAAGCGGGCAAGTCGAGATGAGAGAGGGGTCTCACAAAAGAGTCTGATATGAAAATAATGTTCACTAAATTAGGTGAAAGTTGTTGGGATAGAGTGTATAAGAGAGGTTAACTCAGGTTCAATAAATTAATTGGGTCTAATTGGAGTTCATTTGGAAAGCTCAAAACCACTAGGGCTCGAGAAAATCATCATCAAATGGGCCCGAAGGAAAAAGAGGTGAAACCCTCAGAGCAAATCTATTCTCTGAGGTAATTGTTTTGTCTCAAAAAGGATTAGATCCAGGAATCCAGAAACCTATTTGAGTTCGAACTCAAAAAGGTTTTGAGCAAACCTAGAGATTCAAAGCAATTGACTAGCCTATACCCAAGTCGTAGTGGCATGACCTTGGGAGATCCATAAAACTTAGCAATATTTGCAGCGGGAAAGTTCTGTAGGACTACCCTGACCCTTTTGGAATGATTGTGGACCATTGGTTCGGTATGGCTAAGAAGAAAGGTTCACCGAGGGTTTAAGCTCATCTTCAGGACTTTTCTAATCTTCAAAGAGGTCACTTTCTCAGATAAAATAGTTAGAGAGAATATTCTCCCATGTGCCTTGCACATAGGACTCCATCATTTGCGTTGCCCATATATAGAGCACTCCTCATAGTTTTAAGGACAGGGAATTTTGGAGAGAGAGGGAGAGCCTTTGGGAGTTCTTGTCTTCCTTCCTCAAGAGTGAAAGTGGGATCTATAGGAGCTTCATGATTATCTCTCTCTAGTTTCTTTGCCTTCTTTATCCAACTTTTTCTTTCCATCATCTCTTCAATATGTGGGTTTCTATTAGTTGTGACCATTGAAAAATTTTAGCCTCTCCAATATTTCTAAGAGATTAGAAATTTTTTACGACATTCGAATTTTCAATTCAAAGTTTCCAGTGATATTCGAATTTTCAGGTTAGCCTTCAAAGATTCTGACAACATTTCTAGCTATCTTCGAATTTTCCGACAATCTTCTTATACCCTCTCATACAGGGTGATGTCCCGACCCATACTTATTCTATTGCCACTGCTAGTTGTGTCAGTATTTTAATGCTTTTAAACTTTAGTTCAATATAGATTTATACTTACTTGCTACATGTTGACCAATAATAGGGTAACTGGTCCTATTTGCATGAAGTGCTCTTTGAACCTCTGGAAGATTGAAATAGAAGTCCCTCTCAAAGTTTATGCACGCATCAATTCCCACACTAATCTTAGTAACCTGTTCAAAAACATGACTCAACTGTTAGGAATTGACCCTTTCTAACCATGATCGGTGAGACACAAAATAACAAATAAAGAAGAAAAAATGAATCAAATAAATCATACACATATGAACACAAGGATTTACGTGGTTCATCTCAGAATAGGGTTACATCCACAACTGCTGCGGTTTTCACTATAATCAGAAAAATACAACTCTCTTAACTTAAAAGAGACGCCCCTGGACCCTCCTCCCCCTTGGGGGAGGCCCCAAAATCCCCTATTGAACCCAGTGTTTAAGTGAACAGTAAGGTTGAGTAAATAGCACTTATCAAGGTCCACCGACTCAACATTAACAGACAAAAATTACACCCTCCAAAAAAAATTTATTTAATGCTATACTATACAAAAATAAATTGACGCACTATTTCCATGTCTAGTAATAACAAATCAAGTAAGAAATTTTTTTATATACAACGTTTTTCAAGGGAAAAAACACGTACCATTTTGCGCAAGCGAAGCTCTTGCTCGACTATAGAAGGATAACAAACGTCGAGGGTCACGTCATAAACATTTATATAGTCACCAACCATGCGATTTGCTTCGGCCAAAGCTTGGTTGCATGAATCACTCACATTTTGTGGTGGTTTGGGAACACATAATCATCAAACTTGCACTCATTCATGATGGCAAGCCCTATTTCATCCGAAACCATTCCGTGTGACCAAAGGAATTCATATGTTGCAGAAACATCCCTGTCTAGTCTGAGAAGTGGATTCCCAATCTGTGTAGCCAAACACAGGAAAGGAAAATTTTATGATGCATCAGATGCATCACTTACTTGGAGGCAATGAAAAAAAAAGAATTAGATTTGAGTTTTTCTTACTGCTACTCCTTTGATGTTGAACTCGAAACCTTTGGATTGTTTGTTATAGTCAAGTATAGCATTAGCCAATTGGGGTATATAATGCCCTACAAATAAACCAAATTATTCGTCAATAATGCTATAGCGTAGAAATTTTTCGAAACAAAACGTGTCTAATATGGCATGCAGGCTGTAGCACTACATTTATCCTGGCAAAAATACCAGTACTGCATTATGCAAGTTCCCTTTTTAAATCTATTTTCTAAACTCAGTATTGGTTGATGGTCAAATAATAAATGAGAGAGAGAAAGAGAGTTGATTTAGATATTTCAATAGAATGTCACATCATTGGATCTAACATTATACAAGTTCACTTTTTAAATCTATTTTCTAAACCCAATATTGGTTGATGATCAGAGAATAAATAAGAGAGTTGACTTAGATATTTCAATAGAATGTCACATTAGGTCTACAAAATGGGTCTAATTTTTAGACTTGAATAGCAATACTCTTTTAGAAATAATAATAATCCTACAAATTTAAAAAATTTCATCCAAAAATATCAATATGTGATTCAAATTCATTTTGCAAATAGATCCCACAATATACCCATTCAATCTCTACCACGCTTTAAGTAGGTGTTTGGGATCACCTAAAAAATACAAAAAGTTAAAAAGTCACTACAAAAGTAAAAAAGTTAATATTATTCACAATTTTTTGGCGAAAAAACTAGGGTTGATTAGTCAGAAGATAAAAAGACAAAATTACCCTTATTTGTCCCATTCCAGCTCACATGTGAAAAATATATATATATATATATATTTCAGTGTCCAGCACAATGCAACACAGTGCACTGACTATAAGTACCGTCACTGACATGCACTAACTATAAGTACCCTCACAGAAGGGTAGTTTAGTAAATTTAGTATTTTATACAATATTTTACTACACTTTTTTTTTGTAAAAAGTCAAAAAGTTATCCCAAACAACTACCTTTTTTTCCTCTATTTTTTAAGACAAAAAGTCAAAAAGTACACTTATATTCTAAGTCCTAGACTTAGGCCATGTTTGGTTTGGTTTTCAAAAATTTGTTTTAGAAAATTTTTCTAAAAAATGAAAATTAATTTGGTAAAAGAAATTTAAAAAAATAAAAAATATTTATCAACTTTACATAACTTTATAATCTTTTGGGAGGCTCGAAATAATCTTTCAAAATATTATTTTGATATTTATTTTTATCAAATTAGTTCCTATTTTTTCAAAACAAATTCTAAAATATTTTTTTCAAAAACAAACCAAACAAGGCATTAATCTTTTGGGAAAAGTTAGGCCAAAATTCAATGCTACCTTTACGATTTGGATTTGTAATACTTTGCTCTCCTAAGGTCCCGTTTGTTTTCAGAGGTAAATTAGAGAGAATTCATAGTAAAGGAATTGATAGTGAGGAAATTAAGTAAAATTATATTTGTTTTGATGATAGTTGTTGGTGTAGGGATTGTTAAATTATTTTTATATAAAATAATAAAACAAATACAAAAATACAAAAACATTAAACATTAAACATTAATATTTAAAAAAAAATGCCCAACATGTAAAAAATAAAAAATTTCCAAAACAAATAAAACAATGATTTTTACTTAATAAGAAATACAAAAAAATTAAACATTAATGTTAAAAAAAACTAGTCCGACGAACTAATTTCTAATACCAAGTCCCACGGGCCTATCCTAATCCCCTCCTCAAGGGGATTTGTAATCCGGAGGGGATTACAAATCCCTCTCCATCTCTCAAAACAAATATGGTATTAGTGGGTCCCACCTTACGATGAATTCCAATCCCCTCCCTATAACCCAAAACAAACGGGGCCTTAACATAGTCAAAAACTCCTCGTGCAATTTTGAACTAAGTTATAACTGTTAAATTTTTCGTCTAAATTGACATAATGTATCCATAACCATAACCCATGGGTGGTTATGGCAACTGACTTTGTGGTGCTCATGCTACTGATTTTGTGGTTGTTGGTGTTTCTTATCTTTATTTATGTGTGTTAGTTTGTTTGTATTGGTTTTCTTATGCTTGGGTGAGGTTGGCTTCGGTGTTTGTGGTTGGTTACTCACCAACTCTTAATGGTGTGCTAGCATATGATTAGGCAGCCTTATCGATGCCAACCTAGTTGGGATTGATTTGGTTCGCTATGATGCTTTTTGCACTCATCCTTCTCCTTCCTTGTTAGGCTTTTATTATTGACAACCCCGTTTGACAAAACTCCTTTGAGTTGTAATTTTATTCGCATTTTTTATTTCAGTGAGGCTATGAGTTGTTAGAGGCAAATCCAACCTGAATCGTGCTTTGCCGAGAAGTTTGTGATGTCAATACTTTCAAGATTGCCACTTCGCTAATTATTACGAGGGTCGAGCTGCCCGGTCAGCTCGTTGTCGAAGCAAAATGCAAAATTGCATTCAAAATTGCATGTCCGCCGTTACTCGCTCGAGCCAAGGAGTTCTTGCTCCAGCGACGAATTGCGTCCACACAAAAACCTGAGAGAATTGATTGGTCGCTCGAGCCAAGGATTCGTCGCTCGAGCCAAGGCACTAGTAGAAATCATGAAAACTAAGCTCCTCACTCGAGCGAGAAAATCTTCCAAATCTATGATTACTTTTGGTTTTCTATAAATACTTGGTTTTCTCCCAAAGCTAAGGGTACTTTTTTCCAGATCTTCTTTTTAGATCTTAAGGTTTATATCTGGAGATATTTTGTTAGATTTTCTTTGATGTTTTTGTTGAGTATTCAACTCATGGTTTAAAAGAGAGTACATCAAAGGTTTTGTTTGTTATACAATAGATAAAGTTGTTCTTCGGTGGATTCTGAAGAATTCGAGCCTGAAACTTCGGTGGATTCTAGAGTGGCTCATCGTAAAGACAATTCCGAGGTGAAGACGGGGTTGGAAGAGGCACATAGAGGTTAGTTCAATTAGGTGTGGATTCGCTAGGTAATTGAAAGTATACTTGTATAATTCCTTTAAATCTTCTTAGTGGATTGTTTTGTGATTGTTGCCCCGTGATTTTTTAATCACAGTTGGAGGTGTCCAATTGTGGTTTTTCCACGTAAAATCGTTGTGTTGATTTGTCTTGCTGGTTTGATTAGGATTGTTATATATTGCTTAAAATTAATACATAATCACAAATCAACATCTAGGGTTTCTAGATTTTTCATTCCTTATATGGATGTAATTGTTTTCTTCTTCATTAATAAAGTTTATTTTCTTTGCTGATCAAAAAAACAAACCATAACCCATGGGTCTATTGGGCAACTTTGGCACAGAAATTGTGTTTTCCCTGCAAAAATGGTGTAACAAAAAGGACATTAATACCCTTCTAGCCAATATATGAGCAAATGCAAGCAAAAAAATTGGGAAAAATGAAAAGAAAGGAAGACCACTCTAGTAAGCCATATAAATAGGCGCTGCTTGCTCATTTTTTGTTCAATTTTAATTTTAATTTTCTTATTTATTTTATGTGTTTGGATTGTTTTCCATTGTTCATAGTTATTTACAGATGTAAAAGACATTGTATAATTCTACAAATAAATTTACATATATAGAAAATTTTAAACAATAACTTGAATATTTTAAATTTTGTATAGGCTAGGCAGAGAAGAAATGAGCTATCATTTGACATACCAGCATAGCTTTCACCAGTAAGAAACAAAACCCTAGACTTGAAATCTGGAAACTTTTCATACCATTTCAACATGAATGTGAGCATATCCCTAGCTGCCAAGAGCAAATATATTTGATTACATGAAATGCTTATATGTAGTAGAATTATAGTTTTACACAACGGTATCAGTATAAATATCAATATGGGCAACCAATTAGGCCTAATCTAATTGGCCCCCATGACTCTCTCTCTCTAAGAGCTTAGTCCCAAGGGAGAGGTCATGGGTTCAATTCTTCTTAAGAGGAGTTGAATTAGGAGACAAATACTTGGTGTTTTACAAGTGGGGAGGCTAACTCCCATACACTACAACAAAAATAGTCTTTAGACACGAAAACTAATGACGAAATTTTTTTTTGTCACAAAATATGTATCTTTTAATGACGAAAACCATATTTCGTCTCCAAATATACCATTTTTGGAGACAAAAATAAAATTTCGTCACCAATCTAAATCATAATAAAAAACATAGGTGACGAAATTATATTTCGTCATTATTTATATTTTTTTTGTCACTAAATATTTTCCCGCTAATATTTTCGGAGGGTGCCAAAATTAATAGACTTTTGGTGACGAAAAAATTGGTCACCAATTATAAAATTATTAATGACGAATATATTTTTGTCACCAATAATTTTTAATATTTTAATATCATTTAGTGACAAAACTATTTTTGTGGCCAATATTTTTATATTTGGCGAAGAAATAATTTTGTCACCAAAACATAATTTAGTCACTAAATATTTTAGGGGGGAAATAAAAATGAAAAAAGATAAAAAAAACTATATCGTTTTGAAATTCTTAAATCAAAAATATGTTTCCTGAGCCTTGAGCTTCCCTCATTGTTGCCCTCTTCCTTAATACAAAAAACGTTTCATGTTTCCTTGAGCTTCCGATCGGTTCATCAAGCCCTACCCACCATCTCCTCACTTCGTCCCCTGGGTTTGCCGCTCTTCATCTTCGCCTCTGCCTTGAACTTACCAGGTTAGTGTCTCTCTCTCTCTCTCTCTCTTTCTCTCTCAATCTCTCTCTCTGTTCATGTTTATATATAATCGATCGATTGACCTTCCTTTTTCATCGTTGCAACTCCTCACTTCCGATAGGTTCATCAAACCCTTTCGGCTCTGCCGTTGTGCTTACCAGGTCAGTCTCTCTCTCTCTCTATATATATATATCTCAATATACAACGATTTTTTTTTGGATCCCTCTAATCAGTCATGTTTCATCGAATGCTCTCTGCAATTTGTCAACTCACTGCCCTCATTTCTATTTCTAGTGAAGAATCCATATCTATGTCTATATCTATAACTCTATCATTTTATTTTCATACATACTTTCTGATTTTTTTTCTTGTTAATCTCTATCATTTGATTTTCATACATAAACTTTTTGATTGATTTGCAATCGATCTGTGCTTCTCTCTTATTTTTCTTTTATACCCTTGTGTTTGTATATTTATTTCTGATGCAAGATTGTTTCTTTTTTTTAAGCACCAAAATAAAAATTTTAAGTGCCAAACACCAAAAAAAAATTTTAAAAAAAGAAAGAAATAATCAAAGGCTTTGGCTTATGTCCAGTCCTTAATCGGATTGGACCGTGCTATTGGGTCCATGGGGGCCCACTACAGGTCCCGTTTTGATAATCTGAATCGTTCAATGTGTAGAACTCGTCGAGTACTATATGCCTATAAAAAATCACATTGATCGGATATCGATAGCTATGTGATCAAAATAGACTTACTTTTTTTGCACATCGTAAATACTTTTCCAACCACGGTTGTCTATTGCGTAGGCCGTAAATGGTAATAATGATAATTTTTTTACGGCTTGCAATGCACGCCGTAAATAATAAAAGTTTCCACGACGTGCATATGACATGCCGTTAATACATCAATTACACACGACACACATACGCCAGCCGTGAAAAGTGAATACTTTTCACGGCGTACAGAACGCCTGCCGTTAAAAGTATTGCACTTTTTACGACGCACACATCGCCTGCCGTTAAAAGTATTATTTTTTTACAACACACAATGCATGTCGTGAATTATATGATTTAAAAAACAAACAAAAAAAGCGCTAATATGAAATTTGGGGCGCCAATCACCAAAAAATATTTATATATATTATAAATTTTTTTTTCCAAAATAACTATTTTGCGTTCCTCTAATCAGAATAGAATACCAAAAAATTTTTAAAAAAAATAAAATCACAGGCCCTAGCTCTTCAGCCCACCCAAAAAAAAAAAAAAAAAAAAAAAAAATCAAAATACAGGGCTTTGGCTTCTAATGAAAAGAAACCCAGAAGGTTTCATCGAAAGGGAGAATAGAATGGGCTTCCATTCAAAAGATGGGTTAGAGAGAGAAGCTCTCTAGAAAACGTTGTCTTCTAGGGTTTCAATTGCTCATTGATTTCCTGATGTCTGTAGGTATTGTTACCATTGATGATGAAAATTTGGGGGTTTTTACTCAGAATTGTTTGGGCAATCTAGGGCTTGAAAACTGTGCGTGTGAAGCACTGTGTGCGTCTGCGATTAAGATGGTGGAACATTCTGGTTCCCCTTCTAAATAGATGGAAGAAATCAGAGAGAGATTGAATGTGATGGAAGCAAATATTACCGGGGTAAATCAGGAGAAGGGTTCGTCTCATTGAAGAAGGGTTACCTGGTACATTGCTTCCTCCTCTCATTCCTCTTATCTTTGTTGATTTCTATTATAGTGATCACTCATTATTTCTTTTGTTTTGCTTTCGATTTCTATTTCGATTTTGATCATCTCATCTCATCGATTTCGATTTCGATTTCGATTTCATCTCTCTATTGCAGATTATCTTTCTTTTTATGGTAAACTGCTGCTGTTGCTTCTCTCTCTCTCTCTCTCTCAGATTATATATTTTGGTTTTTTATTTTTTATTTATAGATTTTTTTTATTTTTTTGGCGTGTGTGTGTGTGAATGCATACTGGTCTGGTAATAACTAGGATTTTGGCTGATTTTCCAAGACTCCTAATGGCTGACATGGTGGCCATATTTTGAAGTTGGTCCAAATTTTATAACCATACCATCTTAAAATTGAAGCAACTGACAGACATGTCAACCCTCTTAGCGCCCATTCCACTGTTTCCACTATTACAACTTCAAACTACTCTCCAGTTAATTCCTCTGAAGGGATTTGATAATCTCCATTCTGAAACTGAGTGAGCAAATCTGCCATTGCTCGTCTTTTGATCGCCTTAGGAATTTTTCAGGCAATGTCAAATTTTTCCAAAGAAAGGAGCCATAGGGTTGTACGAGCAATTAATTCAGGTTTGGTGAGTAAATAACAAACATGCGCGCACTTTGTCATTGCATACAGAGGATAGGCCCAAAGGTAGTGTCTTAGCTTTTGAGCGACAAACACCAATGCTAAACAATGTCTTTTAATGGTAGAATACTCTCCTTTATGTGTATGATGATTGCTTGTCTTTGTTTCTCTTTGTTGTCTTTGGCTGGTTATGTTTGTGTATCTATGTTTGCTTAGGTATCTCTATATATCTCTACTTTGTTTCTATTGTCCCGTAGAGAAGAAAACTATATACATGTTATTTATGCCTCTTAGGTGTTTGATAAAATGCTGAGTGGTTGGATCTTAGTATATTATATTGTTTTCTTGTGAGCTTTTCTTAAATATGTCTATGTATATATAAAGTAAATGACTATTTGAAAGTTATCATGTTATATGTGAGAAATCACCAAGGAGATGAAAAGTTTGGTGAAATAAAAATGTTATATATAACATCCCTTACAACACAAAAAAAAATAAAAAATAAAAAATAAAAATTGGATTGTTTTTTTTTTTAAAGAAAAAAAATTTGGTTATTTAAAAATAAATTAAAAATTAAAAAACGAATTGTAGAATGTATGCTAAAATGACGATAACATTGGCTACAAGTAGATGTCAATACATTCATAAAGACAACTTACTTTTAATGTAACACAATTTTACTCCCATGTGATATATATTTCATAGCTCCATCTTGGATGTCCCTAAATTATTCTCCATTTTCAGAAGTCAATGGATAGTTTTACTAAATTTCCCTCAATGTCTTTCTAAAATTAGTACTAGTTGGCCAGAGATAATGCCAATCCATGTAAGGGTAAAATTGAAACCTGCAATGTAAACACATTAAATGAACTTCACTCAAACATTGTGCTTATTTCCAGTGTATTATAATTTTGGGTTATGGCATGTAAAATTACAAATTTAGCTTGTTTCTTTACTTTGATTGTATTAATAAAAAAGCTTGTTTAAACAAAAACTTCTCAAATAGAACTTATGTGAAATTAAGTGTACAAAGAAGAGTGTGTATATATGTTTTATGTATAAAATGTTCCTAGGGGTTGTCATGTTGGAAACCCATGCTTTCTTAGATGTCCCTAAATGATTCTCTATTTTCAAAAAAGAAGTGAATAGTATTACTCAATTTCCCTCAATTTCTATTGCTGTAAAATTAGTACAACTTGGCTACTAGAGGTGATGCAAAGCCACTAAATGATAAAATGGAGACCTAAAATTGTGAGAATTCTATCAATGGTTTTTACTTAAATATTGTGCTTTTTATATTGGACTATATTGGGTATAATTTTTCAAACTACAAATTCGACTTTTTAAAGTTAAACTTCTCAAATAGAAGTAAAAATTTAAAAAAAAAAAAAAAAAAAAAGGTTTTCCAAGACTCCCATGACTTCCTTTTCAGTAAACTGCCTCTCCAAGCCAAGTCATCAAGGCGAGGCCTTTTATGATTGGTCTCAGCATAAAGCCTCTCATAAAACTGAATCACTTCGCTCTTAATCCCCTCCCTCCTCTCCACCCCATTAATTTCTAAACTTTTACATAGTTTTGTGTCCTATGGGTGTTAGTCAATTTGTGAAAGAACTGAATATTCCTGTCATAAATCCCTTGCCTTCTGCCTCCATCTAATTTCTTCCATATGAACAATGTGTCCCAACTCCATTTTGACTTATTCCCTTCCTACTCATTATTTAAAAACTTATGTCTCAATAGCAATACAAAGGGATAGGGAGAAAACTGATATAGTGAATGACTTTCCATGACTGGTATAGTCAAAAATTATAGTGAATGACTAGCTTCAAGGTAAAATGTTTTATATATGTTGATTGTCAAAAATTAAGTTTCTTCTTAATAATGTTATCTTTTCTTGTTTTTATTGGTGTTTCAATTGTGTAGGAACAATCATTAGCTAATGTGAATAATATGATGCAAATGAAGACAAAACATCGATGTGGATCAAAATCAATCCTGGTCAGGGTATACAGCTCGGTGCGTTCTTCTAATTTATTTTATTGGATTTGTAGCCTTTGTTAGTATATTATATTTCTATGTTAATTTAGTACAAATTTCTTAATCAACTAGGGTAGAATAAAAAAAAAACTGACATTTAGGGGTGAAAGGTCATGGGAAAATAGTGAAATATGCATGTAAAGATCCGAGAAACATCACAAACACCTTGAGACGAAGCAACATAAGTTGTGCAAACATACGAAAGAAGCGCGTGGCTCCCAATTTGAAAACTACCTTGAAATTTGCACTATTTCAACACGTAGGCATGAAACTAAGTAAAAAAATGAACTTTTCCAACGCGTAAGCTTCAAAATAGGCCATCGGAGGGCTAAATCGTGTAACAGCCACGAGACGGCCCGAGTAACACCTCAAACATCTCGGGAGGGACCAAAGTAAGTTAGGGAAACTTACGGAATTAGTACGGGACTCCCGGTTCGAAAAGTAAGTCCAAAACTGCACTTTTTCACACTTAAACTTCAAAATAGGCCATCGGAGGGCTGAATCGTGTAACAGCTACGAGATGGCTTGGGTAAACACCTCAAACACCTTGGGAGGGACCAATGTAAGTTGTGAAAACTTACGGAACTACCACGGGACTCTCGGTTTGAAAACTAAGTTCAAAAATGCATTTTTTCACACTTAAGCTTGAAAATAGACCATCGGAGGCCAAAATTGTGCAACAGTCACGAGACGGCCCGGGAAACACCTCAAACACCTCGGGATAGACTAATGTGAGTTGTGAAAACTTACGAAACTAGCACGGGACTCCCAGTTTGAAAACTAAGTCCAAAAATGCACTTTTTCACACTTAAGCTTCAAAAATAGGCCTTCGGGGGCCAAAATCGTGCAACAGCCATGAGACGGCCCGGGAAACATCTCAAACACCTCGGGATGGACAAATGTGAGTTGTGGAAACTTACGAAACTAGCACGGGACTCTCGGTTTAAAAACTAAGTCCAAAAATGCACTTTTTCACACTTAAGCTTGAAAATAGGCCTTCGGGAGCCAAAATCGTGCAACAGCCACAAGACGGCCCGGGAAACACCTCAAACACCTCGGGACGGACCAATGTGAGTTGTGAAAACTTACGGAACTAGTACGGGACTCTCGGTTTGAAAACTAAGTCCAAAAATACACTTTTCCACACTTAAACTTGAAAATAGTCCTTCGGGGCCAAAATCGTGCAACAGCCACGAGACGGCTCGGGAAACACCTCAAACACCTCGGGAGGGACCAATGTGAGTTATGGAAACTAACGGAACTAGCACGGGATTCCCGGTTTGAAAACTAAGTCCAAAAATGCACTTTTTCACACTTAAGCTTCAAAAATAGGCCTTCGGGGGCCAAAATCGTGCAACAGCCACGCGACGGCCCTGGAAACACCTCGGGATGGACCAATGTGAGTTATGGAAATTTACGGAATTAGCACGGAACTCCCGGTTTGAAAACTAAGTCCAAAAATGCACTTTTTCACACTTAAGCTTGAAAATAGGTCTTCGGGGGCCAAAATCGTGCAACAGCCACGAGACGGTCAGGGAAACACCTCAAACACCTCGGGATGAACCAATGTGAGTTGTGGAAACTTATGGAACTAGCACGGGACTCCCGGTTTGAAAACTAAGTCCAAAAATGCATGTTAAATTGTATATGTTATGGATAAGATAATAATTGTCTAACCGACAATTATTATTTTTTTTTTTTGTGTTTCATTTTTTTGCAGATTCGAGATTTGATATGAACATGTTTGGTAATTTGGAGGGCCGATGGTAGCTCATTTTGTGTTTTTGTTCATATTACCTTACATGTATTTTGGTTGTGTTGTAAATTTTATATTTTTGTTAGTATTACGGGGCATGTTTGGTAATCCGCCCTTGATATTTTATTTTTGTTGATATTAGTAGACATGTTTTTTGTTGGATATTAGGAGATGTGTTTGGTAATCTGCATACGGTTGATATTATATTTTTGTGGATATTAGTAGACGTTTTTTGTGGATATTAGGAGACATGTTTATAATCCGCATGCAGTTCATATTGTATTTTTGTGGATAGTGCTAAAATTCAATTGTGATGTTTATGAAAATGAACAGATTTTTGTATTGATTTGTAATAGATATTTTATTGAATAGGTTATTGAAATGCGCAGGGAATTGTTACCGGAAAGAAAAAAATTCGGAAGAAAATAGTATCTCCATTTTCAAAATTTTTAATTTTTATTAGTGACAAAATAAAAAGTCGCTATTAGTTTTCAAAAAACATGACGAATAATTTTGTCACTAATGATATAGTACGAAACAAATAATTTCGTCACATTTGCTGAATATTTCGTTGCTAAATTGAAATATTTGGCGACAAAATGTTTTTTGTCATTGAATAATTCTTTTTTGCTCATTTTAGTGACGAATTTTTTTGTCACCTTAATCCATATCATTGGTGAGGAAAACTTTCGTCACTAAAATATATTTGGTGACGAAATATTTCGTCACAAAAAACAATTAAAATAAAATATTATTTAGTTTTGGTGACAAAATTGGTGTTTTAGAGGACGAAAAATTCCACATTTGGAGACGAAACATTTCGTCGCCAAAAATGAAAAATAGGTGACGAAACTGTTTTTCGTCACCAGGTACTTTTTGTGACGACCTATAGGCCACGAACATGGTGACAAATTTTTTTCGTCACAGATCACTTTAGTGACGAAATTTTGATGTTTGGAGACAAAATCAATTTGTCACCAAAGGCCTTTTTTGTTGTAGTGATAGGTGCTAAGTTATAGGCTCAACTCTTCTTAAGGGGAATTGAATTAGGAAGCAAGCACTTGATACTTTACAACGATAAGGAGGCTAACTCTCATAGTTGCTAAGCTAACAATTAACAACTGACTTTCACCAATTAAAAAAAATTTATATCAACATTGGCTATACTATCGTATATCGACTAATATCATATTGAAACATCAGCTCATATATTAGTAAATATTAGTATCGAAAGTCTAAAATTATGATAACCCTAAGTAGAAATCAATAGACTAAAACCTTACCAGTGCCATCATCCCCACAACTGTAATCAGTAGTTGTATTTGAGTATGACCAACCTACTCCAGCAGGAGACTCAACAAAGAGAAGATTGGATGCTATATAAAACACAAACAGATATGTAAAAAACATGTTAATCTAATAGTATATAACATAAACATTTCAACAAACATATATATATATATATAGATAGATAGAATGAAACCTTTGTTCCAAGATTTGGAGTTTCTTCGGAGACCGCGGCCATCGCCTGTAGGATAGAAGGGACCTAGTTCTGTAAATGCACCCCCACCAATTGATGAGCAACCAGGCCCTGGAAATAGAGTTATACTTAAAACTCAATTGGCACAAGAAGATGGACCTTTGTTGTTTCTTTCATATATATCACATTAAAAAAAAAAAAAAAATTTGTTGTCTTAATTACTTTATTATTATTATTATTTGTTGCCTGGTTGAATTTGTTTTTTTTAGATGGGCCTGGTTGAATTTGTTGCAATTATAAAACAAACAAAATTATTTTCCTCTTCTTCTAGGACCAAGTTAGTAGTATGAAAAAAGATATCATTTGTAAGTGATACTATAATACATATTAATTAAACTCGGTTTAGTTTTGAATTTTCTTAGTTTTTTGTATTTTGGTGAATTCTTAAAAGATTTTTTTTTCCAAAAATGTTCTACTTTTTAAGTATATATACATTAAATAGATCTAAAATAAAAATACAAATTCATTAAAATATTTAAAATTTTCACTAAAAACAAAAAAAAAATACGAATTGAAAACTCAAATTTTGTTTTTGAGAACTTTTAAATAATTTAATGGAATTCCCATGCAATCTTAGAATTATGTTATTGCAAAGTATTTTCATTACTTTAAAGTGCAACAACTTAGTAATGCAACCCACAAAATAAAAAAAATACAGTAATGATGTAGAATTGTTAAATTATACCTCCCAATTAGTAAACAAATATATAGTATGCATTTTACAAGGTCTTTTCATGCACCCATGCACGTTGAATCATCTCTAAAGTTGCAAAATGAATGATCACCAAAGAAGCTTATATAAAATAAAAGCGATAACATAAAATAATATTAATTTAAAGGAGTGATATCATTTTATACATGAAAGTTGAGCAAAAGTAAACAAAATTGGCATTTGAAAAAGCAAAAGGGGAAAAAGAAGAAAAGAAAAAGGTTTATACAAAGACATGAAAATCCAACAACCATCATTTAATTAATGCAACTCTCCTCTTCTTCAAGAGAGAAGAAAAAGAAGGTATATATTGTTTCTCATGAAACCCTAGAAATATAGAGGCCAATAGTTATGATAAGATTCATATGATATAGAAAATTTATGCAGAATTTTTATACATCGTATAGTGTCAAATTTTGAAGATGAAAGTGAGTAATGATATACAAATAGAAAAAATAAATAAAATGATAGTGTAGTGTAACTATACAAATAGAAAAATTAATACAGACTGATGTGGAAAATCTTGATTTTATCAATTTAAAATAAATAGTGGGTCTACAAACCCAGAAAAAATAATTAGAAAATCATCCAAAATTTTCAATCCAATGTCAAGATTTATTCATACTATGGACTTACAACAACAACTTCAAATATACACGCATGATAAAATGCTCGAGGTATTTTTTTGGTTAGCATGCTTTTTGTAAAGTAAAACGTCCATCAAATTGGCTTATATTTTCAAAAGTGCCACTATCACTTCATTCTAGTAACAAGATTTTTGAGACTTATTATTTTAAAATAAAATGTCACTAAAATAATATTTAATTACAGAAATGTCATAGTCACATCACTCTAGCAAGAATTTTTGTATAAAAATAATGTATGAATAGTATTTTCCATGTTTACATATTCATTATAGTTGCAGACGAAATATATAAGACATGTTGCCATGCATTTGATGCCATATTCCTAATAGAACTTAAAAGAAAAAAAATTAAATTAAATAAATAAAACCAGTCATAACAAAGAAAGAATTGCACTAAATTCAAAAGGAAGTAACTAGCAAGAGAAACAGACCAACCTCCATTCAACCAGAGAGTGAGGGGAAGACTATCAGCATGTTCCTCAGCCTCAACAAAGTAGTAAAACAAGCTTCTTCCAGACTCCTCATCGACATCAACATAGCCGGCATATTGCCTGAAACCAACGTTTGGCTGGCCAGGCAATCCCACCACCAGGTCCTCCACTAGGTATCCATCAACACAGCCACCACCACCACTCAACACCGAAAAACACCCTAAACCTAAACACAGAAGGACTATCTTACAAAACCACCATTGACCCATTTCTTTAGGGTTTGAGGATAGTCAAAAGGAGTAGCATGAAAGAAGAGAGTGAGAGAGGTCTTTTTTGTTCAGTCTTAATGTATTCTTTAAGTATATTATGTAGTAAAGCATGGCTTTTGAGAAGACTGATCAAGTGGGATAAAGTTAAGGAAGAAGGGGGTTTTAATATATGGAAACTTGCACGTGAAATGGGGGATTGGTTTTGCTTTCAAAAATGGGGAGCCTTTTTTATTTTTGTGAAACTGAGAATCTTTGTTTGTGTTTTGAGATATGGAAAATTAGGTCTTAGAATTGCACTCCCAATGGAGTAGTAAGTAGTTTCTGTTGGAAATAGGAAGAGGCCTCAGACCTATTCAAGGAAGATATAGCTTGGGAAGGTGAAGGAAAATTGGTTGAATATATTGAGCTTGTACCTTGCTCATCATTACACTACTACAAGCTTGAGCTTTTAATTTTCGGATATGGATGTTGCTTTCTTTTTATCTACTATATGGACTGAACCGTCTAATTTAACCTATTATGAGTTTATTTTAGGATAAACTACCAATAGGTCCTACTTTGGAGACTTATTACCCATTAAGTCCTATTTGTTAAATTTATTAAGTGATAAAGATAAATTTATCAGTCTTTTTTTTTATGAATAAATTTATAGTGATAAATTTATCAGTCTCTTTGTTTTTATGAATAAATTTTTAGTGATAAATTTATCACTCTCTTATTTTTATAATGTTAAATTTATTAGTTAGGACCTGTAGGTAAATAAGTCTAATTAATAGGACTAATTGGTAAGTACCCCTTTAAGTTTACTTTATCACTCTAAATAGTTCAGTTTTGTAATTACAAAAAAGATCATAATCAAATTGTCTCTCCCGATTTCATAGTCTTAATGTTTAGATTTTAGATTTATTAAAAGACAAAAAAATGATGAGATACACATTGCTAAATTTCATTTGAATAGGGTTTGAGAATTGTTTTTTAGCAGTTTTTGTTGTGTTTTTTTCGTAGTTAATGATTTTTTTTTTTAATCACTTTTAATCCTAATCCTGTTAAGCTAGAAGACAATAAAAATTAAGAAAAAAAAATATTTTAAAAAAATGAGAACTTAAATATTTTTTGTGAATTTTTTTTTTTTTTTTTTTTTTTTGGTGATTTTTACTTTTTAGAACCTTCTAAGTTATAAGGACCTAAAAAGTACAAATAATTTTTTTTTTTTCAAATTCAGTAAAGATAAAAGTTTAATAAAAATATATGTGACATTTTTAGCTGTTGCCAAACAAAATTAGTGAGAATGTTCATCTTGGCCAATGATTCTTTATTTCTAAGTTCTTTTATCTCTGTATAATTTAATAATTGTTAATATTTTGAGATGGAAAAACAAAATAATTTAGACACAGACCATTCCTTGCGATTCATCTTAAGGTCCAACTACTGAGGAAAGCTCATAAATTGATGCAACACAAACATTAAAATGATGGATCATATGTTTGCCTAATTTTCTATTCAAAACTACACGTTTTAACATCATGACTTCTTACACGAGTTTGCTCACAGAAATAATCATTCAGAGTTTTCTATTGTCTTCTCATTTACTTGTCTTTTTAGGATTTATAAGGAACCTAAAATACACCTTACAAAAATAAAAAAAATAAATGGGTATTTTTAAATTGAAAAATGCTTGAGACCCCTTTTTTCAGAGACCCCTACAACCTCTTTTAGATCTCAACCATTGATGCATATGTGAAACCCACTCATATATATGTGAGACCAGGGATTGTGGGGTCTCTAAAATAGATGTCTCAATCATTGTTATTTTAAATTATGCAATTG
Organism: Camellia granthamiana; assembly: GCA_036172215.1. Taxonomy (NCBI): domain Eukaryota; kingdom Viridiplantae; phylum Streptophyta; class Magnoliopsida; order Ericales; family Theaceae; genus Camellia; species Camellia granthamiana. Next base: position 122,393,198 of record CM069908.1, on the reverse strand, counting down.
AATCTAAGGTTTTTCATTTTATGGATTAAAAGGCAGTCATTTCATCTGCAATTTATGTTACATTGGAGAAGTCACATCACAAGTCTCACTTTGATAATTTGTATATTTATATGTAGATCACCAAATCATCGAAGTAAAATTCATAGTGAATACCATGAAATCAACTAGACAAACAAATTTCCAACCGGATCCATAAAAAAATGGAAAGAAGGGAGAGAAATCACCCTAACACTGTCTCGAGTCAATGCAATAAAGAAAGGATCCATGAAGAACTTACAATTTTTTGGTGGAGAAATACGTGTAATAATTCTATTAAGAATAGAATTTTCCTGAGAAAAGTACAGAGATGAAAAGACACTGACAAGGCCTAGTTTATCATGGAAGCTCTCTCCAACTGGTATATTAAAATTTGAAAGCATTTTAATCATATGTAAACCCTAAAACAGATAAAATAGAACAGAGAAAACTGCCATATAAAAATTTCAAAACTAGAGCTTAGCATTTGTTCTCAGCCAGAAATCAAAAAACCAGTCCATCTCTCAAAGAAAAAGAAGAAAAATAAAGTTACAGACTATCGAACATGATAAAATACACGAATGACATCTAGAGCCTAAGTTGTCAGTAATGACATAAAATGGCATAAATTCTTTAAGCTTATGAAGAGAATGCTTTGTAGAACTACACATATTTTCCTCTATACTTAGGCTTCGAGTCCTTATTAGGTTTAGTATCACCTGCCCCACCGAGCTGAGTGTCAAGAGGGCTGAAAACTGCAGACCGAAGATTGCCTTCTTCTAACCATTTTAGATGGTTCTTCTTGAATTCCAGATGTTTGATCCTCGCCAACTCTGCAACTTCCTCAGTGTACGGTCCAATCTTCACCATGGTGAGCAATACACGACTGTAACGAAAACTAAGGATTTGTTCACAAGAAGCAACCAATTTAAAACATGGGTGTTCAGGGAAGTTGTTATCGATTGTATCGTCTTCTCTTAGAATGGGATAGAAGAACACAAGGCGCCCACCCATCACAAGCATCTTAGCAGCAACGTCAAGCAAATCATGCACACATTCGACTAAGCTGTAAGGAGCAGTTGATGGTATATGATCTGTTCTCTTATCATCGGGAACAGTGTAGGGACCCACAACTCCTTTCAGCAGTTTTCGACCACCGGATTTGCGTCCCCCGGCACGAACCCCATAAGGCGGGTCACAGATTATGGCATCAAACACCTTCCATAAACAAGAGAAGTATTCAAAAGCAAAACAGAACCCAGAGCAAAATAACCATCAATAAGAAGACAATAACATAATTCAAAAAAAATTTAACCAATAAAGCAATGAGCTGAGAGTAAAAAGCAAACAACATGACACAGAAAGAAAACTCACAATATGCCACATTGAGTTTCTAAAGCAGTCAATTTAAGTTTTCAAATATCCAAATTCAAAATCTTATGATTGAACTGCACATATTAGAAAAACATATATATGCCCCGAATAACAAAGTTGACGCATCTGTCAACTAAATTGGGACATGGAAAAAAGAATACGTTGGGAAACAATAAGTAATCTGGCTCACATTGCACTCATTAAACAAAATGTGATTAAATTCCGCAGAGAAACTTAATAATGTATGCATATAAGAAATGAATTATGCCAATAGAATTGATAGCCACATGCGACAATTGCAATGAATGCCCCGAGACTTAAATTTAGGGCTGGTTTGGGGTGTCCTAAAAAAATGCACTTTTTGTCTTTTTGGACTAAAAAAGTTGAAAAAAAAATATGGAGGTTTGGGTTAACTTTTTGACTTTTTATGGAAAAATGTGTATTAAAAAATTATATAAAAAAAGTGTGTAAGAGATGATTTGAGAGGGGTGGGGCCCAGCCGTAGAAACGGCTGGAGTGAATTGGAGTTGGAAATTATTGGGTGAATAGTGAACAAAGCACTGGACGGTTTTGTTTGGCTTGTGGGGGTCATCACGGGTCCCATTTTAATAATCTGAACCGTTCAATGTGTGTAACTCATCGAACACTATGTACCTATAAAAAATTACGTTAATCTGATATCGATAGCTATCTGATCAGACTTATTTATTTTTCAATCATTAATTATAACACCATCCATTTATTGTACATAACTGATTTGATCATATAGTTATCGATATCCGATCAATGTGATTTTTTGCAGACATATAGTACTCGACGAGTTCTACACAATTAACGGTTCAGATTATCAAAACGGAACCCGTGATAGCCCCCACAGGCCGAACAACGGTGTGTGTGCAAATCACACCCAATCATTTCATTTATGTGCACTGCCGCTGCACAGCAGCTGCCTTTTGGTCAATTCGGTGTACTTGTTTTGAAAAAAATTAATTTTTTAAATTTTTTTTTTTGAGTGAATAGTGATATCTTTTTGAATTTTGGAGGAACTTTTTGGCTTTTTGGCTTATATAGTATAAGCCAAACCAGGCCTTAGTACTTATGTCCTGTTATTGCAGTTCGTACTATGTTTGATTTTCCTTTACTCAACTATATACGAAGCCCAGAGAAATTAAAGCAAGATATGCTAATTTAAGGGTGCAATACGCCAATTTTCATTAAATATATATATCCCACTGCCATAAAAAGTGTTTCCTCTCTTATCAAATGCAGTGATAATCATAATTTATTTTTTATTTTTTTGATAAATAAGCAAACTTTATTAAAGCATCAAGCCAATGCAAAGAATACAACATCACACCTACCAACTAACAGCAAATATAATCGAAAACAGCACCAAACAACAAAAAGCAACTAAATCAAATCATCTACAAAATCAACAAAGGTCAAAACATTCGGGTCTACTGATAATGATAACCAACTATGCAACACAATGAACAAACGCCTCTCCAACCATGCCACCAAATGCATCTCCCCCAAAAATACTCGCCTATTACACTCCAACCAAACGAGCCACAATAGACAATGACTAGCCAACTTCCAAGCCTTCCGATGGCGCTTCCCAACCCTTCCCCCAGCCCAACTTAGTAACACCGCCCGCATTGTCCCGGGTTGAGCCCAAGCCAAACCGAAGATAGCAACAATAACCATCCAAAGACGTGACACAACCGGACAGCAAATTAGCAAGTGATCCACCGTTTCTGCATCCTGACAACACATGCTACACCAGTTTACTAAAATATACCCACGACGAACCAAACTATCAATCGTCAGAATACGCCCTAATACTGCTATTCACACAAAAAAAGTAACTTTGGACAGACAACCCACCATCCAAATAGTCTTCCATGGAAACGGCATCCTACCCCTTCCCGAATGTGAATGGTAAAAAGAAGACACAGAAAATACCCCTTTAGACTTTGACCCATCCCACCTCAAAGAATCCTCCCCAACCCTCCCAAACCGAAGTCCATACAAAAAGCCCAACAAATCTAGCAACTGGCCCACCTCTCAATCCTGCACATCCCGACGCAACCCAACATTCCACACCACTGCTTGACCTTGAATCTAAGCATAAGATGCCACTGTCGCCTCCCGATCAATCACAAGATGAAAAATCAACGGGAAAATCACCTCCAAAGCCATCTCACCACACCACCTATCCCTTCAAAACCGAACTCGATCCCCTACCCCAACCCTAAAACTAAACATTTTCACAAACTCCACCCGGCCCAACCAAATACCTTTCCATAAACTCCGCCCATGCGACTGTGTAACCTCCCCAGTACTCCAATCCCCCCATCCCAAACCATATTTAGCCCCCACCATTGTCCTCCACAACCGCTCCCTCTCTACCCCAAACCGCCATAACCACTTCCCCAGAAGAGCCAAATTGAACGAAACCAAACTTCGAATCCCCAAACCCCCCATCATCTTAGGAGAACAAATCTGATCCCATGCGACTAAATGGTAATGAAAAGACTCAGAACCACCACCCCATAAGAAATCCCTCTGTAATTTCTCTAACCGCTTAGCAACAGACACAGGGATAACATGAACAGACATACAATAAGTCGGTATGCTCGAGAGCACACTCTTTATCAAAGCCACTCACCCCCCTTTCAAAAGGTATTGGCGCTTCTAGTCGGCCAAACGACGCTGCACCTTGCCCACCACCCCATCCCATACCCCTTTCGCCTTATATGAAGCACCTAAAGGTAACCCCAAATAAGTTGTGGGCAATGCGGCCACCTTGCACCCCAAAATGGCAGTCAATATCGATATACGTGCCACCGCACCAACTGGAATCATCTTGAATTTCCCTAAATTCACCCGAAGCCCCGAAACCGCCTCAAAGCATAAAAGAACACACCTCAAATAACCAATTTGAGCCTCCTCCGCTTCACAAAAAATAAGGGCATCATCTGCATAAAACAAATGAGACACCACCAAGCTAGTATGCTGCACCATTCCCACCTCGAAACCTGTCAACAAACCTCTTTGAACTGCCCCGGATAATAAACGGCCCAAAGCCTCCATAATCAAAATAAACAATAACAGAGACAAAGGATCTCCCTGTCGCAAACCTCTATAAGTTGGGAAAAAACCGGCTGGCGTCCCGTTCACGAGGACAAACATTCGAACAACAGATATACAAAACAGAATCCACGTCTTCCACACCACCCCAAACCCCATCCTTTTCAACATATACATTAAGAACCTCCAGTTCATATTATCATACGCCTTTTCAATATCCAACTTGATGTCCCTGCTGAATCCGCGAATCAACACACTCATTAGCTACCAACACAGCATCCAAAATCTAACGACCACCCACAAAGGCATTTTGGGACTCTGACACCACCCCCTCCAAAACCCCCTACAATTTGTTAGCCAAGACTTTAGCCAAAAGCTTGTATACACTCCTTAACAAACTAATGGGTCGAAAGTCCCTAATATCCTCCCCCCTTCCTTTTTTTGGAATTAAGGTTGTGAAAGTAGCATTAAGACCCTTCTCGAACTGCCCTATCTGATAAAACTAAGCAAACATAGCCAACACAACTGAAAGAAAAGCATAGTATAACCATCAGGCCCCGGCGCTTTGTCCCCAGACATCTTCTGCAAAGCCCCTAAAACCTCCTCCTCTGAAAATGGCCGTTCCAACATCTGCCTATCCGCCTCTGAAATAGCATCAAACTAAACACGATCCAACCCCGGCGTCCAAGTCCCTAATTCCCCTCGAAATAGGCGCTGACAGAAACTCACAATGCCATCCCTCACCTCTTCCTCTGACGATAACACCACACCATTGACCCGCATCTTCCCAATCTGATTCACTCGACAATTAGCGTTCACCATACGATGAAAAAATTTTGCATTTCCATCCCCCTCTTTCAGCCACAAACATCTGGATCTCTGTCGGTAACTAACCACCTCCATGTCAACCATATGACCAAAGTCCTTCCTTGCCCCTTCCCGGGCCGCCAAATCCTCCTCGAACAAGCTACCCTCCTCGAACAAGCTACCCTCAAGCTCTTTCTCATCTAACCCCTGCAACACCGCCAAAATATTCGTCTTCTGAGTCTCCAACAGACCAAAAACCTCCTTATTCCACCTCTGCAAATCAAACTTAAGAAGTTTTAATTTCTGAGCCAACCTTCTACTAGGATCTCCCATCACGGAGTAACCGTCCCACCACAACCGAATTGTATCCACAAAACCTTCTGACTGCAACCACATATTCTCAAACCGGAATGGCAACGAACCACTCCGAATTCCACCACTATCCAACAACACCGGCCAATGATCTGAAACAGGACGCTCAAATCATTACTGAACTACCTGAGAAAAGTGCTCCTCCTAATCCCCAGAAATCAAAAACGATCAAGACGAGAAAACACCCGACCTCTAGATCAAGTGAAGCTCCCTCCCTACATCTGCAAATCAATCAATGCCAGATCATCAATCAACGATGAAAAAGCCCGCATAGAGCCCACTGAAGGACCCAATCCCACTTTTTCCTCCGACCAACGCACTACATTGAAATCACCCCTTACACACCAAGGCGCCAACCACTGAAAAGTAATACTCTGTAGCTCTTCCCAAAAGAGAGGCCACTCGAACCCCCTCATTGGCCCATAAACTCCTGTAAACACCTACCTAAAGTCGTCCCCAATACAACGAAAAAGACATGATACAGAAAACCCACCCACCTCCTCTTGCTCTTTTTCAACCACCCTCCGATCCCAACATAAAAGAACCCTTCCCAGCCACCCCAACAGCCTGCAAATATGTCCAATCCACATGACGACCCCCCCCACACCTTTCTAACCACCTCCCTATCTACGTGTACCATTTTGGTCTCCTAAAAACATACAACATCCGCTTTTGCCTTCCTCAATGCAGCTCTCAGCATCACCCTCTTTCCCAGATCATTCAAACCACGTACATTCCAAGATAAAAATTTAAAACGCATGGCAACAAAGATTGGCTTGCACGGTCCTTCCTCAAAGTCCGCCCCCCTTCTTGTGAGCGCCTATCATAATTAATAATACACTTTCGATTCCTCAACTCCCTAGCACCCTTACCTTTGTGCCCAACAACCTGTAACTGTTTCCCCAAAGGAGCACTCCCCCTCCAAGATGCCTCAATAGCCGAAAACAGCTTCATTGCTTCATCCTTATGCCCAACAAATGATACCCCAAGCAAACAACTCACCTCCTGAATTTGCGACAGCACCCAGTCAGACACCTCCCCCGGACCAAGTGGATCCTCTCCCTCAAAACCCGTCATGGTCTCGCTAACAGTCTCAAACTCAACTGCAACAACCTGCTGTGTCTCCATTGCCAACGGATATAGAGCCAGTGACAGATTTTCGCCCTCATCTGCCCAACGACCTCCTGTAACGCCACAATCCAGCCCAAATTCAGGGTCAGCGAAACGGCCCAACCTCTCCTCCTCCTCGCTGCAAGCTTCAATTTGCAAATCCAACAACTGATTAGGCACCGGTGGTGACCGCGACCCTACGCTACCCCGCTACCAGACCAGGCTCAGAATCAAGGTGCGATGTGCCAATAAAGGGGCTAGCACGATGTGACGGTGGTCGGCGCTCTGCCGCCAACAAACTCTGCTCCTTACCCGTCGGCGAAGGCACCTCTGGGAAACTCGAGCCCACACTGCAACGTAAAAGATCAAAAACTTATGTCACAGGTAAGTCATATATTTTACCCAACTACTACAAGTTTGGCCCAATAGAGTTGAGGCCCAGCCCAGCGCTACTGTCTTGACCCATAGTAATATCATCAAGAGCACTTGTTGGGCCCCCTACAGACAGATATAGGGTCCTCATCACCAATTCACCATAAACTCATTTCTAGGCACTGACTTTAAGTTTAGAATCAATTTTCCTATTACCTATACAAATGAAGTCTAAGTGCCAAAATCTGGCACTTAGGAAAATACTTGGATCTGAAGTTTGCAAGAATACGCAGGTTTATAAAACTGTCTGAATTCAAGCAGCCAATCAAAATTTTTCAACATAACAAGGAAATTTCTCAGGATGGGACACTAGGGAAACAAAACAGTTTGCACAATTACTTAATATTAGTAAACATAATCAAATAGATAACAAATTTATGGAGTTGAACTAGCATAATCAAGACGCGTCAGCTAATAAAATTTTGCTAGAAATCTATTGACTATCCCTTTTTTTGTCCCTTCTATCTACAACAGATAATTAGTTAACTTCCTTGAGGGTTACCCCCCTCCCCGAGTAATTACTTTGTCAGTATGTTATTCAGAAACTTGTTTAACAAGGGAAAACTGTGAAGGCAGCAGAAGTCAATCAATGTTGTGAAAACAACCAAGCAAATAAGTAATTGTCTACCTGCCTACCAAGAAGAAACATTAGCAATCAAATCAATCATGTCTCCATCATTCAATCCGCTCGACCACAAGTATTCATATCAAAAAGGATAATTAAATGCTAGAGGTGGAGAAACCACACTGTAACAACATTAGGTTTTTAGAATTTTTTTTTTTTTTTTTGGCGCCATTTGAAGAAATGGGGGAAGGGGGTGGGCATAGTCATATCTTTCTATAGCACATAAGTTTGAAGCATTAAATAAAGTGGATATCATTGCTAAAGGCCCTCACTAAAGTCACTTCTTCTAGTTATCACGTATTTGTAAACAAAAGTAATAAATATTAAACATTAGGTATAATAACTTCTTTTCACTGAAATTTATTTCGTGATACATTCCAACTGGAAATATCACTCTGCATTTAATGCAAGATATTTAAAAACAAAAACAAATAAAATTACTGCTTCTGCACACATTTACTCAGGGGACAATAAGATGAATCTTCAAATCCCACAAATAAAACAATTTAGGTTTGATTTGGTGGAATAGAAAAAGACATTCAAGTAAAAACAATTTTTTAAAATAAAATAAAATAAAATAAATTGTAGTATAACATGGTATAATTGACAAACATTAAACAACCACAAGCGCCAAGTGTGCAAATGCAGGTGCTATAATTGTAGCCACACATTTTCGAGAGTACCACTCTAAGTACACATTTGAAATTTACCTGCTACATTTGAAATTTCTGTTTGAAATTGCAATAAGAAACCATTTGTTTATAACTTAGGAAGTAATAAACAGAGGGAATAGACTGTGGCTGAGTTGACTTCTGTGCACCCATTCTCTAGACTGATAATATTACTATGAAACAGAATCCCGAACCTTCAACTAAGATAATAGCAACCCAACTAAGTTTTTTGTTTGAGAGACCCTAACAAATAGAATTGCCTTTCTCATGGTGTCTTTAATTTTCAGAAAAATCATTAAATCAGATATCATATTAATTCACAGAACATAATCACATAATAAAAGCCTGACTTATGAAAATGTTAAATCTTACAGTCAGATATGTGAAATTCATCGAGAAAACTGCATCAGATTTATTGAATGGAGTAGACAGTCACCAAAATATATAGCATGAGACAAATCAAAGATGAAGTCCAACACACCAAAAACTTCAGGTTCAAGGACACAGCAATTTTTTTATTAAAAAATGCTACAGATATACCACATGAACAGAAAGATTCAAAAAGACCAACTGCAGTGAACAAAAAATTACCTCTTTTAACCCAGGTCGCCAAGGAGGAAGGTTATTGTCTGCCCTTAACAGACCAAGCGGCATTGGTAATCCATACTGCAAAATAGCATGAACAGATAAGCATAGTTAGTGAAGCATGCATAGTAGACAAATATATATAAATGGGCAGTTCTGAAATATGATATTTTATTATTTAAAAATGATTCAATAAATACAACAATTAAAGATTACCAAAAAAAGTAAATTCAATGGCATGTATGTAGCAAAAATTCACCTGTTTGAAATTGCTCCAAACATTACAGTCAGGTCCACGACCATCACGTACTACCCTAATGTCAATGTCTGCACCCTGAATAATTTACATCAGTTGATATGCAAAAAAAACTATCTGAAATCAATCATGTAAGTTTCCCAAAGCAAAAGTATCGGGTGCAGAATATACATAATAACTAAAGAGTTCAACAAAAGAGCGGAAAAAATGCAAACCATTGTCATTGCTCCAAAATGAGCTGCACCAATAAGAATGCTCCCAGTGCCAACAAATGGATCATATACGAGCTTCCCTGGTGCAACCAATGCCTGGTTAGCCATCAGAAAAGCCATTTCTGCATCCATGGCCGTAGGGCCAAGATAGGTACGGCTTTTTAACTGATAGGTGGGCAAGAGCTTCCTATCTGCAGTACCAACCTCTCGACCGAAAAACATTCTCCTTTGGACAACAGGTGGAAGACCATTATTCACCCCGTAGTCATCAGTTTCCATGAGCCAGAACTTGTGATCGGGATTTCGTAAATTGACTCGACCCTGAAATAAATTGACTTAGTAGTTAGGCTTCGTTTGGGAACAGACTATTTTAGTTACTTTTTAGCTTTTGGCTAAAATATGAGATAAAAAATACTTGTACGTTTGGAATAACTTTTTGGTTTTTTACGAAAAAATGTGCAAAAAGTAAAGAGAAAAGGGAATTTTTGACTTTTTAGAATCTTTGACTTTTTGGTATAAGTTATAGGCTTTTTGGTTTATTTAGTAACTTTTTAGCTTTTAGGCTAAAACTATTATTTTCCAAATGAGGCCTTAGTAACAACCAGCAAGGATACATTAAAACTGATAAACTCTTCAAGCTTGAACGATGCAATCATGCAAGTTGGAAAGTTAAGAAATATTCATTAATTCAAGTACATGTAATTTGAAAAACCTCATCTGTAATAGACTTGTAACCACCAGGTTGTATATTGAAATTTCTCCAAAAGCGATGGATAACACAAAAGAAGCATAATCCAAGCAAACAGTGTCAAATAGACAGATCATTATTAAGGCTATAACATAAAGCTGGGGCAGGAAGCATGAAATTCGAGGCAATTTTAAATTTATAAAATAAAAAAAAAAATAGAAAAGAAGAAAAAATGCATGGTATATGAAAGTAAATCACAATAAGGAAACTTCATGAGCATTATTGTACATGAGAACAAAATTTTGTCCTTTTCTTCCTTTTGGTTGTTTGGCAACTAATCAACCCTAGACCTAACACAAAAACACCCCTCACTAATTTACCATCTTTGAATGGCCTCTTCCAAAATGAGATTTATGTTACAATAATGCTGCGTTGACCATCTTTTTCTACCATATTTCTATACCATCTCATGTGGCATCTTATTTGGCACAAACACACCAGCAACTGGGCCCATCGTGAAGTAGAGAGAAAAAGCAGTGGTGTCATTGATGGTGGTACATCATAACAGCATCGATGTTATCAAGGTACCCACACCAGACAAGAGAGAGACAGACAGACAGACAGAGCAGGGTCTGAATTTACAAAACCCTGGGGCCTGCTATATATATGAGCAGTTATTTAAGGGAATAAAAATTGATAACGGGGTATATTAGCAATTTACTAAATTAGGGGAGGAGTTAAGCCAGGATGGCCTATTCTTGCCAATGCAATAGATATTAATATTCATCAATGCATCAAAATAGATTACAGATATCAACATATTGACAATATCCTCAACACTATCAATATATTTCTTTTTTGATAAACCTTCAATATTATCAATAAATTGATTATGAAGATAAGCTATTTAAATGTCAAGATATCTATCAGTAGCATTATTAGTATTCTCTGTAGTGATGTGGTTCAATGTACAATATACAACATCTTGTTTTAAAAATTTTGTTAATTCTTACTACATTTACTGTTAACCACAGATTTTTAAAAAATAAATAATAATAAATCATTAGCAGTTAAAGTTATAATTTTTAATCTCTTCAGGATACACAAGATTCAATAAAGTATCTTGCAATACTCTTTGATAATATCTGTCTAGTACTCTTCTTTTTTTAATTAACGAGTTTTTCATTGAAGAAGGGAAAGAAAATATCAAAAAGGACAACTATAGCAATAAAAAAGAAAATATTTTTTTATCAGCATATAGAAAAACAAATTATGGACATTTTAACTTCACAAACATTTTTTTTTTTTGATAAATTTTAACTTCACAAACATTTAATTTCCACATCAATAAATACGTCGTAATTTTAAATTCTTACTCGATAAAGATAACTTATAGAACTTTAAATAAGCAGCAGTGACCAGCTGGAGAAGAATTGGTCCAAAGAGAAGTAGAAAATCACAAATCCTTCCTGGACATATGATTTTTTACACTTTAAACTTGATCTAATTAACCTATCTTCTCTCTACTACTGAAAATATAAACTTAAGGCCAAAACAAAACTTTAGGTCCCAACCAACACTTTAAAGCCCTACCAGGACTGGATTTGATTAACTGAACCCCTCAAGAGAAGAAGCATCATGAAGAACACAACAAGCAATTTCCCACCTATATAGTTTTACATATATTACTTACAGATTACATAATCAGAACAGAAACTTAAATTTTCCTTCAACTTTAGCACCCGATTAAGCAGGTAAAACAAAAGTCCAAGTGATAATGCGGAGTACAGAGGCCGTTAGAGGCTGCACATGCACCACACATAGAGAGTTTTTCATGTCATCCTCCAATAGAAAGCATAGCAAATGCCCACGGCTCATGCAATTTCAGTTACTAGAGCAAATTCAGTGTACTATTCAAAAACAATTTGTTGTCATTTGTTAATATCTTTCCAGTACTATTCTTTTTCTTTTTTTAAATAATGAGCTTTTTATAGAAGGGAAAGAAAATATCAAAAAGTACAACTAACTAGAGCAATAAAAAAGCAAATAATTTTTTACCGCCATATAGAAAAGCAAATTAAGGATATTTCAACTTCACAAACATTTAATTTCCACATCAATAAGTACATCGTAAATTTTAAATTCTTACTCAATAAAGATAACCTATAGAACTTCAAATAAGCAGCAGTCCACATGACCAACTGGAGAAGAATTGGTACAAAGAGAACTAGAAATCACAAATCCTTCCTGGACATGTGACTTTTTATTCCTTAAACTTGATCTAATTAGCCTATCTTCTCTCTACTACTGAAAATATAAACTAAAGGCCCAAAAAGAAAACTTTAGGTCCCAACCAACAGTTTAAAGCCCTACCAGGACTGAATTTGATTTACTGAACCCCTCAAGAAAAAAAATCATGAAGAACACAACGAGTAATTTCCCACCTATATAGTTTTACGCATATTACTTATACAGGTTACATATTCAGATCAGAGCAGAAATTAAATTTTCCTTCAACTTTGGCACCTGATTAAGCAGGTAAAACAAAAGTTCAAGTGATAATGCAGAGAACAGAGGAAGCTAGAGGCTGCACATGCACCAAACATAGAGTTTTTTATGTCATCCTCCAATAGAAAGTATAACAAATGCCCAAGGCTCATGCAATTTCAGTTACTAGAGCGAATTCAGTATACTTAATTATGCAGCTACTCCAGCCTCTTCCAAAGTTCAAACTAAAGAAAAAATCATATAAGAAACCAAACCTTGAAAGGGATGTAAGAGAAACCCCGAATGCGATCATTTTGCTCCTCAAAGCTGATAACCTTGCCAAAGCTGTCAACAGTAATCTTGAATGTGCTCTCAGAAGTCAAGTAAGGCAATTTCCGCTCATTGGGATAAGCTTTTATAGCCTCTTCAAGCTCCTCATAGGTACTTCCTTCTCCCCAAAGTTCATAAACTCCCTTCACAAGTATACCTGCATTGCTAAAGTCATAAAGGGCACAATGGTTTTTGCCAAACAATATAACTAGACATTCTTATGAGATTGTTTCTACATAAGCCTTTGCATGATGTAAAAATATGTAGGAAAAACTTGAAAACTATAGGATTTGGGTGTTGATGGAGCTACAGCCAAATGAAATCAATATGAATTGCAAAGCGAGATAGACGTAATGCAACATCCCCAAAAAAGACTCTTTCCTAAAAACCTTACATCCCTCGTATCTATAATTTTGATTTTACATCTATTTTGAACTTATTGATCATATTTCTTGATTTCATTTGTATTTTTTACTAACCATTGTTGCACAAGCAATGCGTGTGTAATTTTATCATATTTAGCACATAAATATTCCTTACCTCTTCTCATGTTCTCTCGATACCTTATATGAAGCCCAAATTAGTAAACCCCTTTATGTATATATGTGTGTCACTATGTATATATATAACCAACTAACGGTTGTGATCCTGCATTTAACAAAAGAGGGATAGTGGTTCTGGAAAGGATGCTAAGGTGGTTTTAAGTAGTTTCATTGTTTTACCATTATGGTCAAGTCAAAATAGAATCCAAAGGTGTTTGAGCATGAGGTTGTTTAGGTATACTAAAATTATGCCCGGCTTGAGAGACACCAATTGAGGTACAGATGTTTAATAATATTTTGAGTATGCCTCCAAGGTGTGTCTTTTAAATCAACTTTATTTATCCATCAACGAAAAGTATTGGGCAGTACTGCCTGATAATATCCACTACACTTGTGCAAAGATAATTTTGCTACATAAGTTTACTATAGTAGGAAAGAAAAATAATGACTCTGCTTATGAAGTAGAAAGCACACAAATAGTCTACAAACTCAACTACATCATACAAGACAACAGTGTACCAATAGAGGATGGCGTATGGTGTTTGTTATAATCCACATGGTACAAGGAAGAATAGGCACTGAAACTTCTCCGGCAAGTTGGCAACACACAATAACTTCTGACAATGTTAGAATAGTTTATGTTAGTGCTTTAGGCTTTAGATTAGTGCATTTGCTTTCGGTGGCTTTCCATCATGAATTGTCCATTATCAATTGTCCACTATTGTAAACTTCTCCTATATAAGGAGCCCCTCACCATTTGTAATATACAAGATATTGAATATCAATCAATAATACATCAATTAATACATAATTGATTCTCTCTCTCTTTTCCTATACATTTTCTACATGGTATCAGAGCAGGTTTAGAACCTATTATTTTCGTTTCACCGGCGGGCGGCAATCTCGCCTTGGCCGCCCGCCGAACCTCAAGCCTCTCCACAGGCACTGTCTTCCTAGCAGAATCCTGGCGATTTGGGTCTTCGTACATTAGAACCTGACTGACGTAAGGCCGTATCCTGGTCTCAATTTCTGAGTTATCCTCAGTGGCAACATACTGCTGCAACATAAGTACTTCTTCTATCTTCGCCGAATTACCACTTTGCCACAGATAGAACCCGTGTGGTGCACCCTGGTAGGCCGACCCAGTTACCAAGGTCCGATCACCCAAGTCAACTACACATACCCCGACTCGTACAGTCGGGTCTGCCTCAGCCCAGCAAATCAAGCTTCCACACCTCCGCCAAGCTCCCGTCGCGAGCCAACACGCCTTCCGACGATCTCAGATCGACGATCGGAGCCGGGCCACGTGTCTCGTCATCCTCGTCTTCGCCGAGAAGCGCTATGAGCTGAACCCGAGCTTCAAACCTTTCAAAGAGAAACCTTTCTTCTCAAATCTGCTAATAATCATGATGAATCTCTACCCCGTCTGGATCTTCCAGCCATCGATAAGGATCTGCGATGAGAACACCGTGATAGTTGTCGACGACAGACTCGTCTCTGCGAATGTGTGGATATTGCAATGGTTCATCTAGGGCACAGAGCGAACCCATTCTAGGGCTTGAGGACAGAGATTTTTGGGGTTGGTTGCTTCGTTTGTAAGCAGGGAAGCTAAGACTTGAGCGGAGACCACTGGGTTTGCCTCAAGCTGCATGTGCTCTCTCTCTCTCTTCCAAAAGAGCTGCCATGTTTCACCCACTCACTTCAATTATTTGTTTTTAAAAGCTCCTCCAACCTCCTCCTCAGTTGGGTATCACTTTGAACAAGCTCAGCCGTCAAGAACAGTGCTCAGCCATTTTTCAATTACCCTTTTCATCATACCAGTCTGCAAACCCAACTCTTTATTTATTAATTTTCCATCACCCAACTTTCTTTTTTAGTTTATTTTATGTTCTTTTATCAGACATACTTAAAAAGACACAACACTCCACTCTCTCTCTTTTTTTTTTATTGCTAATACATCTTTCTTTATTTATTTATTGATTGATTTCCAACACCTTTTACATCCCACTCACACACCATCACTGCTTTTTCAAACCACTATTTTATTTTTCACTCAACTTCCCTTTTCACCGCCACTTTTGACCCAAACCATTTTCCAACCTCAACTTTCTCCAGTACAGCTGTGTTTTTCTTTGGTCCTCACGCGGAGACTTGGAGGGATTTTTAAAATTGGTCATGGAGAAGTGGGTTTGCCCCACGTCTTTGGTTGATAAGTGTGCGATGATGATGCTGTCCATGCCTTGGATAGTGAAAAACAAAAAAAAAACAAAATATAAATAAATAAATAAAAACTTTCTTTTATTTCACTCACCTCTGCTTTTTCAAATATTTATTTTATTTCATTTCAAAAAAAAAAAAAAATCTCACAAAAACAAAACAACCACAACTCATAACCACCACAAAAACCGGTCTTATTTTTTCGCCTCTTCAGCTGTTCTCTTCTTTTTGCCTTTATCTTGGGCGTCCCTTGTCGGTGCTGCCTCCGTGTTTCCCACACCGCCGAGCACGTTCACTTCCCGTTGCTCCTCCACTGTCACATATGGTGGACCTCCAAATCTGAGCATCACGGTGGCCTTCCGCTTCAGTTCCTTATTTTCTGCCTTCAGCCCACATATCTCTGCTCGGGCATCCTTATACATGCCCTGGAGCAGAGCCAGTTGGGCGTTTAACTGCTACACCTCATTTGTCCTACTCTGAAGCCGGTGCGACAGGTTTGAGACCGCAGTCATGGTCTCAACACATGACTTCAATGTGTAATAATTCGCCTCAATATCCGATTGTGCAGCCATTCTTTGCTCCACAGACAGCATCGGAAAGTTCAAAGGCGCAAAACCAGGGGCGCTTGGCCCAGGGGCGCTTGGTTGAGGTTCAAGGGCCATATTCTGGGTTATGGCCTCGTTGAGGTCGGGAAAGAGAGTAAGACCCCGGGACGAAGAGGCTATGTTCTGGGTAGCTGCACGGGAAGAAGAGGCCATATTCAGGGTTGGTTGTAGAGTGTTTCAGAGATAAAAGCTCTCAGAGAACGACGAGTTTGTTTTCAGAAGTTTTTCAGCTGGTTTGTTATGCATAAGTGGCAGCCTCGCCTTGGTTTAAATAGGCAAGGCAGACACGGGTATCACGCGCCTCCCAACGCCAGACGACAAATCGGCGCGCCTTTTGATGGCTCGCCTTTTGATGGCTGTCGGGCACGTCTTTTGATTGGGCACGCCTTTTGAGGGTGCGACTTTTAAGGGTCCGGCAAGACTCTGTAAACTGTCCCGACATTGATTCCGGTTAGCTTCTATATGGGTCCGACAAGACTCTGTAAACTGTCCCGACATTGATTCCGGTTAGCTCCTATATGGGTCCGACAAGACTCTGTAAACTGTCCCGACATTGATTCCGGTTAGCTTCTACATGGGTTCGACAAGACTCGGTAAACTGTCCCGACTTTGATTCCGGTTAGCTTCTATATGGGTCCGACAAGACTCTGTAAACTGTCCCGACATTGATTCCGGTTAGCTCCTATATGGGTCCGACAAGACTCTGTAAACTGTCCCGACATTGATTCCGGTTAGCTCCTATATGGGTCCGACAAGACTCGGTAAACTGTTCCGACATTGATTTCGGTTCTCTACTACAACGGTTCGACACAGCCATATAGTGTCTTCTACAACGGTCCGACATGACCCCGTAAACTGTTTCCTACATGGGTCCCGCAAGACTCCGTAAACTGTATTCTACAACGGTCCGACATGACCCCATAAACTGTCTTCTACATCGGTCTGCCATAACCATACGGTCTTCTACAACGGTCTGACACGACCATACAACGTCTCCTATCCATTTTTATTTTATTTGTCAGATTTTTTTTCCTGTTTTGTTACTCTCTCCAAACTCAAGTTGGTTGGTTCCTATCCCCCTTGAGTTTGAGGGGGGCTGTTAGAATAGTTTATGTTAGTGCTTTAGGCTTTAGATTAGTGCATTTGCTTTCGGTGGCTTTCCATCATGAATTGTCCATTATCAATTGTCCACTATTGTAAACTTCTCCTATATAAGGAGCCCCTCACCATTTGTAATATACAAGATATTGAATATCAATCAATAATACATCAATTAATACATAATTGATTCTCTCTCTCTTTTCCTATACATTTTCTACAGACAATAATTCACTACTCATTTTCTTAATTTCTTTTGTTTAAATGTTCTTTTTAATAAATACTAAAGTGAGAGAATTAAAAAAAAATATCAAGGGGAGCCACCCATTTACAGAATATCTAAAAAGAAGACTAAAGCCCTCAAAAAGGAATACTACTTACAAGTCTTAACTGTCAACAAAATCCAAAAATTGTTCCACGTTATGTTTGACCCCCCGAATAACCAACTACATAAAATAGCAACAAAACAACTCTTCAACCTGTACAAAGGTTCATCAACTACTCAAAAAGTCTCCCCAAAATGACAGGCAACAGGCATAAGGGTGTCAAGAGCCAAGTTTTCCTCTTCTTCTTGCTTGTACCCTACCACCCCACTAAGAATGCAAAAAAAAAATCCACTAAACCTCTAGGGAAGGCCCAAATATTACAAACATCACAAGCCTGAAATCCCACGACTCCCTTGGAGGCTTACCATGCAAAAGCAGGTGTGGCCCACTCTCTTCATCACATTTACATATACAACACCAATTGACTGTAACATAACGTTCCCTTCATAACATTATCAATGGTAAGTATCTTCTCATGAACAACATTCCAAACAAAGAAAACCACCTTAGTCAAAACACCAACCGACCAAACCCATTTCCAAGGGAAAGAAGAACCATCATCACCAAGCAAAGCTACATAAAAGGACCTCAATTTGTTCCCCTGTATTCCTAGCTAGACTGACTTTGAGCCCTAAACACCTATACACATACTGCAATACATACGAAATTAAAAGATAGCATCTCAACAGCAGCCTATCAATTTAAACCAAATCCAGGTAATAACTAGCCTCAATGTCTGATTTCCAAACTTCCCCATACAAACTTACAGGAATAGGTGGATAAATTGTGTGGGCAATAGCAAAGATGAATTTTTTTTTTTTTTTAATTAGAAAGCTAATGTCTTTGGTCTCATAAGTCACAACCCCTTCATTTTATCTTTGTAATGAATAAATGCATATGGAGGCTTAGGAAATGGATTATAAATAACTGAGAAATTAACCACGATCTGTCGTGCTTGTGCAGCAGGTAAACAATCAATAAATTTGTTAATTTGATATTGCCATAATCCATGACCAACCCTAACCCAAATACAAGTTTCATATTGTGCCAAAAAAATACTTCTAAAATATAAGCTAGTAAACACACAACACATATATTTCAATCACTCCAACCTCATTTCCTTTACTTACCCTTTTATCATTTCAGAACAAAACAATCTATACAGTGATAAACAACCATACAACATGCCCAAAAAAAGATTAAAATAAATAAAAAAAAAAATTAAATGGGTATGACTCACTTCGATTGGCAATTTTGCGGGCAATATCGTCGGAAGGGAGGTTAACGAAGTGGAATGGAGAGTCTGGGTGATGGTGCTGAGGGACCCTCCATTGCAGAGAATTGTTTTCTGGGTTTCCATTGTTTTCAACATGTCCATTGTCACTGTCACTGTCACTGAGATTGAAGGCTCCAAAGAGCTCGGCGAGAGATTCGACTTCGGGTTTCCGATAATCCAACAATCTGTGGTAGAACACGCACAAATACCACATAATTGGCTTTTCTCTGTTTTGGTCTCCGTGGTTTCGTCTTCTTCTTTTCCCTTTTTCTCAACAAATTCAATTGCTGTGTGTTCGTAAAAGAATACCACGGCCGTGGCGGAGAAGAGTGGTGGTGTTGGTGGTGGCCACCGGACACCGGCGACGGAGGTAGATGGTGGAGAGGCAAATGAAGCGACCAAAGCCCAAAACCCAAAACCCTCAATCAATCCACTGGGGCCGTTAATGTGGAGGAGGGTTTCGCTGCCCAATTTGGGTGGTGGTACATCAACTAATTAATATATTAACTGAAACTAATTAATATATTAACTGATGTACTAATCTTGATATTATTATTAATATTACTTATGGTATAAATTATAAATATTAAAAATTAAGATATATCATTAATTAATATACTAATATACTAGTATTAAGATATATCATTAATTAATATACTAGTTAATATATTAATTAATCTTTATAACATTTTTTTTTTCTTTTGTATGAAAAATAATTTCAACGCATTAAAATATATGAGATTTATGCGGGAGTGTTTGGCCAATGATTTTTTGGATTAAAATTCACAAAATGATAAAATATGTTAAAATAATTAATAAAATAAAATGTCACATCAAACTCATAATCATTTTATTTTTTCTTTTACAAACATCACATTTAATTACAAAAAAATCTATCTTCCCAAATACAAAAATTTTAACCTATTAAAATAGCTAAAAACTAAAATAGTAACTCCTCAAACACCCACTAAAATTGTTTAAATAAGTGTTGTATTTTTATGAATTTGTAATTATTTTTTATTTTTTTTTACCTCCCTTTCATTGGATTATCAACTTTTTTTTTTACCATCTCTAATCTTTCATATTTTTGGGTTAATTATCTAAAAGACATATTCACAAATAATGTGATAACTCAGGTCCTGTTTAAAATTTTTTGAACCAATAAGTCCTATTTTGATATATATAATGACTTTTTGCCCTTCTATCCTTTGGTTTAACTCGACTATCCAATAAAATTGTGAATACTATCAGTTTTTTCTAGTTTTAAACTGATAATATTATCAGTTTTGCATAGCAATATTCCAGATAGTTATTTTGTTAACTATGAAAAAAAAAAAAAAAAAACATAATATGAAATTAAACGTTTTTATCTTATTGCTCTTTGATTTGACTATTCTATAAAACTAAAAATATTATTAGTTTTTTTCCATTTTAAAACTGAGAACATTATTACATTACAA
Source organism: Camellia granthamiana (assembly GCA_036172215.1). NCBI lineage: Eukaryota > Viridiplantae > Streptophyta > Magnoliopsida > Ericales > Theaceae > Camellia > Camellia granthamiana. The sequence goes on along the minus strand of CM069908.1, from coordinate 122,372,617 downwards.
TGTTTTAAATAGTTGTTTCGCTAACTGAGAGAAAAACAAAAACAAAAACAAAAAAAGAGCAAAGCACGAGATTAAATAGGTTATTTCATTCTCATGACCTGGAAATTTGAGAAGATTTGCAACAAGGATAAAATCAACGTTGAAATTGAAATCAAAATAAAAAATAAAAGTTTCAAAACTAAAAATATTCCATAAAAAACTAGAGTTTAAGATATTTGAATCTTACTTATTTTCACTATTTTGCTTCTTTGAATATGAAAAGTTGAATTCACTTCAATCAAAGTATCGAAACAGATCTCTTGATCTATAACAGCAACGCTTAGAAACGTTTTGGACTGTCGATATTTGAAACTGTTAAGATCTTCTCTCCTAGGTTCGCATCTATAGAAAATATCGAATTGTGGAGTTGTTGGCTTTTTTGGCATTCGAATGTTATTTTTGTAATTGTGAACGTGCTAGTAAGGATCAATCAGTCCTTACAGAATATTAATTGCCAACCAATTATCAGATGATTGTGTTTTAGTTCTTTCAGCCTCAATGAATAGGACTTTTACTGGTGGCTTTGTTTAGAAGAATTAAGCAAACAAATGATTAAATGAAGAACAGTTGTAGTATTTTATTAAGCAAAATGAAAGACTTACAAAGATCCGAATTAGCTTCGTAGAGGTTTACAGCAACAAGCTACTTGAAAACTACTCCTATGAACGAGATGCAGTGCAGGAATTTGAAGTACGGAAATGTAAAGAACAAGAAATGTAAAAAAAAAAAAAAAAAATGGAAAATAAATAAAGTAGAATAAAATTGGTTTCTTTGGATCTGAGTCTGGGGCTTTTTCTGGGGCTTTCTCTGCTATTTATACTTCTCAAGGATAACCATCGAACTGCACTTCTAACCGTCGAACCGCTCCTTCATTATCGCTGATCATGTTGCCTTATAGTTAGCTTCACTATGCCAATACCTGCAATTAGGCTTCCCTCCTGATTTTGAATTTAAATGTGAGTAACCGTTGAAACCACATCACTTTGCATCTCTTTGCTGATCTAGTACTACGCAGATCTTATGAAAACCAATACTAACTGCCACGTGTACGATCACGATCGAAGGTTTGAATTGTCTTCCCGTATTACCCTCAACCTGTCACGTGTTGAATTGTAATTGGCTTATACAAAATATGTAGCCAACATTACCCCCGGCACTAATATACCCAATACTTAGTGATATTAGTGGATCAAGGTCTTTTATCCACGTCTTAGAACGTGCATGGGCTTTGCATTCTTCCAGAAATGCAACTGTCATTCATCATTTGCATTAAATTCTCTTTTAATCCTTTGAACATCCCCACCATCTTAGTATTCGAACAGACTGATACATCTTTTATGGCCAAACCAATTCTCTCTTCTATTGATCGCGTATACGAAGAGTCATCTGATGATGTTGTTCTTCCTCAAAAGAACCTTCATGCATTGATTAGCCACATTTGCCCACCTCCCTATATTCAAGTCATGGAAGCTTTTGCAAACTATCAACCCTTGGATTACGCACCCGCTACTCATAATTCTCTAACCCAAAATTTTGCAAAAATGGACATTGAAAGCTCTTCTTCTAATCCACAATCTTCTATATGGGATGAAGCTGTGGCTTCTTCTTCCTCTGGGGCTTCTGGTTGGAGAAGCTGGTCAGAACCTGAGGTATAGGAGTTAAGGGAGCGAGTTAATCATCACTTTGTCGAGTTCGCTGATCCCCTAGAATTCCCTTCTAATGCTTGGAGTTCAACGGTTTATCCTTACGTGCCCATCGACCGCCGACGCAATTTAGAGGACAATCTGCTTGTAGCATGGTACACATCCTCCATGCCTACAAAGATAGTACAAGCTACCCGACGCCCAGAAGAGGCACAAGGGTATAACCTATTGTTCTTAGCCCAGAAGGCGAGGCGTTGCTCTTCTGACTGGCTTGATTGTGTTAATGCCCCTCAGTTTCCTCCTCCTTTCGAAATGGAAGCTTCTATATCTCCTCCTCCGCAAAATCCCCACTGGATAGAGAGACTGAGGCTTACCCTCTCTGCGGACAAGGTTATTCCCCTTTATAAGCCTCCATCTCCCCCTACTCCAATTCAGCGAAAACAAGCCCAACTTCTGCTTGCTGCCTTTTCTCATTTGCCTTTCAATGTTCTTGAAGACGATGTTCCTTTCAAGAACTTTTGATGGGCTTGCGATGTTATGACTTGGGGTCACGTCCCCAACCCCATCGCCCAAGCAGAACTCCAAATATTTTTGGACCAACTGCCGTTGCTTCTTCATTGGCACCGGACTTCTGTGGCCACCACCCAATCTTTGAACCAACTTTCATCCCTTCGAGTTCATACCCAGTACGAAGCAGAGAACCTTATCGAAGAATATGATGACTTCAAGAATAAAGACTCTGCGTACTGGGATGACTTAGATATGGATGAGCTGGAACAAGGGTTAAAAGAAACAGCGTTTGAAATAAAGGTCGAAGAACTCTTTTATCAAGTAAGAGCACATCAACTTCAGCAGCCAAGCCTGGAGAAAATAGAAGATAGAATAAAAAAGGAACAGAAATTTATTGACCATAGCTGGACCAAATTCCATGATCTTGTTATTTATTCTATTACTTACTTTTATGAACTCGAATTTGTACCCAAAGAGGGCCTTTTGATGTAATTGCTTTTGTTTCAATACAACTAAGACTTTTCTCTTTGTTTGGCATGGTTTGACTTCATCTCCGTTTGTTTTTACAAGCAAATTTCGGACTTCGAACTCAACAATCTCATCCTTTGAATCTAGATTCAATCATCTCAAATGAAACACTAAAAACTCAACATGAACTTTTCCAATTCATGGAATACAGTTGACAACTGGTTTCCATTCAGAATCAGTGCTTCGAATTTAATAATCTCGCCCCTTAAAGCTTGTTTTAATCATATCCAACATATGGTCATGTGGTTAGTACGATCAATCAGTTTTAAATTGACCATTTTTGCTTCGAACAACAGTCCATACTTTCAAAAATATGGAAGCCCCTCTCAAAGGCTACACTATTTTAATCCGAAAAAGCAATCTCTTCTGTATATTATCAAACGAACTATTGGTTTTGATACTTCAAACAAGAATTTCCATCCTTAAGGGATCTCAAGTTTTGCTTCGAATGATTTATTCTCACTAAGAAACCCTAAAACAGGTTTTCAATCCTGTTGAAGTAAACAAATACTTAGGCGTTCTTGCATCCTTAGGTGTGGAATGTGCTTCGAAGCCGGCTTCCTGCTTTCGAAACCATTTGTCATTTGACTTTGGCGCCAAAAACAAGTTTCGAAGCCAAATATTTTATTTCGAAGCTGCCACCATTATTTGAGATGTATTTCCCTCCAAAAATTATCAATATTGAGGGAAACTCTTCGCATCCGTACTTTTAGTACTTCTTTACGAATTTCACGTTATATTTTCCAGACACAAAGGTTTTAGAACCTTTTTTTATTTTGTGCTCTGAATTCACTCGTTTGCTCAACACACAAACCCTTTCCCTCTATTAACCCTCTCTTTTCTTGCTGCTTGCCACCAATGGATTTTTCTTCTCTGAAAGTACCAACTGGCGATCGTATAAGCCCAACAATGGCTTTGAAAAAATGTATTGAGGAAGAGATTGCCAAATTTAAAGCTGATGGATCAAGTACTATAGACGGATGCCTCTTTGTTCCTCGCCATAGCGATAAACAAGAATATGTCCTATGTCCTATCTTTCGAGAGGCTCCCGCCCAGCTTCCAGCTTTGTACCCTTGCTTGGAGGACCATTTTCTTCTCTATGAAGGAGGGCTTGACTGGAGAAATTGGAGAATGAACCGCCGTCATCGTTACTAGCCGACATTGAGGGCTGAGTGGGAGGAATGGTATGACAGGGTTGTGCCTGCAAGAGAATGTGACCTGCAAGAGCTCTGTATTCTCGACATCCTTCGTCTTTCCAGGTTTATCATTCCTGAAGACCCTTTTTTTATTCCTGCCGCTCTTTGCTTTTGGAACATAGCTTTTAATTTTTTTCAGTTTCGGTGTGGCATGATGGCCCCCACCGTTTTTGATATCTGTCATCTCGTAGGACTTTCACCACTTGGTACTCCTTTTACACCCAGCTACCCAGACCTTTCTGTTAAGTTTTTCCTTCCACCCTTAAATTCCTCCTTCAGTGATTTTGTAAAGGCTGAAAATAAAAGGAAAGGCCCCGTGAGAGATCGAGAACTCTTTTCCTTTATTTTATACTGGTTGTGTAAATTTCTCTTTTGTACATCATCTCAACGGATCATGCCTGAGTTCACCCCACTTGCGAAGGTCCTTGTTTTGACCCCTTACCTTTTAGGCCATGTCTATAAGCCTGCTCCCAATTTTGTGAAAAACCTCTTGATATCAACCAAGGAGGTCCACTTTGGGTGCTCCAACTCTGGCTCTTTGCTTACTTTACTGATTTGCATCCTAAATGCTTAAAATTCCTAGTTCAGGATCCTAACACTTATGGGGAAAAATATACTAGAATTGTTCTTTATCCTACTTCCTTTGCCTATTACCTCACATTTTTTCATCAACTTTCTATTTCCCCAGCTGCCACATTTTTTCGCCCATTTGATGCCAACAAAGGACCAACTTGGCTGCAAACATTCTTGGCTGCTAAAGAGTGTTTCATCCCATCACACAAAGATATGTGGGCTTCCATTTTGTTGCCGAGGGAACTGTTCATTGGTACTTTAAAACCTCGAGCCTACAAGTGCATATCTAAGGTATATTGCCCTTCTCAGTTTGCCAGACAATTTGCGCTTACTCAAGGAATTCCCATTCCACTCTGCAGTCTCTCGAATGTCTATCTCACAGCCAGAGATCTAAGAGTACCTAAATCCAAACTAGAGGAGGCAACATTTAAGCTGTTGAAAGACTTGAGTGAGTTCAAATTTACACCATTCATCCCCTCTGGTTTAGCTTTAAAGAGATTTCAAAATTGGTGGACAACCAATATGGAAGTGCATCTAGCTATACATCCTCATGATTTACTGATAAGACTAGGTGTGCCTTTTAAGGCTAAACCAACAGCAGTCGAGAACATTCCCTCTCTTTCCACAGCTGCCAAGACAGTTCTTGCAGCCTCACCCCCTCCTACTAGAGTTACCAGAGCTGCTTCAAAAAAGGGTATGTATCTTGAGGTTTTTTTTCTTTTAGACTTTTTTGTTTGTTTTCTTTACATTCATACCTCTTGGTATAGGGTCTCCACAAGAAAAATCTCCTAAGAGAGCTAAAGCTCTAACTATTCTCAAAGACAAACATCAGCAGAAAAAGAAAAGGAAGCTAATACTCACTCCTGAAGAGTCTGAGTCTCAGATTGAAGAGAGAGAAACTGAGAAAGAGCAAGAAATACCACTGCAAAGAAAAAAGAGAAAGAAGATGACTGTCTCCCTTTCTGATTTGGTCGAAGACCCTATTCATGAGGCAGCTGCCAGAACAGTGGAGCAAGAACATTCTAAGGCAATAGTTGTTTTCCAGAGAGCTGAAAAAAGACAGCAGCAGCAACTATTAAGAGATGAAGCTGCTGCTGTTGATGCAATCCAAAGGGAAACTGGGAGAATGCAGCACATTGCTAAGCATTATTCCCTTCGTAGCTCTCCCATCATTGCTACCACTTTTGAAACAAGTAACTTCTTTCATGCCTCTATTCTTTTATTCTCTTGTCAAATTCTTGGTATTGAGACTTGACATTACTTTGTATTTCTTCTTTTGCAGGAACGACTACTTTGCCTCCTTCCTCTACAAGGACTCTCTTAATCTCTCTTGAAATTGAAAGTCCCTAAATTACAAAGCCAATTCAAGCAATCCTTCCACATCTTGGTCCCATGTTTTTCATACTTTTCTTGAGGTCAAGTATTCCTGCATCTCTTTCCTTTGGCTTAACTCCATACCTCCCTCATTTGTCTTTCGATTTTACTCAATTTGATTCTCTCTCGAGCCCTGCTTCTCCTCTTCCTCCTCCTAAGGAAATTCCAGTTGTTACTTCATCTTTGATGGTAGCTGATTCCTATATAGAGGGTACTGGTAGCTCTCCAATCCATCATCCATTATCTTTGTCTAGCTCCAGTTCTTCTTTTCTTGACCAACTGGTAGCAAAAACTATAAAGACTGCTAAGGATACTCCACATTCTTCTCCGATTCCTATGCATTCATTTATTCCTTCTACCAAAGCTCTTTCTGCACCGTCCATGTCAATGGATGAGGTGGATATTTTTTAGGCTAGACTAGTCAGTCTTTTTGACATACCTTCCATCTCTCCAATAACTAGCAGTGAGATTGAGCCATTAGTTCTAGCTGATTCTCTGTTAGAAATTTTTGAGAGCTCTTCCTCCAGTGGTAAGACTTCCTTGCCTTTGATAGACTTGGACAGCTGTCTAGAGCTGCTAGCATCTTTTTCGAGGATTTCTTTCGAAGCCTTACAAAGGCCTATAATCAAAGATGGCTTCCTCCAGTGTTGCAAGGTTATTGAGCAACCTGGCATGGCTGTCTCAAGTTATTTATCTCAGGCAGCAGCCACCATTGATTTTTACATCAACATTTACCATGCTACCAAGGTTGCGGAGGAGAAATTGGTAAGAGATCGGAGCTTCGTTTCCAAGGTACATACTGAAGTATCAAAATTGAAGGAACAGCATTCCTCCGTCTCTCAATTTCGAGCTCAACTATTGAAGAAGAAAACTCAACTTGAAGATGAGCTATCAGCAGTCAATCAAGCCTTAGATCGAACTGCCACCAAATTGCAGATTACCAATCAAGGACTGGCTGATCGAAAGCAGGAAATGGCTTCAGCCATCCAGTTGTTCCCATCACTTCATAATAGAGCATCTATTGTAAAAGAACAATTGAGGCATTGTACTGACTTCTCGACCAATATATGGCTACATGTACTCAACTCTTTATGAAATAAAAATTCTTATTTATCGTTTGATTGTTTCTCATGTTCTTTTATTTAGCACTTATTCTATTCCTTGTGTTTCCCATACGGTTGGATAATAAGGCTTCAAATATCTGCCATTAATTTTCTTGGGATGTACATATCTATTCAAAATTTTCAAATGATATGCTCCCATAGGCAAGACTCTATGAATTTGATACGGTCCTTCCCAATTAGGTGACCATTTGCCAAACTTGTGGCTTTTAATCCCTATTGGGAGTATTGTCTTCCATACCAAATCACCTTCATCAAAACTAATGTGCTTGACTTTCTTATTATAGTTTTTGGCTGCTTTCTTCTTTTGGAAAAGAATGCTATGCCAGAATCCTAGTTTCATCTATATTTTCTAATTCCAAGCACATACTCTGATGGTATTACTCAAGATCTGACTGGTCTTAGTCTCTCACCCTCAAGGACTTAACATTAATTTCCACAGGTAGCACTGCATCATGCCCATATACTAAGGCATAAAGAGTGATTCCTGTGCTTGACCTTGGAGAAGTCCTATAAGCCCACAATACATCTAACAATAAGTTATGCCAATCCCTAGGATTGTCTTCCACAACTTTATGTATTCCTTTTTTCAAAGACTTATTGAATGATTCAGCTTGACCATTGGCTTGTGCATAATAGGGGATGAAATTAACAAGGCTAATTCCAAACTCTGCCACAAAAGACTTTACCATTTTCCCATCAAATACAGTCTCATTATCAATAGTTATAGTCTGTGGGATACCAAATCTATGGATTAATTCCTTAATGAATCCAATGACTTCAGTCTGGTCTACAACCTTGTATGGCTTAGCTTCGACTCACTTAGTGAAGTAATCAGTGGCCACTAAGATGAAACAATGATGCTTCGAAGAGGGTAGGTGTATTTTTCCCATCATATCCATGGCTCATCCTCTAAATGGCCAAGGCTTCACAACTGCATGCAGGTCAGTTATGGGCACGTGCCTTATTGTGTCATGCTTTTGGCATGCCTGGCAACCTCTTGTATATTCTATGCAGTCTTTAAGGATAGTTGGCCAATAGTAGGAATGCCTTCGAAGCAGCCATCTCATCTTCACACCAGGCTGATGAGCACCACAGATGCCTTCATAAACCTTAACCATAGCTGTCAATGCTTCATTTGGGCCTAAATATTCCAACAATAACCCATCTCCCCCTCTTTTACAGAGAACATTACCATACATTATGTATTACATAGACTGCAATCTAATTTTTCTGCTGGCTTTCGAAGATAGGTCAGCCAGATACTGCATTATTGGATGCCTCCAGTCTTGTTCTTTTAAGTCATTACGATTGACTTCCAGGACCATATTCCTTTTATTTAAGGGTGGTATTACTTTCTGATATGTTGTTTGGCTTATATCCCTTTGAGTATTATCCTTCCTCTTGAAATTCGAAACTTTTTGAGCCACATCATTAGCTTTATTATTCAAGAATCTTGGGACATGAGTTACATTTGCTATCTGAAATTGAGAAAGCAGATGTAATGCAACAACATAGTATGGCAACATGCTTATATTTTGACATTTGAAAATCCCTTTCACCTGGTTAATTACCAATCGAGAATCTTCAAATATGTCAACTACATGAGCTTGTAATCCAATAAGTATTTCCAGTCCCATTATTAAGGCTTCATATTTAGCTTGATTATTAGAACAAGTAATTTCATCCACTCTGAAACCATGCGTGGTTTCTACTCCTTGTGGTGACTTAAGGGTTGTTTGGGATGTTCTAAATAAGTGCACTTTTTGACTTTTTATAAAAAGATATGTAGAAAAGTAGAGAGGAGATATTGATTGATATGACCCAAAAAAGATAAAAAGTGTAGACTTATTTAGTCTTCCCAAACTTGGCCTTAATTACTACACCAATTCCAGTTAAACTATTGGCTTTTGATCCATCGAACCACATTTGCCATGGTTCAACACTAGCCATACCAAGTTCCATTATCTCTTGGCTTTCTGTTTGACGTAGATGGTCTGCCAAAAAATTAGCTAAAACTTGTCCTTTTACTGCCTTTTAGGGAACATATTCTAGATGAAATTCTGATAAAGCTAGTATCTATTTGCCAATTCTTCCCCTCAACATGGGTCTAGATAACATATATTTAACCAAATCTATGGTTGCAATTACCAAGACAGTTGTAGGCAAAAGATAGTATCTTAATTTCATTGCAGCAAAATACAATGTAAGGCATAGCTTTTCTACAGCTGAGTATTTATATTCACAAGAATTTAGAAACCTACTAAGGTAATAAACAACTTGCTCCTTGCCTTCTTCATTGTCTTGGGCTAAGAAAACTCTCAATGAATCCTCTACTGCAGCTATGTACAACTTCAAGGGCTTATCACCCTTTGGTGGCATCAGCACTGGAGGGTTGGCCAAGTAGGCTTTGATTCCTTCGAAAGCAGTTTGATGCTCTGCTGTCCACACAAACTCCTCTTCATCTTTTAGCCTTAACAAGGAAGAAAATACTTTAGTTTTCCTAGCAATATTATAAATGAATCTTCGAAGAAAATTAATCTGTCCAAGAAACTTTTGTAATTCTTTCTTACTTGATGGAGGTCTGGCTTCAATGATGGCTTTGGCTTTATTCTGGTCAATCTGTATTCCTTTATTGTGTACGATATAGCCCAAGAAGTTTCCAGATGATACGCCAAAAGCACATTTAAGAGGATTGAGTTTCAACTTAAACTTTCTCATTTTTTCAAAAGCTGCTTCTAAGTTAAACAAATGTTCCTCCATGGATTGAGATTTCACTACAATGTCATCAATATTACATTCTAAATATCCTCTAATGAGGTCATGAAAGATAGTGTTCATAGCCCTCTGATATGTAGCCCCAGCATTCTTCAGGCCAAATGGCATTTTAACCCATTCGAAGGTGTCAATATTCCCAGGACATCTGAATGCTGTCTTGTGGACATCCTCTTTTGCAATGCAGATTTGGTTATAACCAAAGTGTCCATCCATCACTAACAAAATTTGATGCCCTGCTGAACTGTCTACCAACAAATCTACTATAGGCATAGGATGCTCATCTTTTGGAGTTGCCATATTCAAGTTTCTAAAATCGATGCATACCCTCATTTTACCATTCTTCTTAACTACAGGCACAATATTGGATAGCTATTCGACGTACGTGGCTGTCCTAATAAAGCCTGCCTTGAGGAGTCTAAGAATTTCCTTCTTGACTTTCTGAATCACTTTTGGACTCATTCTTCTTGGTTTTTGCTTGTATGGCTTGAAATTAGGCCTCATAGGGAGCCTATGTTCTACTAATGACCTACCCAATCCTGGTAGTTCATTATAAGATTATGCAAAACAATCTTTATATTTCTTCAAAACAACCAACAACTAGTCCCTGTCAAGAGCATTCAACCAAACACTTATATAGGTGGGTTGTTGTATAGAACCTTCCCCTAAATTTACTTCTTCCAAGGGGTCTTGTATCTAAGAACTTACTAATGCTCCTTCTTTGATTCCTTCTGACCTCGAAGCAATCTCCTTGCTTTGTTCTGCTACTAGTTTCTTTGGTTCGACATCCTTACCTTCCTCCTCATAGACAAAGTATGTCCACAAGGCATCTCCCTCCTATATCTCCTAGACTTTTGTTTCAATATCCAAAGCACAGTATTTATCCAAGGCCAAACATCTAACCTGTTGTTGTTCTTGCTTCCAACCAATTATCATGGCTTCTTTCTCTTGTTCTTGCACTTTCTGGACTATTGATTGTATGTCTAATGCTGAAAACTTAATTAAAGCCAAAGATTTGGCCTCCTGGGCTCTATCTCTTCGCCTACAACCAGGCATCATTGTCATCTTTAACGACAAACTCTTCATTAGCACTTTTCTGGACTAATTGCTTCAGGTGTGCTAATTCCTCATCAGCCGTCATTTCGGCTGATCCATCAAGTTTTCTTAGTATACTGAGTGGTGCCACTCCTTCAGTATATAATTTGGCCTTTGCGAAATCTGCACAAGCTATGAAGGGTTGAGGATCTGCATTGATCTCCTCCGTCTCTCCATTGCACAAGACCATCATGATTTTCTTATGTAAAGAGGAAGGCAAACATTTGTTGGTGTGAATCCAATCTATTCCTAGTAAAGCATTATACTTAGCATTGCTGTCGATAACGAAGAATGCTGTCATGCAGTCCCTGGTTCCTACACTCAGGTTGATGGGCAAAATACCTTGGGCCATCTGTTTGTCTCCAGCGAAACCAGTAATGGCTGTACTGGTTGGGATTAGTCTGGGGTTCTTCTTTCCTAATTTCTTCAACAAAGATTTTGGAAGCAGGTTTACTGCTGCCCCGTTATCCACCAGCACCCGATTCATCTGTATTCCATTGAAGAAGGCCTTGATGTACAAAGGTTTGACATGCTGTGTCATGGACGTCGTGGGATACTCAAAAAGGTATGAGAGGTTAATACTTATCTCTTCCTTACTCTCGTCTTCAGTTTCCATTGGTGTGGCTACTTTGGATTTGTCTTGCACCATACTTATTTATGAGTCTTCACTGGAGACTGGAATTGGGTCAATCTCCTGACCTTGGTTTTCATCTTCAGCTTGAAACTCTTGTGGTAATATAAACACCATATTCACTGACACCGGAGGAAACAAGCCAAATTGGACGACTGGCTGTACCTGCTTTCCCTCTTGATCAACTTGTTCAATTACTTCAAAAGCGTCCTCCATGCTGCATTCTGGCACTTCTGTATTAGTAACTTCCTTCGAATGGTCTGTTTCTGTTGGTTTTTTGACCAAAAATGTCTGTTCAGCCATGAAGGCTTAAAACATTTCTTCCTCAACCATCCCCTTCCTTTGGCCTGGGACGACTTCATCTTCTATCTCACTATCACTTTCCATCAAAGCTTTTTCCAATCCTACCAAGCTGGATCTTTCCTTAGCCTTTAGTTCGGAATGAACTTTGGCCAACTGCTCCCTGCTACAACTCTTTTTGTCTGGAAGAGTTGATTTTAGATTATGGTTTAACTTTGAATCTTCTTCTCCTTCTGCCTGGCTCTTTAACTGAACCAATGAAGAACTTTTTCCACCTTCTTTCAGATCATTCTAGTACTGAGTGTACCTTCGTTGGATCTTCCTTCTTTGGGACCTAGAAATCACTAGGACCATATTTGGTTCTTTTGTTTTCGGGTGCTTAAGCAATACCCAATTGTTTGGAGCCACTAAAGGAGGTTTGACCATCCTACCTTGGTTTCCAACAACATTTCTTTGGGTAGACATCTCCCTAGGTTTGTTCTGCATGACAAACCAATCTGGAACTCCAGGTACCCACGAACTTACTAACCTAGCTGTTGAACTGTTTCTTACTTCCTTCGAAGCCATCTTCGAAGCTGGCTGTGAAGGCGACTGCTTGCCTTGACTCCCTGTTTCGGGCCTAACTCAAGCCTTTGATGAAGGTGACCACTTTCCGTCCTACGTGAGGCTGGTCTAGGAGGCCAATCTCTGGCTTTGATCCCATGAACTGAACCCTTCTCCGGTCTCCTTTCAGGATGACCGCTCTCCATTCTGTAATAATTAGGTGGTCTGGACTCATATAAAGGCCTCTTGCCTTTAGAATGCATTCTAGCGGCTGTTAGCTCAGTCATTAATGGCTGCTACCTAATACTAGTTGGATGTGGCCTTTTATTATAAGTACTGGTTGGTTTAGGACGCCTCTGCACATCCTTGTAATATTGTTTTCCATCAATTGGAAGCCCTTTCAACCACTTGTAGCTCAGCTTGCATCTGGGACACATTCTTTGCATGACATCTGCTTTAAAGAATTGTCATCTAATGCTTCTTCATCAGAGTCTTCCTTCTGGTCTGAGAAACCTTGTCCAATAGCTGGTAGATTTCCAGTGTCTTTGTTGACAGTTGTCTGGCTGGCAACATGCATCTGCACATTGACTTCTTCTAATTCTTTCAATGACAAGTTCTGGAAGTCTGGCATAATAACATTGGCTGCCACCTCTCCAATTTTCGGGAATGGATTAATATCATTCCCTATGGCCTTTTCTGCTTTAACTGAGAATTTTAAACTCCCCTTTCGAATCTGCTCTTGGATCCTGTCTCAAAAAACAATGCAGTTTTTAGTTGAGTGAGACCAAGAATTATGCCATTTACAATATACTTTTCCTTTAAGTTCCTCTGGAGACAGAATTTTAACTCCTTTTAGTAACTTCAGGAAATTTGCAACAAGCAAACGATCAAAATGTCATCTTTTTAAACTGCTGATCAATTGTTGTATCTTTATGAATTAATGCCTCACGGATCACAAGTTCTTTCCCTACAATCTCTGCTGCATCAATCTCGTAATTAGGATCTCTATAATACGTCTTCTACGATGCATTACTTCGATCTTGTTCTTTTTCTAGTAATGCTTCATACCTAGACACCTTATAGGTTAATTCCACTAAGTCTCTAAACTCAATTGAGTCAAATTTCTTTCGAAGCCTAAACTCTAAACCATTTTGAGCCAATCACAAATTCAGGCTCTGGTAAGATGATCCTACATTTATTTTGTGCTCTTTTAAATCTGGCAATAAACTGAGTAGCCTTCTCATCAGGCCTTTGACTCAATCTTGCCAAGTCTGCCATGGAAACCTCTGACTCTGTTTGGAAGAATTGGGCATAAAATGCCTCTTCCATTTGTTGCCAAGTTTGGATAGAGCCAGGTGTAAGGTTAATATACCATACAAATGCTCCCCCAGTTAGAGAATTTGGGAATAATCTTAACTTCATATAGTCATTATTGGTAAATTCACCGCACTGAGTCGCAAACCTAGCAATATGCTTAACCGTTGACTGGTTTCCATTCCCATAAAAAAGGGCAAAATCTGGTATCCTGAAACCTCTTGGGTATTCATGTACCCTATCTACCCATTCTGGGTACGATTTCCTATACACAAGAGTCTGAACCCCCCGAGCCATTGGTCCACACATCTCTCTAACAATGTCAGCAATTTGGTCCCTAGGGACCATATTTTGTGCCTGTTGAACCACTATTGAAGGAACAAACATAGCATTTGGTGGACAAACTTGTGTCTGGGGTCCTTTTGGTCTATAGGGTGGTATATTTGGGATTGGTTGTCCCAGTGGTACTGGCTGCTGTTAGGGGTATGGGTGACCCCTTTGAGCCTGTTATGCGAAATGACCTGCGAAAGGTACTGGAACAGGTGTTGTGTCTCTTCCAGTTGTAGGAAAACCTTCCAACCCCTCAAGCATAAATTTGAACAAAGGATTAGTGAACCCCCTCGTACCAGGTATGGCTTCGAACATGGGATTTGGAACCATCCTTACACTATTATCTTGTGTTGGGCCAAATCTACCAATTTGTATGGCTTCACTATTAAGTAATAAGGCATTTTGATTTGCCATAAGCCTTGAAAGAGGCTCATACCAAGACTGAGGTGGTGGTCTTTCATGATTTTGGTTACTAGTTTGACCATTAGTATGCCCATTACTCTGCATAGGCTGTTTGTCTCTAGCCAATCTTTGCTGATAGACATTTGAATTTTCCTCTGTATGCTTTGCATTAGTTGGTTGATGAGCATTCATTCGATCAAAAAGGATGTTGCCCATCTTTCCATTGTGTTCATTAACTGCTGTCCCATGGCATCTACTAGGCCATCCCATGGATTCATTGGCTGAGTAGATGGAACAGTGGATGGTCCAATTCCTTGGCCTCGTCCAATATTATGAACATGTGGTACTTGTTCCGAAGTGCTGGTCTGTTCGACCATAGGTTCTGATAAAATGGGTGTTTCCACAGGATGTGTTATCACATTATCCTCTGTATTAGGCATTTCTACCTCTCCTTCCATGCTTTCTTCCAAGCGTTCATTTTCTCCTTGTCTCCTATGTCTAGCCATTTCAATTAGTCCCACTGGGCGTGCCAAAAATATATATTGGTTTTTTTGGCTTTCGAAGGTTATTTTTGTAATTGTAAGCGTGCCAGTAAGAATCAATCAGTCCTTACAGAATGTTAATTGCCAACCAATTATCAAATAATTGTGTTTTAGTTCTTTCAGCCTCAATGAATAGGACTTTTACTAGTGGCTTTGTTTAGGAGAATTAAGCAAACAATGATTAAATGAAGAACAGTTGTAGTATTTCATTAAGCAAAATAAAAGCCTTACAAAGATCCGAATCAGCCTCGTAGAGGTTTACAGCAACAAGCTACTTGAAAACTACTCCTATGAATGAAATGCAGTGCAGGAATTTGAAATACGGAAATGTAAAGAACAAGAAATGTAAAAAAAATTGGAAAAGAAATAAAGTAGAATAAAACTGGTTTCTTTGGATCTGAGTTTGGGGTTTTTTCTGGGACTTTCTCTGCTATTTATACTTCTCAAGGATAACCATCGAACTGCACTTCTAACCGTCGAATCGCTGATCATATTGCCTTATAGTTAGCTCCACTATACCAATACCTGCAGTTAGGCTTCCCTCCTGATTTTGAATTTAAATGTGAGTAACCGTTGAAGCCATATCATTTTGCATCTCTTTGCTGATCTAGTACTACGCAGATCTTACGAAAACCAATACTAACTGCCACGTGTACGATCACGATCGAAGGTTTGAATTGTCTTCCCATATTACCCTCAACCTGCCACATGTTGAATTGTAATTGGCTTATACAAAATATGTAGCCAACAGGAGTCGATCTACATCATCGTCAATCATAGTTGTGCAAACCTTAGGGTATCGGGAAACGAAGTGATCTTCAAGAGCTCGTTGAAGACCACTTGCAATGAGAGCTCTTACTTGTTTTCGCCATTTCGCTTATTTGAATCTATAAATATTCCAATAGAATCAATGTTTGATGATAGTAGATGATCTTCTAGTTTTGTTGCTTTGGAATTTGTAGAGAGGGAAAGAGAGAGGAACAAAAATAGTAGAGAAATCTGGAACTTGTGAAGAAAGAGAGAGAGCGCAGAACGAAAACAGTAAATAAATCATGTGGTTCTTTGTGTTTTTGAATTTATAAGGATAGATTGGTCATATAAAATTAACAGAGGATTCATGGGTTTAAAGTTTTGTAAGATCTCAGGTACCATTATTTGTCAAAATAAGACTTGACTGTAAATTCCTCAATTTTTTTTTATTAAATTTGAATTTGATAAAACATTATTTAAAAATTATATTCAATTCTGTTATCAAATATTCATCAAATTAAGGTTTCGTTCGGCATGAGTTATTTTAATTAAATTAGTCAATAATGATAAACAAGATTATTTAGTCAATGAGACAAAATGTCACATCAAAACCATAATCATTCACTTTTTTTCTCATAATCATCAAATTTATTATAAAAAGTGACAAAATTTATTTCAAACACAACTTTTTTAGCCAGGCTAAAATAATTATAAAGTCAAAAAGCTAGGTTAAAATTAGCTCATCCCAAACAAGGGCTAAGAAAGATTTACTTTTTTTTTTAATCAAATTGAGAACTCATCTAACCATTATCAAATTTGAATTTGATACAAAAAGATAAAACATTATAACTCATTTTTTAAATCAATTTTGATGAAAAATGAAATTTGGTATAAGAGAAAAAATTTAAATAAAGTTTTGATAAAAAAATTGATGAAATGCTTGGAATAATTTATATCAAATCAATATTTTTTACTTAAATTTGAAATCAAATTAAAGAATAATCAGAAATTGACAAGGAATTGGAGATGCACTTATCAATTAATTTTATTTCCTAAACTATTAATTTAACGTTGATATATTTCATTAATGTAGTTTCTCATTTTGGCTCATGTAGTTCAATTAAATATGTTTGCCTAAATTAATAATAGCAAAAGCCTAATATAACGTGCTAACAAATTATTTCATAATATAGACAACGTATATGCGGCAACGAAATATTTTTCAGTAGTATTACATGTACCAATTAGTATATTAATTAATGTATTAATATATATTATGATATTATCATTTTAAAATTATGAATCTCATCCATTATACAAATTACAAAAATCCAAAACCTCTAAATATGGACGTAACACCCTATTCTTCTTAATACATAGCTTTATCTGTTTAAAAAAAAAAAGAAAAAAAAGAAAAAAAACAAACATACAACAACAACAACAACAACAACTACAGGCAAGTTTTGTAATAGATTATTTTGTTCAAAAGGTCAAGAAATCACTATAAAAAAATCAACTAATTTCTTTTCTTTTTTTTTATATATCTATTCATAAAAAATCAAAAAAATTAACTACTAAAATAAATAGATCCCAAAACAACCTTTAGGTTGTGTTTGTTTGCCTCTTTAGAAGGAGGATTGGACTAATAGTTCATAAGATCCACCTATGGAGTGTTTGATTGGAGGCATGAGTGAGAGGATTAACTATTATCCCCTTAGATTAGTAATCCCTCCATTGGGGAGACTACCAATCCTATTGTGGAGGTTGTGATTATAAATTGATTGAGGGTATTAATGAATTTTTAAATGATTTTTAAGCAATATTTATATTTTTTGCTTTAAAAAGTGACAAAATGATAGAACCAAGGAAAACCTTAAGCGCTACAGACTGGCCAATAAGGAGATCAAAAAAGCAGTAAGAGAGACTAAGTTGAAAGCTTATGATGACCTATACACTAGACTTGATAGTAAGGAGGGAAATAATATGACATACAAACTTACTAAGATAAGAGAGAGGAAAATAAAAGATTTTAATCAGGTTAAGTACATCAAGGGCAAAGATTCTAAGGTGTTGGTGAAGGATGAATAGATTAATGAGAGGTAGAAGAACTATTTTGAAAAGTTGTTAAATGAGGAACATAGAGGTAGGTCAAAAAGGCAGGAAGTATGCAATGATCAGGAAAATCAACACTATAGGTTGTATCGTATGATTAGGGACTTTGAAATGGAGTTTTCACTTAAGAAGATTAAATTGAATAAGGCTTTAGGACCCGATGATATACCTATTGCAGCGTTGAAATGTTTGGGTAAGAAGGAACTTGTTTGGTTGATTAGGTTATTTAGCGAGGTTTTGTTGATTAGGAAAATATCAGAAGAGTAGAAAAAAAAATATTTTAGTGCCAATATATAAAAATAAAGGAGATATTTAGAATTGTAACAACTATAGAGGCATCAAGTTAATATATCACACAATGAAAGTGTGGGAGAAAGTGATGGAACGTCAATTGCAAGATATAACAGAGGTGTTAGAGAATCAATTTAGGTTTATGACTAGTAGGTTAACAATGAAAGCAATATATCTTTTGAAAAGAGTAATAAAAAAATATTGAGAAAAGGAAAAAGACATTTATATGATTTTTATCGATCTTAAGAAAGTATTTGATAGTGTACCTTGGAATATAATTTAGTGGGTATTAAAGAAGAAATGGGTGACAAAATGTTACATTAATGTAATTAGGGATATGTATGAAAGTGTGGTGACCACTATTAGATCGCCAACCAAGGATCAACCTTAAGTCCTTATCTTTTCGCTTTAGTTATGGATGAGTTAACGTGCAATATTCAAGATGATGTGCCATGGTATATGTCTTTTGCAGATGATATCGTGTTAGTGGATGAGACTAAAGATTGGGTTAACACTAAATTGGAGATTTAGAGAAAAAGCTTTTGAATCTAAAAGATTTAGAATAAGTAGAATTAATACAGAGTATATATAGTGTAATTTTAGTAACAGTCACAATGGAAGTAGTGAAGAAGTGAAGATTGAGAGCCAAGAGCTACTTAAAAGTGAACATTTTCGTTATTTAGGATTGATTATCTCAATGAATGGGCAGATTAGAGTGGATGTAGTCCATGGAATTAAGACTGAATGACTTAAGTGAAGGAGTACGTCTAAAGTATTATGTGATAAACGAATACCTATTAGACTAAAAGGAAAATTCTATAGAACGGCTATTAGATTAGTGATATTGTATAGGACGAAATGTTGGGCAACTAAGAAACAACATGTAGATAAGATTAATGTTACTAATAGGAGGATGCTAAGGTGAATGTGTGCCAGTATTTGAAAAGACTGAGTTAGGAATAAGTATATCCGATGATGGGTAGGAGTAGTACTGATAGAAGATAAGTTGAGAGATAATAGATTGAGATGGTTTGGTCATATACAACGGAGACTAATAGAAAGTAGTAGTGAAGATGCGATACAGTGACGGTAGATGACAGTATTAGGGGAAGGGATAAACCTAGGTTGATGTGGAATAGTGTAGTAAATAGAGATATGAGTCTTTTTAATTTGACTAACGAAATAGTATTGGATAGAGTCGAGTGGAAAATAAGAATTCATGCAATCGACCCCATTTGATGGGATTTAAGATTTGGTTTGGTTTAACAAATAATAATTATAACATTAAAAAAATACTAAAAAGTTAAAAAATATTATTTTATATATTAATATTATCTATAGTATTACTAATACGATGGTGTACAAACAAACATTATTTATCTTATATCTCTAATCTAATACAACCGCACTAATAATCTCTTTACCCAATATTATTGTACTCTTAATCTCCTCCATCTTATGGAACCAGACAAACGTGGCCTTAAAGTAGTTGCAAATTTGAGGCCCTATTTGGGAAGATGATTGGGTTAAAATAACTCATTAAAAGATAAAAAAAAATAGACTAAAATAGTTAATAAAATAAAATGTGACATTTAGGAATTGTTTGGGATGAACTAAATAAGTGCACTTTTTGACTTTTTAGATAAAAAAATAGAGGAAAAAAAAATGATTATTTGGGATAATTTTTTAACTTTTTATGAAAAATTATGTATTAAAATATTGTATAAAATAACAAAATTACCATATTACACCTAATATGGTAATATGGTACTGACAGTGATTGTACCGTAAACTAGTACGGTGGGCAGCATAGATGTAATATGGTACTGACAGTGATTATATCATATGGTATTGACGATACTGTTTAGCCAGTGGGGGCTCACCACGGGTCTCGTTTTGATAATCGAAACCGTTCAATGTATAAAACTCGTCGAGTACTATATGCTTATAAAAAATCACGTTGATCGAATATCGATAACTATTTGATCGAATTAGTTTTTTATCAACCGTTAATTTGTTCACCGTCCATTTTTTTATACAAAACTGATTTAAGGAATGTTTGGGGTACACTATATAATCCATCTTTTTATCTTTTTATCTTTTTTCCATCACATCACCTCTCTACTTTTCTGTACATCTTTTCGTAAAAAGACAAAAAGTGTACTTTTTTATGACACCCCAAACCAACCCTTAATCATATAGTTATCGATATTCGGTCAATGTGATATTTTATAGGCATACAGTACTCGACGAGTTTTACACATTTAACGATTTAGATTATCAAAATGGGACCCGTGATGCCCCCACGAGCCGAATAGCACCGTCTTGTTTGTGTACCAGCCTGTGTAATTTGTACAAACAAAGTCAGATAAAGGCAACTCATCTCATAAGTGAGTTGTACTTTTTTTATGTAAAATTATTTTTTCTATATTTTTTTTGTGAATAGTGATAACTTTTTGACTTTTTATCTTTTTTATAACATGCCAAACCAACCCTTAATACATAATCATTTCACTTTTCCTCTCATAACCATCAAATCAACTATATAAAAAAAGAAAAATCAACTTTCCAAACATAAATTTTTTAATCAATTTAAAATAACTAAAAAATCAAATAGCCAACTAAAACAATCAAGCCTTAACCACTTTGCTTATGAATTTTACATGGCTTCAAATCATTTAATCTCTATATTTTAGGTCAAGATTCCAAATCAGACGGCCGAGAGACCACGTTATACCATCAGCGCATAATACAACCGCAACCACTTGATCTCTTCTCCAGATTATACATACACACCCTTGTATCTATACATGCATATAAATAAGAGACCTAGGGTTCTTTACTTCCAAGAAACGCAAGAATCCCCCTTTTGTGCCTCTCTTCCGATCTGACTCTTGACTTCTCTCTGTTCCTCTGGTACCTAATTCACCTATCGATTCATTCCCTTTTTGTTCCTCTTCTTACATTCCTGTTCTAACTGACTTGTTATTTTTAGAAATATTTTCATTGATTCATGATCGTTTCTCTTCATCTGTTTTTTGTTTTTCTTGTTCTTGTTGTGATTAGATCTATATTTGTCATTTGTTTCTGATCTATGTGTTGGCTTCAGATCTATTACGTTGTTTTTAATTATGGTTTGTTTTGTTTGTTGGGTTGTTGTGATTTCACGATGATAGCTATTGCAGATTCATGATAAAGAAACAGGGATTTAATATGGTCTGATAAAATTAGAGAATTTGATCCGAATGACTTTTGGTTATATTATGATTATTATCGCAGTTGACTTGTGGGTCTGTTTATATTGTGATTTCTTGGTTGAAAATTGAATTTGGGTGAGTGAGGAATCATTTTAATTTTTTTGATGCTATTTTTTAGTTTATTGATGTGTATCACAGTTATAAATTTGGGATTTATGGAGTTTGTCAGGCAATATTAGTAATTTATAATCTGCAGGATATTTGATAAAATTTTGAGAGGAATGAGAGGTGAAAGGGATTAAGTTTCGTACGGCTCTTCCGTAAAGGTGGAATTTACAGACAGCCAATAAAAATGTACCACATCAGCTAAAAACATATCCTTTCTTCTCTAATTTCTCCCAGCAACAACCAATGACCAGAACACCACTGCGCCTGCCCTTTTTGTCAGAAACCAATGCGACATCTCTCCAGCCATCACCACTGATTGCCACCACCCCCTTTGTACCCGTCCCTCCAACCTCCATCTCTCCCGTAGCCATAGTCGTAGCGGCCATCACCACCACCACCACCACCACCACCACAGACTACATGTAAATCAAATTCTTCAACAAAAAAAGAACAATTTCCCACAAAATTTTTCAGAATTTTGAGTTAATGGCGGTTGTTGCTTTGGA
The DNA here is from genome assembly GCA_036172215.1 of Camellia granthamiana. Lineage (NCBI taxonomy): Eukaryota > Viridiplantae > Streptophyta > Magnoliopsida > Ericales > Theaceae > Camellia > Camellia granthamiana. The sequence continues at coordinate 122,350,677 of CM069908.1, read as the reverse complement.
GAGGAATTTTAAATTGTGACTATTTTGCAGAAGAAATAAAAACAATAGCGTCTAATGGCATCATAGTTCCCTTTTAAATTGAAGGGTTCAATGAAAATAAACAAAATAAGATCTTTCTTTTGATTGATTTTGTACAACTTGAGCGCTTGAATAATTGTTCTTGTTTCCCAAAGCAGGATTTTCCTATATACAACAATTGGGTGGTAGGGGAGGAAGGGAAGCGGTGGTGGTTGGTGGTGCCGATGGTCAGTGGTAGTGGCTGAAGGAGAGGGAGGGTAGGGACGGAGGCGGTGGTCAATGGTTGTGGCTCATGTCTCACAGAAAGGGTAGGCAATGGTGGTCTGGCCATCGTCGGCTGTTACGGGGGAAATTAGAGAAAAAAGGAGGAAGTGATCACGTGTTTATTAGCTGATGTTGTACGTGTTTGTTGGCTGTATGTAAATTCTACCTTTATGGGACAACTATATTAATCTCTATTGAGAAACCCAGGAGTAGGGCTGCATATGAATAGAGTTGTTTGTGAACAAGCTTGAGTTCTGCTTGGTAAGGGCTCTTCTAAACTCCGTTTGTCAAATTTTTATTGTGTTCAAACTTGAGCTCGTTAAAATATTAATAAATAAGCCCAAACATACTGAAGTTCGGCTTGTTAGTTGTTCGTTTAATATTTATTTAAATAATGTAAAAATATGTATAAAAAATAGGACGAATATGTTATTTATATATTTAAATAATGTAAATAATAGCTAACTATAGATAATACATTTATATAGTGGTGGTCGATATTATTATTTTGATAAGATATTGACTTTTCTTTTAGTATGTTTTATATATTGTATATATAATTGTATAATCAAAGTTTTAATTAGAACTTTAGTATTGTACACAAGTATGAATTTATAATTTTTTTGGCTCATCAAGGCTGGTGAACAGGCTCAAGTTCGAGTCAAGCTTGAGCCAACTCGGCTCAAGCTTAGTTCGTTAAATTTTTATTGAGCTCAAGTTCAAATTCAAACTCGTGAAAATCTTAATAAACAAGTCCAAACATACTAAAGTTCGGCTCAGCTTGGCTTAGCTCACCCCTACCCAGGAGGGTTTGCAAGGATATTGATTCTGTCACTTAAGAGCATAGTAAAGTGCATAATTACACTAATGATTTGCAATTCTAGTAACAGTAATATGTTATGATATTTACTGATGTTCTTCAGGTATAAATTGGGGAGGGGGGGACTTTGAATCTTACTGTAGGATGAAATCATTGGAATAAGAGTGAGGTTATGATATTATTAGGGGACTTTGAATCTTACTGTAGGATGAAATCATTGGAATGAGAGTGAGGTTATGATAGTATTGTGGTTTACATATTGCCCTGGACCCTGTTGTCTGCCTTTTTTTAGCAGAATCTAGTTAAGGGTATTCTGGGGATTGGATTGTTGAATCTGGTATAAAGCACTTAATATAGGGTTAGTTACAATTTGCCCCTTTGTTGTTTAACCCGAAAACACATAACCTTCTTCGGGTTTAGGAACTGACACATAATCCCCTTGGGGTCTAGGGCGAAATGCAAACATTGATGGACATATCGATTTCTTTTTATATTAAATTTAAAAATCAACCCATCTCTCTCTCTCTCTCTCTCTCTCTCTCTTAATTTATTTTAAAAAATCTAGGCCTGTGGGTCTTCAATTTTTACATGCCTAGTGTTGCGTGAGTATTGTATGGCTGGTATCATACCACTTGAGAACCAAAGTAGAAATCTTCAACTTGAAGAATGTTGAAAGGGCAATAATATATGCACACATTCACATGCATGCACGTCTGCGCGCACTCATGTGCACTAGAAACAATGTGTTTGTAGGCTGCTTCCGAGCCATTTCTGAAGCATGCTTGATATTTTCTTTTTTATTTTTTATTTTTTCCTTTTCATGTTCATATAGTGCCAAGCTCTTCTTCTTCTCATGTTAAAAATCCATGGGTGTTGTTGATTTATAATGCTTTGTCTTTTGTTTGGTTAAGTTTTTAGAACCTATTTTTTTGAACAATTTCCAAAAATTAGTTTGGTTAAAAAATGAAAAAAAAAAAAAAAAAAAAACTCATTATTTAAACTCATTGGTGAAAAAAACTCATTATTTTCATATGGTTCACTTTTTTTTTAGGCAGCAATAATTTTTGGAAATTTTAAATATATTTTTCGTTGTTTATTTCTATTAAACTAGTTTTTACTTTTTCAAAAAAAATGAAAAAGAAATTAGATCTTGAAAACTCAACCAAATAGAGCCATTGTAATTTAAATGATCATAAGTTCACCTTTAATTATATCGTACGGTTTGTATAAATTAAATTTTGGGGGGCAATATAAGGTCTTCATAGTGCATGAACCTATCGTGGAACCATCAACAGGTTGTCATAATCCTTCATAAAAGAAACCTTTCTTTGTGATTATAAATCTATTTTAGAACAAAGGGTAAATTGTAATCAACCCTGAAATATAAACACACTCTATATCTAAAACAAGGGTGAGATTGTATATGTAAATGATATTGCGATAGAATGAAATGTTTTTACACATGGATTACGTTATAAACAAGTCTGAAGGAACACATAGACCTAATTATTCACTAGATGAAAACATGGGCGAATTGTAATCAACCCTTCAATATAACCACACTTTATCAACAACTGAATTGAAACAAGGGTGAGTTTATACATGTAAATGATATTGCAATAGAATGAAATGTGTTTACACATGGATTATGTTATAAACAAGTCTTAAGGAACACATAGACCTAATTATTCACTAGATGAAAACATGGGCTGATTTTCGATGCTGCAGAAGCACAGTGCTCTTGGTATATTTCTATGGACATTCAACTTTTTTTGAATGTTCACCTATAGCTTCATTCAATGCATTGATTATTTATTTGTTATTGTATAATATGTTTTAACTATATCCTCATTGTATCTGTTTGTTGATCTTCTTCCTCATATGATTTATTATTCTGGTGACATTCCTCATTATGGCAGATGTTGCTAACAATAGTTCATTTCTAGGCTGATCATTTGTTATTCAATTTTTTTTTTTTTTTTTTTAAAATTTCCCCAAGTTGAGCATAATCGGTTGCCTGTCTAGAAGTGATTTGTTGTCTGCACTTTTGATATGAACAAGTGTTTCCCTTTACCATACACTAGTGCACTGATCAATCATTTATTACATGGTACTTCTTCATGTTCGATGTTTCTTTTCTTGCAAACAAAAAACAGTTGAAAAATGTCAGATGAAGTGGAGTACCGCTGTTTTGTTGGTGGCCTCTCATGGTCAACATCTGATAGAGATCTAAAAGATGCATTTGAAAAGTTCGGCCATCTTCTAGAGGCAAAGGTAATATCTGTTTGTGTTCATCAAAATTGTGTTTTACATTGTGGATTATGATATACTATGCAATTCATCTACCAATATCTTTTCCTTGTCTTTTTGCTTTTTTTTTTTAAATCACTCTCTTTTGATTCTTTAGAAAATTTTCACACATCAATTGTTTTGGTGGTATATTTGGCACTAGGGCCACTTGAGCAACTTTTCTCTGATTATGTGATGGGTTGTCATTTGAAAACGACATTTTGTCTCTACTTCTACCATGTGGAGTGAAGTTTCATTGGGTTTTTTAATTTTATTTTGGCTTGAATTTTGTATTTTTTTCCCCTTTTCCTTGCTTTTCTTTTTATTCTATAGTTTCGTAAAAACAAATTATGTCATATTTAAAGTTTTACTGTGTATATTTTATATATCCACATTTCTATGTTACATGGATTCTTTGAACTGCATGAAGTACCTTTCTTGAACACTATATTTGTAACATGATTAGTTGACATATGCCCAACAAGCTTGGTAATTTAAGAATACCATGCAACTTTATAAAACTTATGTAGTAATCAACTGCGTCTAGCTTAGTCGGCCAGAACCCTGCATCTTATGAGAAGGGGTCAAGCGTTTCAAGTCTTGCCATATTTGTAGAAATTACAATAGTGTGGAGAGTATATGTCTATGTATTCTGTTTTCTACTATGAAGCACGGACACGGACACGGACACGGACACGCATACGGACACGGATACGGACACGGGACACGGCAATTTCTAAAAAATGGGGACACGGACATGGCAGGGGACATGGCAAATTTTTTAATTTTTTTTATAAATATTTTTATTTTAATATACATTAATTATTTTATTTATTATATTTTTTAAATAATATGTTCCAATTAATTTATTTTATCTACATGTGTTTTTTTATTTATTTTATTAATATGTATAAATATATATTATCTTATAATATGTATTATATATTATCTTATACATATATTATATGTTATATAATAACTATTAATATATATAGTATATTATCTTTGAGTAATGGTGGTCAACGAAACATTTCAGTTTGAGAGAGAGAGAGAGAGGGGTAGACGAAAGGGGGGAAAGAAGAGAGGCAGACGAAAGGGTTAAAAGAAGACAAGAGAGAGAGAGAGAGAGAGAGAGAGAGAGAGAGAGAAGAGGCGAGCCAGAGAAGAGAGAGAATAGAGACGTACCAGGTCAAGAAGTGATGGAAGATCAACTGGAGACAGAGATCGACTGGAGATGGAGATTGAGATAGATCGATCGATTGAGATGGAGATGAACAAGTTCGCATTTCTCTTCTCTCTTTTCTTCATCTGATTTTGGATTTAGCTTTTCTTCTCCTCTTTTTTCGAATTAGGGTTTTCTATTTTGTTCCCCTGCCGTGTCCTCTTGCTATGTGCCGCCGTGTCCCCGACGTGTCCCATACCAAAAAAATAAATTAATTAAAGGGACACCGTACGTGTCCCCGTATCCGACACCGCCACGGCTTCCATTTTGGCGTGTCCATGCTTCATAGGTTTTCTATATACTTGGGAGTTAGATCAATCAAATGCATGTATCGATGTCCACACATGCTAAGAATGTGTAACACGTATGTACATAATATGTATAAATTTATAAATGTGTGAAAAAGTTTTTTTTTGATATAGTTGTTTTACAGTTTTAATTTGTGTGCGCAAAAATAACCAAATATGTTGGAAGAAACCTACAAAAATGCCCGTTTTGAAATTATGTTTAATTTGCCACATATATATTTGGATGACATGGTTAATACACCACTCTTGAAGTTATTTTTGATTGGTAGAAATAACATTACTTTATATTTTTAGAAATTATAATATCGTATTTTTGTTCTTATACCATATTTATTTCCATGCATTAAAAAGTGTGAGATAGTTTCAATGGAATGGGGTGTCGTTGAAGATGTTTTCCAGGTTATTATATATAGTAAATTATTTGAAAGCATCATTGAGATTATTATGCATGTAATGTTCTCTTTGGCATAGGTTGCTGTCGACAAGTTCTCTGGACGTTCTCGTGGATTTGGGTTTGTCACCTTTGATGAGAAGAAAACAATGGAAGAAGCCATTGAAGCAATGCATGGAATGGACTTAGATGGGCGGACTATTACTGTTGAGAAAGCTCAGCCTCACCAAGGATCTGGCAGAGATCATGACAGTGACCGCTCCCGGGACCGGGACCGGGACCGTGGTCGTGATCGTGATCGCAGCCGTGATTATGGAGGTGGTCGAGGATCTGGTGGTGGAGACTGCTTCAAGTGTGGGAAGCCAGGTCATTTTGCTAGGGAATGTCCCAGTGGAGGGGACAGAGGAGGTGGCAGGTATGGTGGTAGGGATGATAGGTATGGCGGTGGTGGCGGTGGTGGAGGGCGTTATGGTCCTGATAGGAATGGAGATCGATTTGGGGGACGTAGTAGGGATTCTGGTGGTGGTGGGGGAGGTGACCGATATAGTCGTGACCGTTCTGGACCATATGACCGTCGGAGTTCAGGAGGTTTCCGATCTTGATGAAATGACTGCTTAAAATTGTGGTATGCAACATTCACAACATTCACTGAGCATTGCAAATGCTTGTGGGGTTTCTTTTTACTGATTGATCAATGTTCATGTTGTCTTGCAGCTGAAGAACTGGAGGAGCGATGGCTACTGGATGCAGGTGATGGAAGATTCTGTTTACTGGATGTGTTCACTGCTTGATGTTTGGGCTAGCAGAACTATGTAGTTGATCAACTTTTGAAAATGTGGATCTTGGCACGAATAACCTACTATTCTGTGTTCCTAAAATGTTCGATATCATGGTCTGATGGGTTCTTATGCATGCTTGACATGTTCGAATATGGTTTTACACTTTTGAATGCCATTATTGCTGCTGGATATCTACTTACTTGAATGGGCAAAATTACAAATGTCATTGTTGCTGCTGGGTGCATAATGAATTTCTTGAATTGGGAGTTGCATATCTGGAAGGTTTTTGATGTTAAACAGGTATAGGGGCCCAATGGTGAGGACTTTGCATGTTTGGTGATTATACAAAATATTTTGGGGTCCTTGATCAGATGACTACTTATTTTCAATGGGGGTAGAGACTTAGAAGCATAATCTCCTTTCCTGTTCTTCTAACAACGTTCTTAACAAATAAATGGGAGTTAACCGGGTAAATTATTTGCTTCCTATTTAATTGTTTTCAAATCTTATATAATACATAATGCTAATTGTCAATATTGTTAAACTTTGGCAGGCTATTTATGGTCTTTTTGGATACATGATTGGGTTCTTTGTTGCTAATTGGATGTGTTTATACATATTTAAAATGAGAGTTTTTTGGGCAGCAACAAGCCATCTGCAAGGTGCACTGTTGGAAGAGTTCCATACTTCTTAAACATGTGGCATGTTGTTTGGAAGCTCTTGAAGAGTTGAGCAACTGCTGTCCATTGTTTTGTTATGGTTCTCTGTTCCACATGGCTCTTTTTGGGAGAAGGTTCTTGTTGTTCTCCGCGTGTAATGCTATGGTTTTTATTGCTGAGATCCAGATGACTCGTGTTTCTGTCTGTCAGCTTCTTGTTCCTTTGTCGGCTTGTGGTTCCCATTATATGTTCCCCTTCACCTCGATGATGGTCAATCTTTAAATTTTCTGTTGGGAGACGACTGCCTCTTTTGAGTCCTGAACTGTCTTTGAAGGAAAATAATTCTTGGGATAGTCTTGAGTGTCTTTTTGTTTGTGGAGGAAGGTGCTTCTTTTTCGTTTTCTTGGCCTTTTTGCTTTTATTTCGCTGTAACACACTTTTGTTTAGGTCTTCCTTTCATTGCTTCATGTCAGGGCTGAGCCTCATCATTTTTTACTTTTCTTTTTTCTTTTTGAAGTATATCATAATATTCACTACCTTTTTACTCCATGTTGTTTTATGTTCACAACTTATTTAAGTATGCAATTAATATTGCCCATGTGTGCATAATATTCTTGATTTTGCATGATGGATGGATGCTTCCTAGGTGGTTAAGTTGTCTTGGTACTTGCATTTGTTTTCAGAATGGCACTAGCAATTTTCGTCTTTTCCTTTTTACTTGCTCTGGAATCAAAGGAAGCATTATACTTGCACAATCTTATTGAGTTCTGGGATCCCATTTCTTGGAATTCGACTGTTTCAATATCTGATACGGGAAGTAAAATTGGTTTTTCTTTTCCGGTATGGTAATGGGTGCTCACTTCCATCTGTATAACTGTTGACTTCTAGTTTCTACTGTGGGTTAAGAATGTTGGGGATCATGATTTGTTTTACCAATGATCTTCTGTTTCCTGATATGTGTAGGACTTTGAGATTTGCAATTTATTGTGTGATTGCATTTTTTCTGGTGATTGTGTTTTCTTGTACTGCTAGTTAGTTCTTTATTTTGTTTGTGTATTGAAGCTTGTTAGCATGGTTTTGCACTTTTCATGCATGCTCGCTCCTCTGTCAGGTGGGGAGAGTTTAAAAATGATTATGGTTTTTTTGTTACCCCACTTTGAAATTGGTTTTACGGTTGCCACCTTGTTATAATGCCACCTGATTACTGTTTTAGGTGCACCCTTTTTTTTTTTTTTTTTTAATTTTAATTTTGAAATTATTATGGAAATAATCAGTTTGCTTGTTTTCACTTTTCAAAAAATTCTATTTTTTTATTTTCTGTGTTTTTTTTGTTTTTATTGAATTTTTTAAATATTTTAAGTAATTTTTTTACTTTTTAGATGCATTTAACATAAATACACCTAAAAAGTAAAAAAATTGTAAAAAAAATCTTTTAAAAATTCACAAAATACCAAAAATACAAAAAAAAATACAAGAATTCAGTATATTTTTTGTATTTTTATGTATTTATTAATTTTTTAAAATATTTTTTCACAAATTTTTTACTTTTTAGATATATCTAAGCAAGGTGCATCTAAAAAAATAAAAAAAATGTTTAAAATTTAAAAAATATTCACTAAAAATAAAAAAAACACGAAAATAAAAAAAGTCAATTTTTAAAAAACTTAATATTCACTAAAAATAAAAAAACACGAAAACTAAAAAAGTCAATTTTTAAAAAATTTAATCTAGAAAATTCAAATCAAACACACTGAATATTACTATTGCTTGTTTCAACTACCTGTGTTAATTTCCCTTGTGATGCACAGTATTTTTTGCCACAAAGGCTGGGAATTTAGCTCTTTTTATTGCGTTATTAAATTTTATGGCAGTCACAGATTTTGGTTAAAAGGAAACAAGGGAATTGAGCTGGTAAATTATTCTTCTTTGTATTACCTATTTATATGCTCTTCACATATTGGGTGCGTTTGTTTGGACGGACTGGATAAGGGAGATTGTAATCCATCGGACTATTAGTCTTGGGATACATTGTCCTGGGACTATTTGGTTGGACTAAATTTGTATCCTATGTTTGTTTAGTCATGGGATTAGATGTCTGGATTGGACTATTTTTAGTTATCCAATGTTTGTTTAGGATATTATGGAGTAAGATAAATGCTCAAATGACTATTTTATTATTTTCAATTATTTACTAAGTAATAGCAATATTAAATATAGTTTTGATATTTTAATTATTTTTAACTAGATTAAATAAAAATTTGTTTTATTTTATTTTTTGCACAATATTTTAATATTTTAATTTATTATTTTCAATTAAATTAAATTTATAATTTATAATTTTTATTTTTTATTTAATATATAATTTTAAATTAACGACAATAAAAAATAATTTTATTTAATATATAAATTAAATTTTCAACAACACTAAAAAAATTTAATTTATAAGGCCATAATTTATAATTTATTATTTTTAAATAAATTTAATTTATAATTTATATTTTTTATTTAATATATAATTTTACATTAACAACACTAAAAAAATAATTTAATTTAATATGAAAATTTAATTTTTTAACAACACTAAAAAAATTTAATTTATAAGGCCATAATTTATAATTTATTATTTTTAATTAAATTTAATTTATAATTTTAAATTAACAACACTAAAAAAATAATCTATAAATGTTCAAAAGACTATTTTATCATTTTCTAATTGTTTGCTAAGTAATAGCACGGAAGGTAAAATGAACATTTCACAAAATAATTCCATGGGATACTAATCCCATGGTTTCTATCCCACCCTCTCCCATGGGATAGGATAGTCCCATATTTGTGGGATTAATAGTCCGGGAGACTATTAGTCCGGAGCAAAAAAAATGAAATAAACAATGGACTATTAATCCGGTGGGACTAATAGTCCAATCCCACCCCATAATCCTTCAAAACAAACACAGCCATTGTTGATTATACATGTATCTTCTTGGATTTAGCTCTAATAAAATGATAGTAATGAGATTGTAAAGCATTGTTATTTCTTGCTATAAAGGTATTCCTAGGTAACCATTTATTGTGCTAAAAAAATGTGAGGCATATGGATGGTTCTTTTAATCTGTATTTTGGGACGATGACAAATTCATGGGACACTCATATTGATGTATTATTAGCTTTATTTTGCTTTATGCCCCTTAGAGCATCCCAGCAAATGTTTTATATCACCTCCTTACTCAAAATAAGAGATTTTACTGTCAAAAAATATCTCCATCAAATCCCTTAACCCACTCCTCAAATAAAAGTGTTGCTACAGTTGTTCTCCAAATGTAGGGAGCAACTGTTCACCCCTTAAAAATATAAAATTATTTTTTATTTTTTATTCAACCTTGAGCATCTCCATTCCCAAAAATATAAAATATAAAATAATTAAAAAATAATATTTTATTAGAATAGAGAAAGAATAAGAAATTTGTTGGGGGAAATAGATAAAAAAATGATTCCTAAAATAGGAAATGAAATTTTTAATAATATTTTAGGATAAATTCTTATTTTATTTCGTTTTGAAAGCACGCCTGGACGTCTCCGGACATCCACCCGATTGACCGCCCGGTCATCCGGCTTGTTGACCGCCTTTCGCTGCAGAGAACCTATCTTGCATCATTGCATGTCGTGCTCTTGCTTTTGTTTTTATTATTTTATTATTAAAAAATATTTAAATTTAAAAGTAATGAAAAATATTATTATTCTATCTTGCTTTTGTTATTATTATTTTATTATTAAAAAAATATTTAAATTTAAAAGTAATAAAAAATATTATTTTAATAGAATAGAGAAAGAATAGGGTGTTTGTTGAAGAAGTAAATAAAAAAGTGATTCTCAAAAATAGAGAATGAATTTTTTAATAATATTTTAAGATAAAATTTAAATAAAGTGTTGGAGATGCTCTTATATCCTATTTAGTTAAAGAATGAAGTCGAAGTCCCACCACCCACGTGATTCCTTGACCTAGGCACTTAGGTTCCCTGTGTCTCAATCGTCGTCTATATGAGATGGCTGGTATTACTTGTTTTGTGATCCCTTCTAGAGGCTGCTGGACAAACTATGGTTATGGCTTTCAAAGTGAATCTATGTTTGTGAATGTGATGAAGCTTTGCTCAGGTTTCATATAGTTTGGGATTTGTTAATACTAAGGCCTCGTTTTTTAGTCTAAAAGTCAAAAAATTATTAAAAAAATTAAAAAGTCAACAACTTATACCAAAAAGTTAAAAATTTCATTTTCTCTCTATTTTTTGCACATTTTTTCGTAGAAAGTCAAAAAATTATCCCAAACATATTAATTTTTTTTACCTCATATTTTAGCCAAAAAGTCAAAAAAATATTAAAATAATCTGTTCCCAAACGAAGTCTAAGACTGACAAGACGGGATTTTTAAAGGCGTGGCTTGTACTAATATTTTCAAACCCCCAAAAAATGAAAATTCATTTTCATAACTTCTATTGTTGAACTGATTGAATTTCATTTCTTATCAAACCAATTTAGTTTTTTATTTATATTTTTTTTAACCCCTTTTTATTTCTTAATATAAACCAACTTGGTTTTTTTTTTCCCCCCTTGTGTTGAGAAACGGTTTCATTTCTTATTAAATAAACATAGTTCAATGCACATTTTTCATACTAAATACAAGAAATTTGGCACATGACATGAAACCGAAATATGACGAGAGGACAAAAACTGAAAACGGAGGATCACATTTGCAGCCCAGTAGAGCTAATTAACTTGGTCAACCCAAAAGTGATGGCCATGGCCATCCACCCTCCGACCACAACCCTAGCACAGGACCTCACAACACGAGTCTTTCCCAGCACCGCTCCAATGCCGCCAAACACCACCAATGCCAAGCTCACCGCAGCAACCACTACACCAAGCCTCACCCTATGGTTTTCAATAAATGCAGCTGCAAGTAAGGGCACTATTGCCCCTACTGTAAAGGCTAGGGCCGATGCTGTAGCAGCCTGGATTGGATTTGGTAGCTTTTCTTTCTCAAACTCCCTTCCATTCCCTCCGTTCTCTTTCATTCTCTTCTCTCTCTTCATTTGAGCCACTTCTATGTCAAGCTGAGAGTACACAGAGACAAACTCTCCGATTGCCATGCTACAAGCCCCTGCAACTAGCCCTGCAAAGCCGGTGAGGACCATCACTTTAACGTCTTTTTTGATAGCCCCAACACCCATCATCAGTGATGCTATCGACAACAACCCGTCATTGGCTCCCAACACAGCAGCTCGGAGCCATTGTGCCCTTTGAGAGTAGTCCAAGTTGTTCTCTCCGTCAGTTTCATTCTTTGAAATGGGAATTTGGACATCATTAGGGGCGGCCATGAAGAAAAGGGCATAAGGTTAACTATAAATGGGAGAATGAAGATGGAGAAGTATGGTTGCTTGTGGAAGATACACTCCTCATGAATGATATATATAGAAAGAGAGTATATTAGTGTAAATAGTGCTGATAGTGGTGGACATTAGTGCTGCAAAAGTAGCAAATCGTGTAGAAAGCACAAAATCTCCATGGTGGGTTTTAATTAATGAAATCAAAATTTTTATTTGTCCTCTCCTGCTTTCTTCAATCACACACAGTAGCAATTTTCTTATCTAAGCCCTCATTTGAGATGAGCTAATTTAGCCTTACTTTTTGGCCTTTTAGTTATTTTAACTTGGCTAAAAAAGTTGTGTTTGGAATAAATTTTGATTTTTTTTTTTTTGTAGTTGATTTGATAGTTGTGAGATTAAGTGAAATGATTATGATTTAGATGTGACATTTTGTCTTATTGGCTAAATTAGCCTATTTTGTCTTTATTGGCTAATTTAGCCAAAATAACTCTAGGCCTAAATACAGCCTCCAATAACAGATTTTTGATATCTGCTATGCATATTCATAGTAATTTTGATATCTAGCATGCAAATATGATAGTGAGATTCTATTACACAAGAAATTGGGCTCATTATACCTACTTACTCTTTACACCCATTTCAAAATTTTTAGAATTTATCTCTTTACACCCCCTCAATATCCTATCTATCCCTGTCCCTAATCTTAAATTTTCTCCTTACACCCATCCTTTTCTCTCTCATTTCTCCTCTCTCTGTGAACTATGGATTCAAGGTGGTGGGTGGTGGTGACAGTGGTTGAAGTGGGGAGGGGTCGGGGGTTGCAGATCTAGGCAAAGTAGAGAAGGGTTGGGGCCGTCAAGAGGGGAGGGGGTTACAGGTTGTGGCTGGAAAAGAGGGATGGGTTAGAGTGGGTGGTTGTGAAGAGGAAAGGGGTTTGGCGTGGCAGGGAGAGAGAACAATGACAGCGAGGAGAGGGGTGGCGGGTGGCGGCATGGTGTAGAGTGGAGCTATGTGTAGAGAAATTAAAGTTTCAAAATTTTAAAATCCTTTTTAGTAATTCTATGCAAGGATAATGTAAAAATAAAAGGTAATAAAATGTATTTGTAGTGTAAATAGAAACCCCCAATTCGATACGTACTAACAGATATTTTTCAAGTCTTATTAAAAACTATGGGATTCGAATCTTGCAATATAACCAGCAAGTGCTTCTCATATAAAAGGCTTTAGTTCATCTGAACAGACAACCACCCTTAGGGAAGTTGGTGTGCTGAAGAGGAGTGCACTTCAAACACTCACAAAATGGATACTTACAAGATATGGTGTTAATAATAAATGGAGAAGAGAGTGTGCATTCCACACAAAAGTAGGTAGATATATCATTAGTAAATTTAAGAGAGTGTGCACTACACACAAAGGCCACAAGCTTCTCAAAGAGTATTCAAATGGTTTGAAGATAAAAAGTAGTTTCATGTTGACTCCTTTTATATCTCCCACTCAAGCAAAAAACAAACCATTGTGGGGTACTCTGAGTGTGACAGCACATGTGAGTGGATAGTGGTAGTAAATACGTGTCATGTATTCTAATGTCGGTTGCTAGACAACACTATGTGCACATTGCACCTGAGAGAGTATGTAGGTGTCCTATCTGTGTGTTCTAAGATGCTTCTATCTGTCAATATAAGGAGCTCCATGGTGTGTTGACACTATGTGCACATTCCACCTGAGAGAGTATGTAGGTGTCGTATCTGTGTGTTCTAAGATGCTTCTATCTGTCAATATAAGGAGCTCCATGGTGTGTTGTAACTTCATACTGAATCTGAGTAATGAAATAACTTGTTTAATAAATGACCCACCCTTCTGTGATTATATCTTCTCTTTTTTCCAGTTCCACTAGAGAACATCTACTATGCATCCCTTTCTTTGGTGGGTGGTTAGTTGGGGAAGTCCTTTCACTTTCTTTGGCTATTAAATTTAAAGTAATGCTACTGGGAAAAGGCCAATAGACTTGAATTAAATAATGGATATGGGGTCCCTGCTGTGCCGAAAGGCACAGCAGTCACTGTTGTGCCCTCTTTTGGGCCCATTTCGGGGCCCATTTCGATAATCCGAACCGTTCACATTTTAGGATACATCGAGTAGAATATGCCTGTAAAAAATCAAGTTGATCGGATATCGTTAGCCTTTTCATCAAGACACATTTGTATCTGAAAAAATTAATAATTTTTAATGTAAAACTGAATACAAATGTGATTTGATGAAAGTGCTAACGATATCCGATCAACTTGATTTTTTACAGGTATATTGTACTCGATGTACCGTAAAATATGAACGGTTCGGATTATCGAAATGGGTTCCGAAATGGGCCCAAAAGAGGGCACAACAGTGACTGCTAAATAATGTAATCAAGCAACCAATCTGGGGGTGAGAAGATGCAAAATTTGATCCAACCATAGGCATTGTGGTTTCTACCTAAAAGAGTGATAAGTTCTATTCTAAGAAGCACGGACACGGATATGGATACGGATACGGATACGGATACGGATGCAGACATGGGACATGATGATTTCAAAAAAAAATGGGGCACAGACACGGCAATAAAATATATTTTCATATATTTTTATCTGCTATATAGATTAATATTACATCAAAAAACAATTAATATTAACAAAAACTAACTCTAATTCTTTTTTTTTTTGAAACACTTTTAAATTAACACTTACAGTTTATATATATATATATTTTTACGGATGATCTATTAAGTATTTAAATCTAAGAAAAAAAATAATAAACATTCAACATTTATCAAATGCACTAAATAAAATGGGGGAAAAGACAACTTGGCATGTCCCTAGTGTGTCCCCGAAGTGTCCCCAGCATGTCCCTTGAAAATAAATTAATTAAATAAGGGGACACGCCATGTGGTGTGTCCCATGCGTATCCCCGAAGTGTAAGTGTCCCCGAAGTGTCCGTGTATCCAATATAGATACGACACTTGTTTTGAAGTGTCGGTACTTCATAGGTTCTGCTGGTATCATGTGAAGGGCTAAAGGTTACAGATACTTAATAGGACCTCTTGTAGGAAAAACAAACAAAAAGTTTCAACAAGGAAACACATAGCTTCAGCTGCAAAGGTAAAGCACTTTGGATGTGCACACTAATTGCCTAGAGCATAATGCAAGACTGAGAGTGTGAGCAGTGTTGTGAAAGCAGCAACTGAAAATACCCCGGGCACAAATTTCAATTTCATGTTGTTTCCATATTGAACATCACTGTATGATGAGTGTGTTTGCAAGTCTATCTTATGTAGGTTGACATGAAGTAGAGTCAATCCAGCATTCACAAGTCCATTGTAACTTAAAATATAACAAATATGTCCAGATCCTGTGTATCAATAAAGATTTATGTTCTGAAGTTTAGAGCCACCGCTCCAAAAATCTAGTATTCAAAGATTAACAATATATCTGCTCTCCATTCACAAATCAGCAGAACAAGGGCCTAAAAGTAGCCCTTTTAACTAAAATTATCTTACGGGGATGTTATGTCTTAAATACCTAGCATTGCCCACCATAAAACATGCTCACTTCACATACATCAAATTTTCTCTTCAATCTGATTATTATTCATTGATCATGTGACACTCTAGGAAGTATTTCTCCACTCCATTTCATTCTACTGCAACTTGATGGACAACATCTCTTCAATCTACCCAATCATCAATATATAAAAATACCTAGCATGGCCAACCAAGGCACCTATTGAAAAAACCAGAATCTTTAATTTTCCAACCTTTCCAGTCTTAATTTTATGTTTATAATTTTCATTTTCATTTTCTTTTTCTTTTTTCAATAAAAAGTTTCATTAACAATGGTGTCAAGATGGGACATCAATCTGTAGCAAAGAAAAACAAAACAAGAAAAGAAACAACCTATATGCCTCCTCAGTATCAGAAATCTCTACAAAGTCCAAAACTTGCTCAAGGGCTACCAAACACATGTCCGATACTTACTGAATACAGATAAGCACTTGATATGGCCTAATACATATTAGATACATTCAAGAAGTATCCAAAAATCATTATAACCTTTTTCATTTTCAAATACAGTTGGATATGAGAAGGATATGAGGGTATACGTTCAGGAAACGATGAGGCTATCTGTAATTATTACATTTAAATAAGAGTACTGGAGGAAATAAAATCGGGAATTTAGTTTAAATTATGATTTTGAAGGGTCTTCTAGGCAAAATTGAAAACTAATGCCACAATAGGCTTGATGAAAAAAGAAAGCTAAATAGATTTCAGTGCTTCTCTTCTTCTCTGCTTTGTTTATTCATTATCAAAGTATAAAGGCAAGTTAATTTAGTTCTCTCTCTCTCTGCCAACATATATATATTGATTTTTTTTTCTGAAACTAAATTGTATAGGATTGTTATTGAACTAGCTTGGTCACTTATTACTAAGTCTTGATTTGATAAAGAACCCCCACCAAACTGACAAATTTTACTTCTCTCCCTCCCTCTGTTTGTTTCAGGCTGAGACCATAAGGGATTCAGACTACAGGTGGCATCATCTGAGCTGATTCATCTTGCTTCCTCATGATATCAGGTACAAACTTGTGCTGAAAAAAAATTTATGTTCGTTCTTTCTTTTGTTATCTCCTATTTGTTTGGTCGTTGAGAATATAGAGAGGGAAAGAAACTAAGAGTGGTAACTGGTATGGTACTAAGTATTCCACCATATGATATTTGTCTTGAGCTGTGGAATGTTTCGGTACAGACTAGGATCAGGGGAATGGTAAGTCACATTCTCGAAAATGAGTACAATAGGAGTAGACTTGTTTAGATTACGCTATTAGAATTTAAGGTACTTCTAGAGCAATTTTATTTTAACAATTAGACATTTAATTAGATGTTGCTGTTATTTTTAAAATTAATCATGTTACGAAATGTAAATCACTAGGCTATTAGTGTTTTTTGGTAACATTGGTCTTGAGTTTGTAACAAAATGAAAATTATACCATGACAAAAACCCAACTTAGACAAGGTGCACAATTAGATACAGAAGAAAGATGCGGCAGCCTTTCTTCTCTAAACTAGGACAACCATTTTAATCATGATGGAATTCCTCAACTCCAATAAGTAATTACAAAATTTGAGAAGTAAATGTTTGTTGTTACCTGTTTACTTCAGGACGGATCTCGTGATGGATGGACTACATGCACAGGCCGAAGATTGCAAGGTAGCGTTGTGCAAGACTGAAATGAAGTATCAGATAATGTTCTACATTCCTCGGAACAATTCAGAGGTAGTCCCACAGCTTCATCCTTACTTTCAACACAAGAATCATCATAAAGGATTTGAGGCTCACTATTTGAAATTGGTTTGAAGCCAACAGGCCTCTTGCTATACTTTAACATATAGCGATCTGGCTTCCCATTGCATCTTCCGTCATGGAACACAGTAGCATTTCCATCATAAGTCAATTGACTTTGGTATCTAGTGTCATCTAAATCATACTCCAACTTAACTTGTTTCTGGCAAGTCTGAGACTCAACAATCCAATTATTGTCATCACCAAGATTGCAGTCTCCAACAATCGCTCCACCGTTTACCCGACATTCCTTTTCCTTTTTACACCTCCTTGTATAATACGCCAACCCGTCCTGCTTTAAATTACCCAAACAAATATGAGAACTACTATCTAAAGGGCTTACATAAACTGGTTCTGAAACAGTTGCATCAACGTTCTCATTTAACTTATTATTAGGGGCAGTAACACTAGGATGTGAACTCACCCTTGAGCCAGATGATCTAACCGATAAATCACCATTGCAGTTGCGTATTCTTGGAACGGGCAAACGGCTCGAATTCAACAAGCAGAAGTTCTTTGAAATCCTTGGTGAACTATTCATCGCACGATGCAATTGAAATGCCAATTCTGCATCATCAACAACCACAGTAGCACCATTGTCATCTTTCTTCACAACTAATTCCAACGCACTGTTCGCCAATTCCACAGCCTTTCTGGCTACCATAGCTTTTCTCAAAGCATTCTCTTTAGCTTTAGCTACAACCGCAGTTTTCTTCTTCACCACGCTCTTGGCATCAATCACCACATCCTCCAGCGACTTAGAAACCCTAGAATTGTTCCTCCTCTTATAAACCCTATTCGAATTCGCAAGCAATTTCGGCACCCAACAGTCAACACAAACAGAAAAGCCTAATTCTAAACAACAATAGGAAGACCACCGGTACTTTGCAACACACTCCCTGTGAATGCAGCGTTCGCAGTCCCGGCATCGATAGCAGTCCGAATCGGCCTTCGAGAAGCAATAGGAGCACAATTCAGCTGACTCAACTCGCATAATGCATTTTTTACAGAGGAGGACGATCCGCCAAACACTGTCTAGGGTTTGGAGCTTGTTCTTGGGGTTGGAGGTATTGATGTGGAGTCCACAGCAGTGGCAATCGGAGAAATTGGGGAGGTCTCTGGTCTTCTTTTGGAATCGCTCTGAAGATGAGTCGGATGAGAGAGATGAATCGGAGGAGGTTGAGCACTGTTTGGGGTTGTGGTTGGGGTTGGGATTGGGATTGGAGAGAAGGCGCTTCCGAGAAGGCGATTCGGGAGGTGGAGAAGGAGAAGGTAGGGTTTTGATGGGGTTTATGGGTTGGGGTTGTGGTGAATTGTCTCTCATCGTCAATGGTGTTTGTGGGGTTTGCAGAGAGAGTTTCTAGGGTTTTGGCAGAGACGTTGTTTCTTTGCTCTGTTTTTATTAGGGTTTAGAAAAATAAACCGTTGGTAGTTTCTTCTACATTGAATTTTAACTAACGCTGCATTTTATTTGGACTTTTATTTTTATTTTTATGTTAAGTTACAATACTTATCAATGTTAGGGATTGTTTGGAATGTTTTAAATAAATGTATTTTTTGATTTTTTTATGAAATATGGGTTGGGTTTGAAGTGATGTAGTAGAGAGGTGATGTGACTTAAGTAAGATGATTTGACTTAAATAAGATAGTGACTTTTTGACTTTTTAACTTTTTTTGAAGATGTCAAACTTAGCCTTATTATACTCCATCGTTGTCACTGGAACTCAAAATGAATCCAATTGTTCGCAAATTTCTAGTTTGGCTCAATTCAAAGCTAACAAATAAATTTCAGATAGATTTAAATTTTTTTTTTTAATAAATGAGTCGACCTCAAATTTAAATAAAATCAATTCATTTATTTTTTATTTAATTATAAAATAAAATGTTATTTATGTAATAAATAATAATTAAAAAAAATATTTAGTCATCGAGTCGAGTTTGGCTTGATTCCTTTACCATCTTAGTTGTCACTACCATCACCATAACTATTGTTACCAATGCCATCTTGCTACCACCTCCATTATGTTGCCAACACCACCACTTGCTCCCCTACTACAACTACCATTAATTGTTGCCACCACTATCACTCCTAATTACTATGCAATTGAAAAAAATTTAGACTTGGAAAAGATATTTTTGAATTCAATATGATTTTGAGCAAAAATTGAAAAGTTCAAATTAAATTTGGATTGAGTTTGAACAAAAACACTAACAGGCTAAGCTACTGAAGTCTAAATTGTATGTATATATAAATTATTAACCATAGAATAATACTAAAATAATTTAAATTGTTAAATTATATTGACTATATAGTATATACAAATAACAACACAAAACATTACAAGTTTTTTTTTTCCACTCAAATTATAAAGACCACAGTAGAGCCACATCAGTACTTCCATTCTCATCTCCCCTCATAGTCTCTCACATCATAAAATTATTAATAGAGTTTAATTTTAACAAATTAATCAAACTAATATCCCAAAAAATCAAAATTTTGGGCAAATTTGAGCAATTCAAGCCTACCTCGGGTCGATTTTCGACAAACAATTTTAAATTGCAAATCGAGCTCGAACAACTCTTAGCACAAGTCAAGTTGAATCTAAACAGTCTCTTAACCGGCCCAACCTATCCAATTGCATCCCTACCACCACTACCATTCTCTATCACTATCGATATCTCTCACCCATAAAAAATGTAACTCTTCAATCTATTTTAATCATTTTTGTTCTTTAGTCTTGTTTGAACTGTTGCGATACAAGCCTGTTGATATTTATGATACCAGAGAAATAACGGGAAGACGAGGCTGTGCTTGTTTTCATCTTTGCAGGAGTTGATGTTCGAATCCATGGGGCTTCAACTGATCTGCAGCTTCATATGGCACTACAAACGTGAATTTTTCTTTGAAGCCTTAAGACAAGATGATGTTGATGGCATTGATTTCCCATGCGAGCTTTGCAAGGAAAAGTTGTTTGCAGTCTTGCCCTTGTGTTTCTTGTTGTGGCTGTTTGTGTTTCTTTTTGTCTTTTATCTATCATGTAATTAAATTAAATGATGCTCTTTTCTTTACCCAGAAAAAAAAAGCCCGACCTATAACACGAAGTTCCTGTCAAAATAATGTTTGATGAGAAAGTACACCATTACTCATCTCTGGAGACTCTTCTCAAAACTTAAACTCACGCTACCAGGAACACCAAAGTTTAAGCCCACGAGTGAAAATACTAAATACTAATAACAGGGCTGCAAATTTGAACAATCAAATGCAACCTAAATTGCAGTAGATTTGGGCAATCCAAAATTACCAACCATGGAAAGTATCAAAGAAAATCTCTAATCCACAAGCTCTCTATTATTAACTTCACTCAAGGTCTACATTATTCCACACACACACACACACACACACACACAAAGTCCATATAGCTGATGAAAAATACTGAACTGACATCAAAAGTTTATGGTGAAGACACAATCAATGAGATGTCAGGTTGAACAAAAGCGCGACATGATGTTAATTACCACAAAGCTATCCCACCCATTACTTCAGTTTTGAAAATAGCTTGGGTGCAACCTGTGTTCCAGAGTGGTCTCAGTACACATCAAAGATGACAAATAATAAACAAATTTTTATTACCTAAAAAACAAATTTTACTTGCATTAAAATTTAACAAGAAAAGGAGGCTTACACATTTGTCAATACAAGCCCAATAATCAAAATATTGTCCAGTGCAGTGCTTGTGCCCAGTTTCATCATTTTGAATCCTTTTAACACATGCCTGTAGAAAATGAGACAGTTTCAGATTAGTAACGGACTTCATTAGTGCTCTGCCCAGTATACATATCTTTGTAAACCCATTAGCAAACATGGGCTGCAAATGAAAGGAGCTGCTAATAAAAAATACAGGCTTGAATCATTACAAAAAACAGTACATTCAACAATTAAACAAGACAATCTCAAGTTTCAAGCTGAACTGCCTAACAAGCTTGGCTTAAACAACACCACACTCGGCTTGATTGGCTTGTCATGGCCGAGGTAGGTGATACCCAATAGTAGTGACATATCTCTATGAGATCCTTGACCTCTCTCCACCACCAAAAGCCCGATCCACCACCGCCACCATCATCGTCAACAGAGATGTTGACGGACTTCCAATCAAAGGTAGGACTTCTTTGGCCTGTCATCCTTCATCACAAATCCACCACCACGTCCAACTCTTTTTGTTTTATATTATATTTGTTGAGCTCCTATGGTTTTACTTTGTTATTACTTATCGTATACAAACTCATTATTTTGAACACTACCTCAAATTCATATATCATACATCTCAAGCCTCTAATTATGACCTCATTTCAATAGATGAGCACATTGAATTGAAGCCATCAACTGGAATACTTTTCAAATAAACATAAATGTGAGTGAAGGCAACAGTGAGAAAACTGGTAACTTGTGGGAGATAGAGCAATGTATTATAATTAATGGTCACAATAACTGTTCTCCCTACAGCTAATTTTGCACCGCAAACACATGCACACACATGGACTGTATATCTAATAGCACTAACGTTGATTTTTAAGAATACAACAGTTGTTATAAATATTGTACAGGTGCAGGCAATGGACTTTTTGTTAATTCGGATGGAAAATGTGACTGCCTTTTAAGTCCGCAAATTACTAGGGGTTGAGTGGTTATTTCCAAGTGGCAAGGGGTTTATGTGCACATAACCTATACTACAAGAGTAAAATGCAGGTTTTAGTTCAGAAGAGCTACGAAGCACAACTTCTAATGGGAGTCGTATTCGTATGAGATACCGATACTCCTTGCGTATTCATGGATATGTGTCCAACACTTTCTAAATATATCCATAATTTTCTTTAATTTTGAGAAGTATTAGATGCTTTTCAGATACTCTTTCTAAGTCAAGTATCCGAACTATTATGATATTGAAATAGAAATAATTCTTGCATAGCATTAGAGAATAATTGTTAGGAAAAAAGAAAGAATAATTTTTCAATACTTTGTTTACTTCTTTGGGGGGGGGGGGGGGGGGGGGGGGGGAACAAAGAAAATATTAAGATTCAAGTAGTATCTTACTTCTTCAGAATTTAATGAATTGACGAATCCTTGATGTACCATACATGCACCCCATATCCATATCCATATTTTATAGAAAGTAAAGGATAGATAAGAAAATATAACAATACTAAATCAGATTTCTACAATTTAACAAGCAAATAATTAGTTTAACACTTATATCTATATATAAACACTTTTAAGAGTTTAACATAAGGAATCTGGATCCTTAGAGTGATTTTTCGCAGAGTGATCATAGAGTGATTTTTTGAATGGCTGAGATTTAATTCTACAAAAGTTGATGGTATAATAATATTGATAATCACTTGAAAAAAAATCTCAACCATACAAAAAATACTCTTAAGATTACGAAAAATCACTCTTGAGGATCCTCACTCTAAGATAAGACCGACTAAAAATTAAAAAGTAGACTAGCTAGTGGCTCTTCAACTAATACCTAATTCCCATAGAATAGTTTCTCACAATTCTTTGTGCTTATGTATAATACATAATACAATGCTGAAAATTATATATATATATATTTTTACGAACATTTCCTATCCGTATCCCTATCCTACTTTTTTAGATTTTGTCATATCTCCTTATTCATATCGTAACCGTATTCCATTCCATATCCATGTTACATATATAATAAGGGAAGAAGATGAAGTGTTGTTAACAAAAGTTTGTGATGCACTTTAGTACACAAACTATTGGAGGGATTGTGCACATGGCCTATACCATGGGGAGTAGAGTAAAATTTCCCCTAACTATTATTCACAGAGAATTCTCAAATAACCTTCACATTAGTTGCAATAACTAAGGAACTTCAACAACAGTGATGTAGAACTATATATTTGTGAACTTCACACCAAGTTGACATTAGCATAAGTATAAAGCAATACATAAGTAAATGCCATGAAGGCGTGAATATGAAACGAGTACATTGTCCTGTACATGTTTACTAAAGTTTATTTGTTTTACTTTGTCATGTACAAATAATCTACTTATCATTGCTAACACTTTCTTGAAATATCCAAGCATTCTAAACTTTGAGATGATGACTTCATAAATATGTTTATACACATTAAATCTATGCAACCTCTTTTTTTTTTTTACTTTTTCTAACCATATAAAATTTTTCAGCAAAACTTTGCAGCAATAATAAAATGATGAACCAAGTATATGCAGCTCAAATGACTTTTAATCCAGACAGAGGAGCTAGATAGTAAAAGAAAGGTATTATAACAAGTAAGGAACTTCAAAGATAGTGAAGTACAAATGCATATCTTTGAACTTTAAAAATGAAAAATTTTCAATTCCACAGTGAGCAAAACACCTGATATTCAAGTAAAGGTTTCACACACTTAGGCTTGCAAGACTCTTCGTAGTACTTCTTCGGATCAACAAGTTCCTCGTCCGCCCTAACATAAAGGAAAATTTGTTAACTCCACTTCAGCTGATACAAGAAACATAATAAATGAGAAGCTAAACAATCAAAGGAAAACTGTACATGGATTCTGTGGATAGTTATAGGTTAAAGAACTTTTTTGCATCATAAAAAAAAAAAAAAACCAGATCAGCTATAGTTTTAAGTTTAAGCCATGCAAACAAGCATTTACTAGTAAATATCTATTTTTTCGTTCTTTAATAAGCAAAATCCTTTAGTTTGAGAAACACTGCTTCACATGCTTGCCTCAGTTGCTTTGCAAGCTTGCTTGTCAGCTTGCTTTGCTCTAAGTTGACCTCTTGTATTGAAAAAAATAAATAAATAAAATACCAAATTGGTGCAATCTTTGAACGCAAGAGTATACTATGCAAAACCAAAGCTCATCTGCAAAGCTTACCTCTCCTATAAAATCATTAAACAGAGGAGGATTCTTTCCTAGTATCTATCTATGTGTACAGTTTGGAATATGAAAGAAACTTGCAGCCAAAAACTATTGAAGAATCAGATAAATGTAGAAGTTTCATGGTATTAACACTAGTATGTCACAAACATGAATACCCAAGAATGAAGAACTTCATGTATACCCCAAAAAAACCACTTTTCAACCTATCAGTTAGTGGATTCGAGCATTTTCATTTGTGCTCCAATTTCGCACTCCTTACTTACAACCTCATACAACACTCACATTTCTCTTGCAATGGAACCTCAACTTTCCATATCTATAAGCTAGGCCTAGGAGTCCTGCATCCAAATCCGAGCTCTTGAGAAACTCAACCTTTTCAATTTAAAGTAACAATTGTTATATTGAGAAAAGGGACTTAAAATACAATCACATTGCAATTGTAATTATGCAACAAATTCCAGTAAAATAAGTACAAGCCCACTTGTCGAGTGCAAAAATTTCAGCACACAATTACTAAGGTTTTCAAGGCTACATCAGTACCTAATCCCATTTCACTATCCATTTTCAGCTAAGTGAACTCCGAGAAAGACAAAAATTGCCACCTATTACCCATATGGTTCATGGTGATAATTCTACAAAGAGACACTTGCCCGCAATATATGTTCCTATTTTCTTTGATAACAGAGCTATGAAAGGAGATGAACTTTAATAAGGGTTTGTTTGTGTTGACGTAAAATGTTTTCCTCAAAAATATTTTACGTATTTTCTATTGTTTGGTTGAACAAATAGTGAGTAAAATATTTTTCGTTATAGTCCCCAGAATGACTTACATTAAAAATTCCGTTAGCCAAATTTTAGAAAGTTCACTTCCATCTTGGCCCTTTTAGCACATTGATCTGTGCAAAGGTGAAACAGTAGCTCTTCATTGGCTTCTACCCAATGCATATAATAGAAAGTTTTTGTTTCAAAGTGTCAATCAAACACCGGAAAATAAAAAAGTAAAATATTCTTTTTGTGCAAAATCAATTTACATAAAAAATATTTTTGGGTGTGAAGTATTTTACGTTGAAACAAATTGAGCCTAAATTACAACTGACTTTACGGAGCTTATTTGCTTGCATAAAATTCCGAAAGAAAGAGTACATTAAGGCCATGTTTGTGTCGATGCAAAATATTTTTCATAAAAAAAAATATTTTTCTTGTAAATTGATTTTACACAACAGAAACTTTTTTTTTTTTTTTTTTTTTTTTTAGCGTTTGATTGATACTTGAAACAAAAACATTTTATTGCCAAAAAGAGAAATTTTACTTCAATAAAGTGTCATTTATAACTTTTTTAGTGAGCTAAGATACTTATTTGAAAATGTTATGTGTTAAAAAGGCAGTGAGTGAAAGTCAAATGTGTAAAAATTAGCCTACATAATTTTTAAAGGTAAGTCATTTTTTGAAAAATGATGCAAAAATATTTTTCTTAAAAATATTTTACTTACTTTTTGTTCAACCATACAAGGAAGAATGAATAAAATATTTTTGACATAAACATTTTACTACAAAACAAACGAGCCAAAAATATAAAAACAAAACAAAACAATGAAGAAATGTTAATGGTTCAATTAAATAAACAAAGAAACGTAATACCCACATAGCAAGAAATCGAACAGAAAACGATCAGCAAAATTCAATAGAGCTCGCTGGAATCACCTGAAAACAATAAAATTCTCTAAATTTCACATAAAACTAGCAGAGATAACGCAACATTATTAATATTATAAACGAAGTTCTTCGTATTTCCAATCCACAGTAAATTTAATCGACTCCATGAAACCATACTAAGCTACGAATCATGGACAGCCCTAGTTTTCAAATAGAGAAAATTTGTGGAACAAAAGATGGATCTGGATAAAGAAATGCGAAATAGATAGGTCCAATTGGAGATTAACAAGAAATTGAGTTTACCTTTCTGCAATTTTTAAGCTGCGATCGCAGAGCAGAGTATGAGAGAGAAGACGAAGCTCGAGCTTTGGATTGGTGATCTCGCTGTGCAGCCATGGAAAATGCTAGAAGTCTGGAATCAATTGGGCCGAATCAATCTTGGGCATAGCCTGTTTATTGGGCCCAATATAGTGTGGGCTTTAAATGGGCTGATTGAACTCAAGGTCGACCTCATACGGACCCGGCCCACCTCAGTAAGGCACATCTGGGCCTACTTTTTTCGCTATGGATCGATCGCATTCCGGACCATGATGCAGACAAGTCTAGCTCGACGTTATATGGACCAGACTGAGGCCCCTTTGGGCCCAGTTATTTTACTTTAAAAAAAAAACTCAAAATTTAAAAATCTAGATCAAACATACTAAAGAAAAAAAAAGAAGAAGTGATTTTATTGAAAAAATGCAGGATATTTTTTAGTGGACTTTTACAAATTTGATTCAATTGTATTTTATATTTTAAAATTAGGATCATTTTTTTTTGTTTTTACACAAATTTGATCTATATATATTTTTAAAAGCAAACTTCTAATTTAGAAACACTTGAAAGTGAAGAAAAAAATTAAGAAAAAATCTAAAAATTAAAAAAGGAAAAACCCAAATAAGGTTGAGGCCAAACAGACCTTATGAGTAATAATGTTTAATTGATTGGATACAAACAATGGCGTATGTGAAAGGTTAGCTATGCATAGTAGAGTGGGGATCAAATTAGAGATCACGTGAAAGTAGTGGGGCAATGACTTTTTTACTAGTATCTAATTTATATGTTATTTTTTACTAGTATCTAATTAGAGATCGCATCGGATTTAATTTATATGTTATTTTTTATAATTGATGTAACGAAAATAAGAGAAAAGATACTACACTTGAAGCTTGAACCCAAATATTACATCTGATAAAGAAATGTCAATATTGCATCGAATTTAATTAGGAATAAAAAGTCTACACGTATATCTATCTAGATGCAAAAATAAAATAAAATTTTTATAGGAAAAAAAGAAGGAGAAGAAATCACTCATTAGGAACATATATATAAAATTTTTGTTTGAATACCGAATAGCAAAAATAGTTTTTTTTTATGAATGTCTATTCATTTTTTCTCATTCTTCTGACGCACACAAAAAAAAAAAAAAAATCACTTCATTTTCTTTTATTATATATATATATTTTTATTTCTTATTATTTTATCTTTTTCTTTCCACAAATCCAAGGAGAAATCAATTATTCAATTGCTATTAGAACTATCAAAAAAAAAAAAAGTTAATTATTCAATATTCAATTGGTAATAATCACAATAATGCAATATGTATAGATTAGCTTTCAATTTAAGTTAAGAAAAGACTGACCTACACCACACGATTGTGGGCCCAGTCCAACTCCTAGGCCCAAACTAAAAGCAAACTTTTCAAGACGTGGTCGGCACTCAGCATGACGCTCCCAATCACCAAGGATCCTCTAGAGTATTTTTTTTTAAAAGTTTTTTAAAGTAGTGTATTGTGTGGTTGAGATTTAATGCTAAAAAATTAATGTGACTTATTATTAAATCTCAACCACACAATGCACCACTCTAAGAAATTTTAGAAAAAAAAAACTCTAGAGGATCATTGCTCTTGTCCAATGACAGCCCACAATGCTGACGTGGATTTTTTAATAAAAAAACCAAATCTAGACTGGACCCTGTCACCAGACTTGGTTGGATTCCACTAAGCCATCAAATTTTCTCGAGAAAATAAGAAAGTGGGAAATTTTCCCCTTTAGTCACTGTAAAATTCCGGATTCATTTTCTTATCTTTGCTTGCCTTTTTCTCGGCACCCAAACAGATCACATGCCATTTACAACTCATTTCATTTGCATTCTACTTTAATTTAGCTTTTTCTAGTTCCAGCGAAGCCACACACCCAATATATATATGTGTCGTTAAATAATGTCATGATAAATTCATTATTATTATTTAATATGACAACCTAGTCATAAAATTTAAATTTAATTTTTTTGACACAATGGTCTTAAATTCTATTTTTTTAGTCAAAGGACAATAATAATGTAAAAAAAAATCATATTACACATATTTATTTGTTTATATGTTTATCTATCTATTTATATCTATTTATCCATTGTTGTCAATTTTTTTTTTGTTAAGTCATCGATATCAATAGACAATAGAGACAATAAGTGTCAATTAATAGTATTTGAGAAGTAATGATAGAAAAATGACAATGGTAAAGATGAGTAGGGAAAGTCTTTTAAAACAATGTTTTGTATTTCTCACTAATATATTTTATTAATTACGCCATTATTATCAATATAAATCAATAATTCAACTTAATGTCATATATATTTATAAAAATGGACTTTTCAAATAATTATTTTAAAGTTATCAATAGTTGAACACATTGGTAGCCATGGTGACTGACAATGGTGGTTTGGCCGCGAACACTCCATAATAACGACAGACAAGTAGCTAGGTGTTGTGGATAAATAGGTATATATATAGAGTAATATGATATTTTAAATTATTATTATATTTTTTGTTATAAAAATAAAATAAAATTTTGGACAATTGATTAAAAAAAAAATTAATTTGAATTTATGATGTGAGTAGCATTTGTTTTTTTGAGCAATGTGAGTAGCATTTGTTAAAATCATTCATCATAATTTTTAGGGCAAATTACAAATACTCCCATCGAGATTTGGTGAAAATACAGATTTCCATTGAGGTTTGAAAAATTACATCCCGCCCCTTGAGGTTTATATTTTTATAAAAAATATCCACTGAGGTTTTTATTTTCATACAGATTCTCCCCTAATTTGTTATGCAAATTTGACTCTCAGGGGGCAATTTATAATTTCTCAAACCTCAGGGGAAATATGTATTTTCACCAAACCTCGAGGGGAGTGTTTGTAATTTGCCCTAATTTTTATAACACTTAGAGCATCTCTGACGGTAGTAGGTATTTTACCTATCTAAATATTACTATAAAGTATATATTTTATTTTGCCTATCAACTGCTTTATATTTTTACTTTAACCATGCTCTTTATTTTAGCTATTTATCTAAATACTATTAATTTTATAAAATGTCACGTCAATAACAAAGATGGAGGGAAATAATCCTAATGATTGAATACATTTTGCCTAGCGTTGAAGGGCTAGCTACATGTAGCTAGTGAGGCCTTGTTTGGGAAGACTAAATAAGGGCACTTTTTGTCTTTTTTGACTAAAAAATTGAGGTTGAAAATATGGATGTTTGGGTTAACTTTTTGATTTTTTATGGAAAAATGTGTAATAAAAAATTGTGAAAATTGGTTTTTAGAGGAAAATTTGAATTGGGAGTTGTGCAACCGTAATTGTTGACTTTTGGTGAATAGTGTTAACTTTTTAACTTTTTGAGTAACTTTTTGACTTTTTGGATTATTTTGCACTACCCAAACAAGGCCTGAATATGAGTTGAGCCAAAATGCCTAATCATATGCCTAGTGCATTGGAATTGAAAAAAGTGAATCACACTAGGCATTTTAACTAATAAGTATTATATGCCTAGTGCATTAGAGATGCTCTTAGAAAAAGCCAAAAAAAAAAAAATAAATAAATAAATAAATTTATTTTATTTTAAATAGTATTAATTAGGTAAAAATGTTCGTCCCGTATATATACCCAGCCACAACTAGCTCTTCTTCATCTTTAGCATTCCCAGCAAAAAACCCTCTTTAGTGAGAGGGAAACAGTGAGCTTAGCCCTCGGACTCCTTGTCTCACCGGAGGTACTCGATCTCTTTATTTCTGTTCGATTCTCGGGAAAATTCACACTTTCCTTGACCTTTTCATATCCATCTCTCTTTTTTCTTTCCTTGATGATAGATTAAGATCGATAAAGCCTTCTTTTTTTCTTTTATTTATAAATTTTGTTGGTGATAAGAAGATTTTATAGTGATCTTTGTCTATTTATCTGGTTTAACTCAAAATTATAATTTACTTTGCGCTAAAGTTATATAGACTGTTATGGAAAATTAGTGAGAAAATAAAAACAAAACATGGAAAGTCTATTAACAGCTAATAAAGAATTCAAAGTTTTTCTCTTTAAATTTCAAGTTTTCAAATCTGGGGAAAGAATTTGAAACTTGGAATCTTATGACAGGTTGGGTGGGCCTCTGTTGGATTCAAATATTCTTCTTTTTCTCCCAACTTGTAATATGCCAGTTTCTATTCATATTATTTTGATTCATGCTAACAGAATATATATATCTATATATTTTCAACTTTTTGTTGAAGATCAGTATTGGGTTTACTTGATTGTGGTCATTAGGTAAGGATCTAGTGTTTGATACTTGTCATGTGGAGTTGGATTTGTGATGTAGTTCCTGAACCTTGAAATACTTTGTTTAGTATATGGTTGTTCAAGTTCAAGTTCAAGTTCAACTTTTTGATTTTCTAGATAAAAAATAGCATCTTGATGAAATGGTTAGAAGCACAATCTTGTTCCTTGCAGTTCTGTGCTTGTATTTTAGGATTGAATAGAAGTGCATTAAAACTAATATTTGCATATAGTTTGTAAATTGTAGCTACTACATGGTATGCAGTTCTGCCCTATATTTTAAAACAAGAAATGACCACCATTTTTGTTTTAAACTCGAAAGTGTCCTCGCTCTATCAGTTCTTGTAATGATCTTTCCACATGAATTAGTGGGTGAAAAATACTTCCCTTTTGGAAGGTGCCATTATTCAAGATTGATGTGACAAGGGCACTTTAGAAGGTAATGTGATAATGGTGATTACTTTTGTTTTGCTGTGAATGGACCAGACACTAAACAAAAAAGAAGGGAAACAAAAAAACGATGAAAAGGAATGGGTTATGACTCATGATATCCATGTTGTATAGCTGATTTACACAATAATTCTATACCTATTGACGTTGGACTTCTTTTTAACTTTGAAATAAAATGATCGTTTTTTTCTCATTAATTTCAAAAGTATCATTTCTACATCGGTTTTGGTAGTGATATTTTTGCATAAATCAGCGATGTGAATAGTACTTTTTTTGGGGTAAGGATGTGCTATTTTTGAAGATTTGATTATGTCCATCAAAACTGATCCGGTAAAGACACTTTTGAAATTAAAGAGACAATGATGATCACTTTTGGTTTAAAGTCAAAGGGATGGGTTGTGAGCCATGTTATCCTTGATGTATAAGTGTGCTCTTTTTGTTACAAACCTTGTGTGTTAGTTATTATTCTTGATTTTTGGACATTATTTATTTTCTATGTCTCGGGCTTCATTTTTATTAGTTATTACTCTCGATATTTAAGTGTCTCATGGTACTTGGACAATATTATGTATTAGTTTCTCATGGTAGTTTCTTTCATATGACACCATCTTCTTGGTACAAGGTATAAAAGATGGCAGACGCTGAGGAAATTCAGCCTCTTGTCTGTGACAATGGAACCGGAATGGTCAAGGTTGGTTAGTTTTCTTACATTTAAAGTTGTCTGTTTGTTTTATTGTTGATCAACTGTTCTATGTAAATGGACATTTCAGGATATCTCAAATAATTTTGTTTGTTTTTTAAATATTGGATAGGGAGATCTTCCTAAATCCCTGCAAATTCTATGGGAAAAGAAATATATTGATTCTATGTAATACAGCACAACATAACCGAAGTTGCTATTGACATTTACATTACATTTGCTGCTTTTCTTTTAATTACAAAAATGCCAATGTCTTCCTTCTGCATGCATCTACAGGCTGGATTTGCAGGTGACGATGCTCCCCGAGCTGTGTTCCCCAGTATTGTAGGCCGACCTCGACACACTGGTGTCATGGTAGGCATGGGTCAAAAGGATGCTTACGTTGGTGATGAAGCTCAGTCAAAAAGAGGTATCCTCACCTTGAAATACCCAATTGAACATGGCATTGTCAGCAATTGGGATGACATGGAGAAGATCTGGCATCATACGTTCTATAATGAACTCCGTGTGGCCCCTGAAGAGCATCCAGTACTTCTTACAGAAGCACCCCTGAACCCCAAGGCAAATAGGGAGAAGATGACTCAAATTATGTTTGAGACCTTCAATGTGCCTGCCATGTATGTTGCTATCCAGGCAGTTCTGTCTCTTTATGCCAGTGGTCGGACAACAGGTTTGTATTAATATTTTTGTGCTTATTTGTTTTCTGGATTTTTTCTTCTCTTCTCATGACTTATTGTTAGGTGTATGGAAAAACTTGATTGCACTTGTTTATTACTTGGAATGGATTATTTTGCACTATTTGGCATTGTGTCATGTTATTAAATCGGGTGATAACTTCAAAATACTGAAGCCAAATGAGGAGTTGTTTTTTTGGAATCTTTTTGAGCTGTAAGTAGAGAAGTGTAATTTATGGTGTCATTCTGTTAAAATTGGAAAAAAATTAGGAACTATTTACTATGTTGAGATACTAGGGGATTATTTAGTAAATTTTAGGGTTGTACATGATTTTGGTTAACGGGACTGGTACTGAGAAAAACTTTTGTATGACGCCTTCACATTACCTACATATACAGGAAATATTTGTCCAAAGAACATGATGATAGTATGAGTTTTTTTTTTTTTCTTTTAATTTTTTTTTTATATATATATTTTAATTAATTTATTTATTTTAACTCCTTTTAGTAATCTTCTCCTTACAATGGTTTGCTCACTAACTGAATTTTCGGGATATACGAAAAGGTATTGTCTTGGATTCTGGTGATGGTGTTAGCCATACAGTCCCAATTTATGAAGGTTATGCCCTCCCACATGCGATCCTTCGATTGGACCTTGCTGGTCGTGATCTAACAGATGCATTGATGAAGATCCTCACTGAGCGAGGGTACACTTTCACCACAACGGCTGAACGGGAAATTGTCCGTGACATGAAAGAGAAACTTGCTTATGTTGCCCTTGATTATGAGCAGGAGTTGGAAACTGCCAAGAGCAGCTCTTCAGTGGAGAAAAGCTATGAATTGCCAGATGGGCAAGTGATCACTATTGGAGCAGAGAGATTTCGCTGCCCAGAAGTTCTCTTCCAGCCATCACTCATTGGAATGGAAGCGGCCGGAATCCATGAAACCACTTACAACTCCATCATGAAGTGTGATGTCGATATCAGGAAGGATCTCTATGGAAACATTGTGCTTAGTGGTGGATCAACTATGTTCCCTGGAATTGCTGACCGGATGAGTAAGGAAATCACTGCCCTGGCTCCTAGCAGCATGAAGATCAAAGTGGTGGCCCCTCCTGAGAGAAAGTACAGTGTCTGGATTGGAGGCTCAATCCTAGCATCTCTCAGCACCTTCCAGCAGGTAATTTCTGTCTTCAACAGTGTGTGTGTGTGTGTGTGTGTGTGTGAGAGAGAGAGAGAGAGAGAGAGAGAGAGAGAGATGTAATAGCTTAAAAAGATATGGAAAAGAAGTTTTAGAATCTCATAGTGATATTGGTTAAATGATTCTTTAGACTTAATCCTTATTATGGTTGGGTCACTCACTTATGCTCACAACATGTTGCAGATGTGGATATCCAAGGGTGAATATGACGAATCTGGTCCAGCTATCGTTCATCGGAAGTGCTTTTGAGCTAGGTGAATACGAGATTGGTGATATGGCCCTCATTGTATTCGTCTTGCAAGGTCCTGTGTGGCTTGTCTTGTGTCATATGTGAGTTTAAGTTTGGTCTAGTTTTGAAGCTTGGGTTATTGATAGAGGTGCTTGCAATTGTTATAGTTTGGACTACCAAAAAATTGCATTTTAAGTAGGTCATACGAGCCAACCCATGATTGGCAGTGGGTGGCTGGAGATGGATCTTAGTAAACCTGTTTGCATGTTTTACAGTCTCTTATGTTTCAGACATGGCTTTTTTAGGCCCTTTGTCATAGGAGATGAGGCAAGTTTTATCCTCCTTTTTCTCCCGTATATAGGATTGGAAGTTCTTCTTGTTGATATGTATTTTCGGTATGGGATTGATATGCTCTTGGCCAAGATCCGACTGATTTTCACCAGAATAAGTAGTGAATTGATTTTATTGTGTGCTTAATCAGGTTACCAAGGTTTATGTATATCATGGTTGATGGTGGTGTGGGTGATGTTTCTAGGGCAGAGGTTTTTTTTTCTTTTGAGTGATTGATGAATGAAATTCGCTCCCTGCCCTAAAACAATATTTGGTCATCGAACATTTTGGCTGCCTGAAACAGTTAAATGAGCATTTGTTAGTTTGTTCAGTCATTGATTGTTGGCTGCCTGAAACATGCTATTACTCTTTGAGAAGGGCACAGTTTATAAAATTTGAACTGTATTTGCGAGTTGCAGAGTCAAAATCATAGTGGGACTTTTGTTTCAAATTTGCTCAGATTTCCTTCTTTCCAATCGTTGTTTAAGTTTTTGGGTCTACATTGATGAAAGGTTTTATGGTATTCTTTTTCTCATCTTAATTTCTATAAGAACTAGTGATCTAATATGATGGGTAATTGATTTGCCTTAAAAAAAGATATGAAATCCTAGGCCTATTCCTTCTATTTAGGGTTAGTTAATCTTGTCAAAACTCTTGTATTTTATTAAAAGATTAAGGTTGTGTTTGGGTTAAGAATTTGAGAAGGAATTTACAAAGGAAAAAGAAAAGAGAAAACAAAAGGAAAAAAAAAAATGGTTTTATTGTAGCAGTTTCTCCCTTTTTTTTTTTCCTTGCACTTCAAAAATTCTTAATGCAAAAACCCTTACACTGTGTTTGGATTGAGGGATTTGGAGAGAAAAGAAAAGAAATAGAGAGAAATGTATTTCTCTTCCTTGTTTGGTTATCTTAAGTGGAGAGAAATGGGGAGAAATAGAAAGAAATGGAGAGAAACTCATTTCTCTCATAACCCTTATTTTCAATCTTCCCAAAAATGGAGAGATTGGGAGAGAAAAGAAACCCACAAATGTTTATATTTCATAATACCAATTTTACCCCTATAAAAATAAAAGAAATAAAATGATTGAAAATATAAAAAGGTTATTTTGGTAATATAATATAAAATAATTTCTTTTCTTTTCTCTTAATGAAATCTAACCAAACAAGAAGGAGAGAAATCACAATCATTTCTTTTCTTTTATTTCTTACTTATCCAAACAAAAAGGAGAGAAATCACAATCATTTCTTTTCTTTTCTTTTCTCTAATTACTTAAGTAATCATTTCTTTTCTTTTCTCTCCTAAGTTACCAAACATAGCGTTAGAGTTCTAAAGGCCAACTTTGGGGAGGGGGATTAGATTAATAATTCGTGGGACACACCTAAACAATGCTTGGTTGGGGATATGAGTGAGGGGATTAACTATCCCCTTAGACTAGTAATTCCTTCCATTTGTAGGACTACCAATTCCATGAGGGGTTGGAATTAGAAATTGAGTGAGAAGATTAGTGAATTTTTAAGCAAAATTTATATTTTTTAAAACCAAAAATAAATAAATTATAATACTAAAAAAAATTAAAATTAAATATTAATTTTATATATTAATACTATCTATAATATTATTAATCCGGTGGTATACAAACAAATATTTTTTATCTTACATCTCTAACTTAATATCACCACACTAATAATCTCTCCACTCAATTTCACCGTACTTTTAATTTCCTTCATCCTATAAAACTAAACAATCGTGGCCTAAGTCGTATCCTCGACAAGACTGTTCCTTTTCAAAATTTAACCTCCTTTGTATTAAAAAAAAAAAAAACAAAAAAAAAAAAAAAATCTCTTGGGCATATTCTTATCTATGTTGGGTGGGAAGTGATGTTTCACTATCAACATCAACATATTCTCATCATCAATGCTTGATTTGAGACACTCCAATTTTTATTTTTATTTTTTGTTTGCAATTTGTGTCCCTGTCTTTTAAATTTTGATCCTTTATTTTTTTTTTTCTTAGCATAAAAATATCTTAAAAAAGTCCAGGAAATAGGCGCTTTTTTAAAGGTTTTATCCATTTATTAAGGTCAAGTTTGAAAAGATTAAATAAGTGTATTTTTTGACTTTTTATGAAATATGGATTAGATTTGAGTTGGGTTTGAAGTGATGTATTAGAGAGGTGATGTGACTTAAATAAGATGATGTGACTTAAATAAGATAGTGACTTTTTGACTTTTTGAATTTTTTTGAGGATGCCAAACTTGGCCTAAGTGAGAGTGTTTGAAAGTGTTGGTCAATCTTCACTGTATTTAAATAAATTAAATTCTGTTGTATACTAAATAACAATCAGAATAAAAAGAAATAAAAGAAATGAGAGAATTTTGTTTGATTACAAAAATCAAACTCAAAATAAAAATAAATAAATAAAAACAGATTTTATTTTGTTACAAAAACAAAATTAAAATCTGATTAAATAAACAAACAAAACAGAATACTAAATTAAACAACTTACTTGATTAATTTCTTTGAATAATTAACTGATTAAGTCCAGTGTTTGACACTATGTCCTTAAGACAGATTCGTCCTCTCCACGGTGCTTTCAGAATTTGGACGTCTATCTCCCATGATGAAATGATCTATCAACGAATAAAAGCAGCACTACAATTTATTCGTTCGTCGAACACACTAAGTGTTTATACTCTCTCTAAGAAGAAAATTATGCAGCAAAATGAAGATTAGAATTTGCAGAGGTGAAATACGAAATTTCTGAATGTAAAATATCAAATGAGGGTGGTCCTATTTATAGATGTAAAGGTGACTCTTGGTTTTGAATTGAACAGGTATGATACCTGTTGGTTTTGAATTCAAACAGATTTGAATCTATTGGGTTATAATTCAAACAGATAACAAAAACGGGAAGGGCCCTGTTTGGATGTACAGTAAAAAGCAGAGTAGTTTATTTCGGGAAGGGCCCTGTTTGGATGTACAGTAAAACCAAACCAGTTTATTTCCGGTTTAATTTGAATTCTGGATTTTATTTTATACAAAATAAAATTAAATTCAAATGTTTTTGGCCCAAAAAGATTAGTATTGGGCCGAACAAGCCCAACCCAACCTCACACAGGCCCAGCCCAGCCCAGCCCGCCCGACCGGACGGGCGACGGCGCGCGCGTGTGTGGTGATTTTTGGGTCCAATGGGTCTAGCCCATTTTGCCCATAACCTCTCCCTCTAAAACACTTGGGTACTCCTTGGGGCACACCCCAAGTACCAAATTCATGTCTTATAAACCCATTCAAAACTTCCCACCAAATCAATGTGGGACAAGCCTTATTCAATACCTTTAAGGATTTAACACCAAAACTCCATTTCCATGGAGCATACTTTGGCTTCAATTTCCTATTCACTTCATAATGGTTTTGAGCAACTAAATATACCACGTGAATCACAACACGGCATAGAACGCGTTACCACTTTGACCCGCGTAAATCGACGCACGGGGCCTACCTAAAAAATAGATTAAACTTAGGAAAAAATTCTGGTTTTATCTAGAATTTTATAACCATTTCCAACAATCCGCCACATGAATGGAATTTGATGACAATGGAAATGCAACAATATGCGGATTTTATCGAAAGAGTATAAGTCGAAAATATCTTGCATCAGGATAGGTAGCTTTCGGCCTTGAACCATCCCTAGTGATAATCTATCGGACTTACTGGCTAACCAATGGACGCGATGCCTTGAATTGTTCAGCCGTTTGTGTAAGCCAAGACAATAGATTTCACACAAAATATCTTCTAACACATCGTGGTTCTCACTGTTGTGTTCATTTCGGCCTTGAACGCTCCTGGTTTTCATGAGTGTTTCTAGAGAATGTAGCATCTTTCATTCTCATAGAACCAGCCCCAGTTCAACACTCATATAGATGATTCTTATTGTGAGTATCTCCTTATACTTGTCTTGATTTTCATGCCTTAATCAAGATATAAGTAATCATTAAAAGCAAAGCTTATCCGTATACCCCTGCATACAACAAATGTTGCAAATATCACTCTTACCATAGGAATGGGTAAGGAATTTTAATCCCTCGGTGATTTCTGGCGAGCCATACATAACTTAGTTGTCCCTTTGAACTTAGTTCTTGGGATCTCCAGTCATATAAGTAGGGTTACCATTATGACGACTCTTATGTAATAGGCTTTAATCCCATCCCCTTCGATAAACTATACACTAGCTCTTTTGTCAAACCTTTTGTTAATGGATTCGCAATATTCTCTTTAGATTTTATATAATCTATTGAGATTATCTCATTTGACAACAACTGTCTAACGGTATTATGTCGACGACGAATATGTCGTGACTTACCGTTATACATATGATTCTGTGCCCTGTCTATTGCAGATTGACTATCACAATGAATGCAAATAGCTGGCACAGGTTTTGGCCACATTGGAATGTCTTCTAAGAAGTGACGAAGCCATTCTGCTTCTTCTCCTGCTTTGTCTAAAGCAATGAACTCGGATTCCATTGTGGATCGTGCGATGCATGTTTGTTTCATAGATTTCCAAGAAACAGCAGTGCCTCCCAGAGTAAAGACATATCCACTTGTGGATTTTGAATCTTTAGTTTCCGATATCCAATTTGCATCACAATAACCTTCAAGTACTGCTGGATATCGAGTAAAGTTCAAACCATGATCACGGGTGAATCTTAGATATCTAAGAACCCGAATGATCGCTTTCCAATGGTCTTTTCCGGGGTTACTAGTGTACCTACTCAATTTACTGATAACGTAAGCTATATCAGGATGAGTACAATTCATTAGGTACATTAGGCTTCTAATAATTTAGGAGTATTGTAACTGAGACATTGCATCACCTTTATTTTTCGATAAATAAAGACTGATGTCTACAGGTGTTCTAGCTAAATTCAAATCATCCTTGATAAATTTATCAAGTATTTTCTCAATATAATGAGATTAAGATAATGCATATCCGTCAGATGTTTTAGTAATTTTCATTTCTAATATAACATCTGCGACCCCCATATCTTTCATATCAAATCTTTTGTTAAGCATTTGCTTAGTTGATTTGATCATGTTTTGACTGTTTCCAATGATAAGCATGTCATCCACATAAAGACAAACTATGACATATCCTTGGTCAGTGTTTTTAACATAGACACATTTGTCACATTCGTTTATCTTAAACCCATTAGTAAGCATTGCATGATCAAATTTTTCATGCCATTGCTTAGGTGCTTGTTTTAATCCATAAAGGGATTTTACAAGCCGACAAACTTTATTTTCTTGTCCTGATATTACAAACCCTTCGGGTTGCTCCATATAGATCTCTTCATTTAGATCGCCGTTTAAGAAAGCTGCCTTAACATCCATTTGATGTATTTCTAAATTAAACAACGCTGCTATAGAAATAAGCATGCGAATAGATGTTATTCTTGTCACAGGGGAATATGTGTCAAAATAGTCCAGACCTTCCTTTTGTCTGTAACCTTTAACTACAAGTCTTGCTTTATACTTGTCAATTGAACCATCTGCTTTTATTTTTCTCTTGAATATCCATTTATATCCAAGAGGTTTAGAACCTGATGGAAGATCCACCAATTCCCAAGTATGATTTTGCATAATAGATTCAATTTCATTATTAATAGCCTCTTTCCACAAAGGTGCTTCAGGACCTGTCATTGCTGCCTTAAAGCTTTGAGGTTCATTTTCTAACAAGTATGTCAGAAAATCTGGACCAAAGGATTTTGATGTTCTCGCTTTCTTACTTCTTCTTGGTTCATCATCAGTTAAATCCTGTTGGTTGAGACCATTACTAGTCTCATGTGTTTGATTGTCATTAGTCTCTTGACTTTGTGTACAATCATAAGTTCTTTTCTGTGAATTTAATTCCTGTCCTTTCTTGTAAGGAAAGACATGTTCAAAAAACACAGCATTTCTTGACTCTATAATAGTGTTCACATTTATATCAAGTATTTCTGATTTATAAGTCAGAAATCGATATGCACTACTATTCTGAGTATAACCAATAAACACACAATCTACTGTTTTTGGTCCAATCTTAGTCTTTTTAGGAACAGGAACTTCAACTTTTGCCAAATACCCCCACACTTTTAAGTATTTGTAGGAAGGTGGTTGACCTTTCCACAATTCATAAGGAGTGCTGTTGGTTTTCTTGTGGGCTATTCTATTAAGAACATAATTAGCAGACAATATTGCTTCCCCCCACAAGTTCTGTGGTAAACCTGAACTTAATAACATGGCATTCATCATTTCTTTTAGGGTTCTATTCTTCCTTTCAGCAATTCCATTTTGCTGTGGAGAATAAGGGGCTGTAGTTTGGTGAATAATGCCATGTTGTACACAAAATTCATTTAATGGTGCATCATATTTACCACCCCAATCACTTATAACCATTTTTATGGTTTTACCAAGTTGATTTTCAACTTCTGTTTTGTAGAGTTTAAACATTTCTAAGGCTTCATCTTTACTTCTAAGTAAATAAACATAACAATATCTTGTGCAATCATCGATACATGTTATGAAATACTTTTTGCCTCCTCTAGTTTGAATAAATTTTAGATCACATACATCAGTATAAATTAATTCTAGAGGTTCGGTTTTCCTTTCAATCGATTTAAATGGAGCCTTAGTTAGTTTTGCTTTTACACAAATTTCACATTTATGATTAGGATTAATTTCAAACTTTGGTATATAATCTAAACCAATTAATCTACGCAAAGCATCAAAATTCACATGACCTAATCTACCATGCCATAAATTCGACTCAAGAATATAAGCAAAAGATGTGTTATTCTTATTTATAGTAACTTTCGGTACAACTGTCATTATATTCAATTTAAAGAGACCATCACTTATGTATCCCTTACCAACATACATACCACACTTTGTTAATACAAATTTATCAGACTCAAAGACAAGCCTAAAACCATTTTTACTTAACAAAGAACCAGAAACTAAATTCTTCCGGATGTCAGGTACATGCAGTACGTTGTTGAGGGTTAGTTCTTTCCCTGATGTCATCTTCAAGATCACTTTCCCTTGTCCAGCTACAGTAGAAGTAGAAGAATTTCCCATGAAAAGTTGTTCACCAATGGCAGCCTCACTGTAGGTAGTGAACATCTTCTTGTCCGCACATATGTGACGAGTTACTCCAGTGTCAACCCACCACTCTTTGGGATTTCCAACCAAGTTAGCCTCAGACACCACAGCAGAGAGGTTGATGTCATTCACTCCGTCAGAGATGTAATCCAATTCTGTTACATTGGCCTGATTGGTGGTCTTCTTACTTGTACTTCCATGATCCTTCTTAGGGCGACGGCAGTCAGAAGCTCGATGTCCAGTCTTGCCACAGTTATAGCATTTTCCTTTGAACTTCTTGTTGCCATCGTTGTTGCCTTGTTTAGGACCATCTCTAGTAAACTTCCTCTTTTTGTTATGTGGTTTATGAACTTGTTCAACCACATTAGCCTTGGACTCAATGGGATTTTTCCCATTCCTCTTTTCAGCCTTTCGGTTATTGTAGACGTCCCCGAACGCATCCCGG
Organism: Camellia granthamiana; assembly: GCA_036172215.1. Classification (NCBI taxonomy): domain Eukaryota; kingdom Viridiplantae; phylum Streptophyta; class Magnoliopsida; order Ericales; family Theaceae; genus Camellia; species Camellia granthamiana. The sequence goes on along the minus strand of CM069908.1, from coordinate 122,308,796 downwards.
GCGAGGAGTGCGAGTCCCCTCCCGTTCTGGTTCGATATTGGGTCTACTACAGTTCGAAGGACTCAAATGTCACGGTTCTTAATCTTGAACCAAAGAGTCTAAATCCGGCAAATCGTTTTGAAAACAGATTTTTTTGAAAGAAGTGCCAAACATGGACTGCTTTACCAGATACAGAGTCGCCACCTAAATATTTTTTTTTAATGGGGAAATTTAGGAAACCCTGACTCGGTGCCAAAGGCCACGTGTCCGTCATCACCAAAGTTGCCTTGGCTCGGGAACTTGGGTACGATTGGGGAAGGTCACTTCGTGAGCACCCCCGCTCGCCCGGTCAAAGACCGGCCTCTACTAACCATGATATCTTATTTTGAAAACATTGTATGTTCTTATTCCGGTTATTAGCCTAGGTTACTATGTGATGCGCACAACATACAAGTATAGACTGAGTCGCCTGAATTGGAACAAAACATTTCATGTTTGTTTTTGAAAGATAGTTTGCTACCCGCAGGTAGGCTTAAAATGCAAATTTTGCCACCCTCAGGTGGGCTTAAAAAACAGGGTTTTGCCACTATCTAGTGGACTTAAAACAAACATTTGATGAATTATTCCAATCCAAATAACCCAACCTTCACCCACAGGCATTCAAGGAAGTTATATCACATAAGCATATAGCCTCATGGTAAGCATGCTATCATGGCAGTCGCTCACACGCATGCAAGGATGCTAAAGCATAAAAACTCACCGAGTACTTCAAGCCAAAACATAAACTACATTAGAAATCATGCATGATCCTAAGTATACTGAAATGCCTAATGCAACACATGCAAAAATGCAAACTATAGCAGGCTCGGCTATTCTAAACATGGCATATGAGGTGCAACAGCTATCAAGTATTCAACTTGGAATTGAAATACAGATGCAGTTAGTATGATGCGCCGAGCCCGGTGCATGCAAAACAGATGAATGAATGCAAACATGCTATCATACTGTATGCTAATTGAAATATGCCCTAATCTAACCATCATAAGCGGATAAATAAAAGGGAAGAAAGACGTGGGGTTGGAAGACATACATCACACTCACCCACACTTATTACAATTATACCCTCGCGCAGAGGGTCCAAAAGAATATACAGTCCCGAATAAAAGAATAATACAGTCCAAATATTACAGTCCAAATAATGTACAAATTCCTAATTAATTAACAAATTAACTAAGAAAACTGTAAACTGGCATGCAAGCGAGGGACTGCCTTGCTTCTGATGAACGATGTATGTTTGGGCTGCCTTGCGCGGAAATCCACTGGAATGCCCCAACTAGCCTCTGTTTCGCAATGTTTCTCGAAAAGCGCGCCAAGCTTCGGAAGACCGCTGATTCTTGATATGCTGCAACAGAGAGCAGGAAAGGGGCATAGCAATGTATTTCACAGATATATGCATGCCTCGATCCTCGTGCCACCAATCACGCATATCGATGCATGATGGCCGAGGAGCCGAATTGCATAACTCAATATAGGATGAATGCATATGAATGCTACAACAAAACCTAACTCCATCACGGATAATCCGGAGTGTCGGTGACTTGGGAATTGAGACACGTTCCGTCACTCGGAGTACGGAATACGCCTCGTTTCTCGTGCCCGGGCTAACTCCTATCCCGGACACGATGCAATATACATGATATGCATGAAATGCAACTAAGATGCAATCCTAACATACACAATGCTATGGAATGGCATACACGCTAAACGAGGTAATACACAATCGGGCATACACAATGCTACGGATGAAATGGCATACGCAATACAATAATGGGCTTACACCAACATGAGAGAGCCTTAGCCACACTCACATAGGAAGCCATTAGATGAAAACAAGACACCTCGAAGTACGTGCGCGCGGGCACGCAAACCGAGAACGGACCCTCAGGCACCGAAATGCCACTCTAATGAGACATGGCAAAGACACGGAATATGACATGCAAACATGCAAAAATCAGTAGCAAAATGAGGGGGAAAACAGCCCCGAAATGAGGCGAAATGAAACCCGATGTAAGGAATCTCTCCCGAAATGCAAAACTAGTCATCCGAAATGACTTGTAGCTATACCATACATGCATAATTTGAACAAGACATGAAAAAGCAGAAGCAAGGCAGCCCCAAAACTCACATTTTTACAGTACAAAACATGGCCAAACAGCAATCACAAGTAGGGCTAAAATGGCATACAAAAATGGCTCCGCAAGGGAAGCAATGAAGTAAGTGATAGATGCAATGCCCAAACAGAAAAATATCCTTCTACAATACTGAAGAGGGACCAAAAATATGAACATTTACAGTTTATGACATGCCTCAAATCAGTATGAAAACATGCTAAAAATGCCATGCAAGAAATAGGCCAACAAGAGGCTATAACATGAGGTATACAAAGAAATCACCAAACAGCCAAAGACCCTTAATAAGATATGCCAAGAAGGTCAAAATATGGCTATTTTCAGTTCTGATCATGGCCTAAAAACAAAGGCAAGGTAAGCTCACAAAGCATGCAAAAATGGGGGCCAAAGAGGGGTATAATGGTAAGTGCTACATGGAGGCCCCCAACAGTGTTGAGCCCTTCTACAATGTTGTAAAGGGGCTCAAAATAAGCCAACTCACAGTTTATATCATGCTCAAAAACAGATCACAAATAGACTAGAAATACTATGCAAAATAATGGCATACAAGAGGGTATTGAAGCAAGTACCAAATGGGGGGCTCAAACAGGGTTGAGCCCTTAAACAAACATGAATAATAGCTCAAAATAGGCCTAGTTTCAATTAGGGTTGGAGCCCAAAACAGTAAGAAAATAGGCTAGAAGAATGGTGCAAGAAAGTGCTACAAAAGAGGGCAAGATGGCTTACCCTTGGAGACCAATGCTTAGCTTCCTTTTGGCTTGAGAAATGTTGCTTCCTAGCTGCTGGAAATCCTCTCAAGGTGCTGGAAGTGGAGTGGTGGTGGTGCTTCTTGGTAGTGATGAAGAAATGGTACCAAAACTTGAGGAAATGAGAGAGATGGAGTATGTATGAGCTCCAAACAATTTTCCAACCCTTTTTCTTGAGTTGGGAGGCCAGCTATATAGACAAGAAAGGGGGAGAAAAGTGGAGGAAAAAGTGGAGGGAAATGGTGTCAAGTTTCCCTCCAAAACTTTTCCCCGGATTGAGATATTTTTGGGGGAAAACAGCTATATAGCTGTAAAGTACACATTGAGGGGATCATGGCCGGCCAGGTATTTTTGCTGCAGGTGGCCGGCCGGCCAAGGGTCAAAAGGGTCAGATTGAATTAATGGCCGGCCACCAAATATTGGTGTCCTCCTATGTCCCCTCATCACAACCCTGTGGTTCAAATTTGGAAAATGTAAAACAGGAGAGAGAAGAAGCCACTTTTAGGAGGGGTTCAAAAGGGTCAAATTGAATTACTGGCCGGCCATAGACTTTTAGGGTCCTCCCATGTGTGTACAACACAAATATGTGGTTTGGGGTTGAAGAAGGTGGCCCTAGGGTGGTCAACATTGGCTCGGAAGTGAGAAAAACGGGCGTCGGAGGGCGCCGGAGGAGCATAACTGGTTGCTGAGACAATTGATGGCCTCCCACCCTTCAGTGACCTTCCTGGTGATAAAACAGAGGTACCTGCCAAAAATGAACAAAAACCGATGCAAAACGAATGCTCGAGGGCCAAAACACGCAGTTCGGGGTCCCGAAAATAGGCCGTTAAGCACCGAAAGTGGCGTTCGACCACGGAGTGGGTCTCTCAGGCCTCAGTGTCCCTCGAAAGGGAGTAAATGAGATGCATGCCAAAAATCAGAGCATTCGGAGATGGTTAGGTGGTCCCGAACCGAGGCACACGGCCTGATGGTTCCGAAAACCGGGAACCGGGCTCCGAAATGGGCAAAATGGCCTACGGCCACGAAATGTAGTCCACGGCCACTGAGAGATGTTCTACTGGACCTCTCCCTCCCTTCAGGAAAAGAAACAGAGAAAACCGAGTCTGGTTCGCAAACCGAGACAAGGTACAGAGGAGGGTTCGGAAGTCCGGAGGCAGGGCTCACGGCCGCGACTCTGAGACTTCTGAACGAGCACGATATGCAACACCACCGAGCGCTCAACCGGTGACGTCTGAGTCTTAAGGTCGGTCAAAAATGGGGTGTCTACAGTTATCTTCCTCAATTCTTAATCTTACAATCAACTCATCCATAGTCATCTCTTTGCGTTTATGTTTAAATAATTTTTGAAATCTTTTCAAGCCGGTGGTAACTTTTCCACCAAAGCAGCGACTTGGAAAGACTCGCTAAGAGACATACCTTCTGAATGAATATCATGCAAAATTATCTGAAAACTTTGAACTTGAGATATTACCGTTTGGGAGTCTACCATAACAAAATCCAGAAATTTATCGACGACAAATTTCTTCGTGCCGGCATCTTCTGTCTTGTATTTCTTCTCCAAAGAATCCTATAATTCTTTTGCTGACTTCAAAGGACTGTATACATTATACAGCATGTTGTCAAGACTATTGAGGATGTAATTTTTGCACAGGAAATCTGAATGTTTCCAAACATCTACAGCGGCAACAACTTGCCGATCACTTTCACTCTCTTTAAGTGCTGGAGCCTCTTCATGGAGAAACCGGGCCAAATTAAGAATTGTAAGATAGAATAGCATCTTCTGCTGCCATCTCTTAAACTCGGTATCGTTAAATTTTTTCGGTTTTTCTCCATGATTGATTGGTACATGAACATGGTTCTGGATACGGACCGGTGTTGGTGTAACAATAGGAGTACCACTACCAGATGCAGTTTCAATTGTAGTAGCCATAATTTCTGATTACAAAAACCAAAAAAAATTAAAACACAAATTAATTTTCTAGTTACTAAAATCAGAAAATAAATTATAACACAAAATAATTTTATTTTCCTTGTTACTGAAATTAGAAAAATAAAATATCACAATAATTTTCTGTAATACAATTAATATTCTGCAATTGTTAATGACACCAGTATATTACTACTAGTTGTCAAAGAAAAGAGACAGTATTACTATTATCTGTCAAATAGCATAAACACTATTTGTTTTTCCAACCAGAATATGTCTTTATGAAAACAGAAAATTAAATATAATAAAGATACCAAAAAATGTTCTGTCTTAAGATTGTTGGTCAATCTTCACTGTATTTAAATAAATTAAATTCTGTTGTGTACTAAACAACAACCAGAATAAAAAGAAATAAAGGAAATGAGAGAATTTTGTTTGATTACAAAAATCAAACTCAAAATAAAAATAAATAAATAAAAACAGATTTTATTTTGTTACAAAAACAAAATTAAAATCTGATTAAATAAACAAACAAAACAGAATACTAAATTAAACAACTTGCTTGATTAATTTCTTTGAATAATTAACTGATCAAGTCCAGTGTTTGACACTGTGTCCTTAAGACAGATTTGTCCTCTTCACGGTGCTTTCAGAATTTGGACGTCTATCTCTCAGGATGAAATAATCTATCAACGAATAAAGCAGCACTACAATTTATTCGTTCGTCGAACACACTAAGTGTTTATACTCTCTCTAAGAAGAAAATAATGCAGCAAAATGAAGATTAGAATTTGCAGAGGTGAAATACGAAATTTCTGAATGTAAAACATCAAATGAGGGTGGTCCTATTTATAGATGTAAAGGTGGCTCTTGGTTTTGAATTGAACAGGTATGATACCTGTTGGTTTTGAATTCAAACAGATTTGAATCTGTTGGGTTATAATTCAAACAGATAACAAAAACGGGAAGGGCCCTGTTTGGATGTACAGTAAAAAGCAGAGTAGTTTATTTCGGGAAGGGCCCTATTTGAATGTACAGTAAAACCAAACCAGTTTATTTCCAGTTTAATTTGAATTCTGGATTTTATTTTATACAAAATAAAATTAAATTCAAATGTTTTTGGTCCAAAAAGATTAGTATTGGGCCGAACAAGCCCAACCTCACATCCGCGCCCAGCGGCCACGCGCGTGGTGATTTTTGAGTCCAATGGGTCTAGCCCATTTTGCCCATAACCTCTCCCTCTAAAACACTTGGGTACCCCTTGCGGCACACCCCAAGTACCAAACCCATGCCTTATAAACCCATCAAAACTTCCCACCAAATCAATGTGGGACAAGCCTTATTCAATACCTTTAAGGATTTAACACCAAAACTCCATTTCCATGGAGTATACTTTGGCTTTAATTTCCTATTCATTCGGTAATGGTTTTGAGCAACCAAATATATCACGTGAATCACATCGCGGCATAGAACGCGTTACCACTTTGACCCGCGTAAATCGACGCACGGGGCCCACCTAAAAAATAGACCAAACTTAGGAAAAAATTCTGATTTTATCCAGAATTTTATAACCATTTCCAACCGAAAGTAATATGGAGTTTACTAAAATAAAATAAGAAAAATAGAAGAAAAAAGCAAAAATGTACCACAAGTATATGATTAACTGGATATTAACTGTTTCCCACTAACTTTTAATCATATAATTTCTATTCAATATGAATTTTTTAAATTAATGATAACATTCCGCCTCTTATTAACTAAAATTCCCATTTGAATAAACTTTGACATGGCAAGAACAGATAACCAAAACCCCTTCTCTCTCTTTCTCCTGTCACAACATTTCTTAGTAAATCATACGATCAAGTTGTCTTTCCCTGAATTTGTGGAATCAACAATGATTTAGACCACTAAAAAATACACCATTAATAGCACTAATGCATTGAAAATAACAAAAAAGAAAAAGAAAAAAAGGCATAGAAAGTGGGCGGGGTCCACTGCCATATCATTAGTACTCCCTCTAGTGCTCCCTTTTTAGTGCTCCCAAGCATTTTTTTTTGTGGAATATATTCACTCCACTTTTTAATCTTTTCCTTTGAAACCCTTACGTTTGGAATGTGCTAATATGCTGATATGCTCTTTTCCTTTACTTATTTAATCATACATACAACACAGAGATGCGTATTGGCACTAGTACTAGTTCTAGTAGTACTACTACTACTTAAATACTCCTTTTTCTTGTTATTGTTTGTGTTTTTGTTTTTGTTTTTTGTTTTCTACATAATTGAGAAGATCAATAATATACCATCAAGAAAAAGAGAAATTTAATAACTTGGGGGGCATTAATGGATCACGCAGGCGAAGCACAGAGGACAGATCTAATGACGATTACTAGACATGTTCTTAATGAGCAGTCGAAGCACCCTGAAGCTCACGGCGACTTCACAATCTTGCTCAGTCACATTGTTCTTGGCTGCAAATTTGTCTGCAATGCTGTTACCAAGGTCCCTCTCCCTCTCCTCTTTTTCATTTAATTCCTTTCTTTTGCCAAGTATATCATAAATTTTTCGTGTATATATATACTAGAAGCCTTGCGCACACTAACATGTGCAATTGAAATTGCCCTGGAAGATCATGGGTGAAAGTGGAGAGAGTAGTGCGCAACTGAATACAACAGTGTTAGGAATGCTAAATATTTGGAGAACATTTAGTATTATTGTGGTTATTTTTAGAAATCAAAATTATCTTATGGAATTACAGACCAAGTTGTGTGCTTCATACAATAGAATATAAATATATTGAGGCAAAATAAACTTTACTCCATTGTGATTTGTCTTGTGGCAACTCCATGACACGAGCGATTGTAGGAGCAACATTGTGTACCCAACAATTGTTCCCTCAGAATGATGCTCCGCAACTTAAACCCATGACAACCTTGCTTTGATAACACTTGTTGGATTGAGTTCCACCACCTCACCTAAAACCAATTAATGTTAAAGGTGGGTTTTTTCTTGGCCTTCTAATAATCACCCATTTTGCAGGCAGGTCTTGCAAAACTCATTGGACTTGCAGGACAGACAAATACTCAGGTGGGTTTTTTGTTTTTCGTTTTTCAAAAGTTGTTCAATAATATGCTAATTTTACAATTTCTTGCATTCCTGTGTTTTTATTGCAATTTTATCTATCTATGACTATGATAGATCACATCTGTTTCATTTTTCAGGGTGAAGAACAGAAGAAATTGGATGTACTGTCAAATGATGTTTTTGTCAAGGCTTTGATAAGCAGTGGACGCACCGTGAGTTTTTAATTTCATTTGCTTTCTTCTTTCTATATCATCTTCAAGATTGGATTACACTTATTGCCTTGTTGGTGCTCAAAGAAAAGCCCCAATTGGTTGGGGCTGATGAGAATCTATATTATTCACAAACACCAATAGAATCCCATACAAACAATTGAGAAAAAAAAGTTCAACCAGTTGATTGCATTGACTTGTTTTCGAAATATTTTCATTTTTTTTTCCCGTGTTTTTGGGAATAAATACAATAAAAGTTGAGAAACGTTCTTTTTGTTTCTTTTGTGTGAAAACAAAATTTGAAAATTTTTAAAAACAATATGAAAGTGTTTCCTATTACTGGAGTGTTTTTTAAAAGCTTTTCCAAAGACAACGATTATAAATAGTTTTCGTAAAAAAAATTCCATATCGTTTCAGTTTCAATTTTTTTTTTCCCTTTCAAGAATAGAAAAAAGAATGCATTATGCCAGATGATAATAGAAGGCCTGAGTTAGGGCTTACTAAATCTCTTCAATACAATGAAACTTATCATCATAATCATCAAAAATTGAATGTTTTTCATTGGTAATAATACACTAATACTCCTTTTCTTACTTGAAAATTACAAATTCAATTTGACAGGCATACTACTTTTCCCCAAGAAAACTTACCCGTTAAATGTTTTTTCAGTTGGATGATTATTTTGATCTCACAACATTGGTTTTATCCCCCTCCAACCCCTTCCTTTATAGTGCATTCTTGCATCTGAAGAGAACGAAGAAGCTATTTTTGTGGAGCCATCAAAGCGAGGAAGGTTTCTGCTGATGCAATCTGTATCCCAAGTATCTACAAAGTTTGTAATATTGAGAAAAAGAAAAAAGAAAAAGAAAAAAAGAATTTTCTAATGTCTTGTTTCAAATTGTTCCAATTATTGCAGATATTGTGTTGTTTTTGATCCACTGGACGGTTCCTCAAACATCGACTGTGGTGTTTCAGTTGGAACTGTATGGCCCCTATTGCTTTGGCCTTGATATTATTATTATTATTATTTAACTTCTATTTGTACCATTTTTGTTTATTGTTTTTTTTTTTTTTTTTTGACTAAGCACATTTTGGTTGAATTGATACTATTTAGAAACTGTTAAAATCTCTTTTATTGGATATAGATCTTTGGGATTTATATGGTGAAAGATAAGGAGAATCCAACTCTCGATGATGTATTGCAATCCGGAAAGAATTTGTTGGCTGCAGGTTATTGCATGTATGGAAGCTCTTGCATGGTAATTATCATTACCTTCTCTGTGTTTTAGATACTTTGTCATGAATTTTTGTTTGTGGAAAAACTTGGGTTTCTATTTATTTTTGATAGAAAAGCTCCATCTTGTTTATTATTCTAGTAATTTTCTCACAACCGGTGTGTGAAATAAGCATCCTATTAGGGTTTGTTTGTTCATCTAATTAATTGTTCTCAAGCTTTTAGCATTGAATTGTTTTCGTGTTTTCAATTGTAACAACACGATTTTGCAATGGTGTTTAATGGTGTTGTAGCTAGTCCTTAGCACTGGAAATGGCGTCAATGGCTTCACGCTCGATCCATCTATTGGGGAGTTTATATTAACTCACCCAGATATCAAGGTAAAAATTGTGTGCTATCATATTTGAACACATGAACTCTGTTTTAGTACTATGTAGTTCACTAATCATGCTTCATTACTGCATCTACGAACAGGTTCCAAAGAAAGGAAAGATCTATTCAACAAATGAAGGAAATGCCCAGTATTGGGATGAACCAACCACAAAGTAAATGTAGCTAAATTTGGCAATTGTCATCTTTCTATTACCTTTAAAAGGCTAATAAATTTTCTTATATTCATTTAATTTCAGGTATGTTGAAAATAGCAAGTTCCCTAAGGATGGTTCATCACCAAAGTCCCTCAGATACATTGGAAGGTATACAGTTTTTTGGCATTACAAGTTTTATCACCATGTCAGCATTGCAATCTTGTGTCACATCTCCTTGTCTTTGTTACTTGGTTTCCCGACCTCAACATAATAGTCTTAAATGAATTCTATCGCATGACGAACTTTTTCTTCTTTTTTCTTTTCCTTTTCCTTTCGCTATTTCTTTTTTTTTTTTTCCCCCCGAACCATATCAAACTAGTAAACTTTCCTCATTTTATGGGACTTATAAAGTTTTTAGTAAATTGCTCAACTTCATGCAGTATGGTAGCAGATGTTCACCGTACTTTGCTTTATGGAGGAATCTTCTTGTACCCGGCTGACAAGAAAAGCCCAAATGGGAAGTTGCGGTATGTCACCTTTAAGATTAACCAACTTGTTTTTGTTTCCATCTTTCAAAAAATTTGAAAACAAAAACAGAAAAACAAAAGACATTACCAAATAGGCCCTATTTCCATTAAGACTGCATTACCACATTGCATTTGTTTCTAACTCGGATTTGTTTTCTATGAAACAGTGTTCTCTATGAGGTATTGCCCATGTCTTACTTGATGGAGCAAGCAGGAGGCCAAGCCTTTACCGGAAAGCAACAAGTAAACTTAATTTGTACACATTCTTTTGTTTCTTTTGAAGGGTAACAAAAAAAGAAAAAATAAAAAAATCCTAATAACGATTTCGCTTTTGAAAAGCAAAATGCCAACTGACTTGGTGTGAATTGGTTGATTTGGTAGGCACTTGAGTTGCTTCCAAAGAAGATACATGAGCGCTCCCCTATATTTCTTGGCAGCTACGACGACATTGAGGAAATTAAAGCACTTTATGCTGCTGCTGAAGAGACCAAAGCATAAAATGCTCATACGTAGCGAAAAATCATCCTAGACTCTCTGAATTAATCTTCAGATTTTAGGCTTGTGATCATACATATTTCTACAGATTTACAAGGTTCCATTGGACTAGAAGTTGCAATCCATTTTCGTGATGTACTCTAATGAAAATTTCAGAAACTTTCATCTTTTTCATTCTCTTAACAATGGATGCATATAACATTACAGGTGTATAAAAAATCCAATTGTTTGTTGTTTCAATTCCAATTAACAAAACTGGCCATGTGTGTGATATCAGTGAAATGGTGGGCCTATGGATTAGACTAGACTGATTGCTGGGCTGGACTCCAAGGATGGGTCTGGGCTTCTTCTCCGATGGACCTACGAAACCAAACCTTTGGAAACCCATCGGAGGTGTCCTTCTCAAGGGCCCTCTGATGAACATGTGTGTGTAAAAGATAACATCCCCTTCTTCCCTGGAAATGTTGGTATGTACCCAATTTGTCTCTCATGGGACAGAATTGTGTTGTAGGATGATAAAACACTAATCTGGGTATTTCCAAAACTCCATTTGGATGAGTGAAAAATTTAAAATGAAGATATTTGAGTTTAACTTTAACCATTGATTTGATAATTTTACAGTGAATGATTTGAATAAAGATACAAGATTTAAAATCTTTATACAAGATAGACATTTAGGTAACGGTTTAAGACTGTTATATTCGCTAAGTTATTTGAAATCTACTAATCTAAAGCTTTCAAATCTGATTTAAAATACCATCTAAAAAAAAATCTAAATCTTAACATTATTTAAATGAGTGATGCTAAATCTGTTATCCAAATTCACCTAAATGTTTTGGTTCTCTGGTTTAAAAAATTTACTTAATATTTTTAAAAAATATATTTCTTTTTAAAATTTATTTATAACAATTCTTCTTCTTATTTTTTTATTTTTTATTTTTAAAATTATATAAGACTGATCAGAGATGTACAGAAGGAGCACACTTGTAATGATAAGTTCAATGAGACTTTCATACAGTCCACTATTGGATTGGAAGGTCAAATTCACGCTTATGGCTCGCCTTCTGTCTATTTGTTGATTTGAATAGTTTAATTTATAATATTTTAATTAAAAAAATTATTTGATGATCTCGGGGTATGGCAGGTGGTGCTTCAGAGTATCGTGACAAATTGACAATGTGAGACTCACGACTATGTTGGGGTATGGAAAATACTTGGGAGATTGGGTATTAGGTGATTAGTGGAAGCAGGGACACATGGTGTCCCTGAACCTTTTAATAATTTTTTTGTTAACTAGATTATGCATGCAAAAAATTAGGTTAATTGGATATCGGTAATCATATTTATGTAGCTACCAATATCTGATCAATTTAATTTTGTGTAAATAATTACTCAAAAGATAGTAAAAATTAAATACTTTGAATAAATGAAAAAAAGGTTGAAATGAACCCATAGACCAAAATTAGCAAAAATTATCATTCAAGTCAGAAAGATCACGTGAACGTATACTCATCTAATAATGTATTGTCATTTCTCTATTATTTTCTTTTTTAAGTTCATATAAATGTTAGGCGCTCTTATTGGACACAGTCAATGTAAAATTCTAAAAGATGTTAATTACAAACGGAACGGAACCGAACCAAATTTACTAAACATTCAAATAATATACAACCATTACCTCTTACTGTTGCTGAATTTGCTATTTCATGAAGAAAAATATTGGAAATTTTAAAAATTTTACTAATATTTCTATCAAATATCTCATATGAATGTGAAAACCATACACATGGTATAGGTCCCATACTCCTGTAAAATTTTTGATAAAAATATTGATAAAACTTTTAGAATCTCTAATATTACTCTTTAATAAATTAGTCTTGGTGCAATTATATTGTTATTTTGGATAAAAACATGCCTTATATTTTACTAATTAGATTGATCTAGATTTTTTTTAATAAATAAGGGCAATTATTATTTTTTTGTAATAAATGGCCAAACTAGTAAATTGCATCAAACGAAACCGAACCGAATTCACCGATCCGGTCCAAATTACATGTTTTAATTGGTCTATTTAGTGTAGTACATGAAAAAAATCGATTTTATTGGTCGAAAAATGCTTGAGACCCCCATTTTTTAAATATTTCACAACCTCCTTTGAATCTTCACCATTGATGTATGTATGAGACCCATTCATGTATGTGGGGCCCACACCATCAATGGTGAAGATCTAAAAAAAATTATGAAGTCTTTAAAAAATGAAAGTCTCAATCATTATTATTTATTGGCCCAATCCAATAATCATGTAAAATCAGATCGAATCGGACCGATTTTACCCCTATTAATTACACCAAAACTAGACCCACCGGTAGAAAGAGTGGACCCGAGGAATCCTCAGCATCCCTTTCAAAAACGTGGCGGCCCAAGTGCGGTTCGATAGATCACAGAGAGGCATCTATTAATTCCGGGTCGGCCCCAATTTTTCCAAGGGCTTCAAGGGTACTTTGAATAAATCAGTATCACTGTTACTCCTTCCCTCTTCATCCCACATGGTACCATTCGAAAAATCTAGCAAATGGGTTTGTGGTTTTGATTCTTTCTGAGGTAACCCTTTTGATGCCTTGATGGGTTTTCTTTATTTTCTTGATTCTGCATTTGGGTTCTTGCTCTTTTTCAATCAAGCTCTCCAGATTTTCAATTAATCCTCCATATCTAGCTTTCTTGACATGGTCTTATTTGATGAATTTACATTAGATATGATACAGATTTCTATTCATTGATTGTTCATAGCCTCTGTATGTAGTTCATATCCTCTGTTTGTATCACCTTAGCAACAAGCATTACTGTAAAGTAGTAAGAATTAGAACTAAAACTGTGTTTGGTTGGTTGTCTTGTTAATTCAATAGTGAAAGTAAATTGAAAATGGTTGTTGTTGTTCATTGTTGATTCATAGGAGTTTATTGGGAGAAGCATTGATGGGTTGAATTGAACTTGTGTTGAGAAGAACTTTCCTATTGGCTTGGTTTTTGGGTTATTTGTGTAAAAGCAACAATGGAAGGGAAATCATCAGCTAGCAGTAATTTGATTCCTGGTGGTGATGGTGGTTCGTACAGTTTTTTAGGGTTACAAGGATCAATGCAAGTAAACCAACACCAAAACCTGCATTCATTTCAAAGATTTTTGTCCCTTCCTGAAGAAAATGTTATGCCTCTTAGGGTTAGTAACATGCAAGAAACTGATCAACCCGTTTCATTTCTCAATTTTGATAACAAGGTTGGGAGGGTGAAAATTTCTGCTAGTGATGATGATGGTTCGAATGTCGTGGAACGAGGTGTTGATGGGAAAAAGGAGTTCGCTTGGCACCGTGTAAAATGGACAGATGAAATGGTAAAGCTCTTGATAACTGCTATTTCTTATATAGGAGACGAGGCTACATTCGATTTTAATGGCAGTGGAAGGACTTCTAGGTCAGCAGTTTTACCAAAGAAAGGGAAATGGAAGTCTATTTCGAAAGTCATGGATGAGAGGGGCTATCATGTTTCGCCTCAGCAATGTGAGGATAAATTTAATGATCTCAACAAAAGGTATAAGAGACTGAATGATATACTCGGGAGAGGTATTTCTTGCCAGGTTGTTGAAAACCCGACACTTTTGGACTCAATGGACCTATCCGAGAAAGCAAAGGATGATGTGAGGAAAATTCTAAGCTCAAAACAATTGTTTTACAAAGAAATGTGCTCGTATCACAATAAGAATAGGTTGTACCTTCCTCATGATCAGGCTCTTCAGCAATCATTGCAGTTAGCTCTTATAAGTAAAGACAAATTTGAGCATTATGAGTTGACGACGCTCCACAAACCTGATGACCTTGATGAAGAGGATCAAGATTCTGCAAGTGATGATCGAAGTGGAAAAGCTGAAGAGGGTCATGCTATTCGTAACAGAAATGGGAGGGAATTTGATTTTCCGGGGTTCTCCGCAAAGAGGAAGAAACTAGAGGGGGAAGAAAACAAAGTTGTGGGTTCTGGTAATGCCTTGAATTTATTGAGTCCTGTTCCTCATCCTGTGACCAATTTTGCCAATGTGAATCAAGAACGGTTTCAGAATCGATGGATGATGTCTCGATCGCTGCAGTTGGAAGAGCAGAAGTTGAAGATTCAGGCCCAGATGTTGGAGTTGGAAAGGCAGCGGTTAAGGTGGTCTAGAGTTAACAAGCAAGAAGACATGGAGCTTGAAAAGATGAGGATGGAAAATGAGCATATGAAGCTTAAAAATGAGCGTTTGGCGTTAGAAATTAAACACAGAGAAATGGGTGCTGATTACAACTGAATGCATGTTTTTGCATTTTCATGCAGGTGCATTGCTGCCCAACTAAAATTTCGCTTTCACATCTAAATATAGTTTATACATGGATTGTGGTATGCAGTGCAGTGAATAGTCTTCAATAGGTCATAGTGCTTTTGGTTTTCCTACCTATGGCTAATTTTATGGCCTTGGGTTTTGATAGATTGTTGCAGGAGTTTATCATGTTTCTTGTTTGTGGTCTCCCTATTGAATGCACATAAGTTATAGTTTTGGCTTTCCTTTATATGAATGTACCTTACATACCAGATTGTGTATCTGATTTGGGATTTGTTTAACATTTGGGGTTCCGGCCAAACTGTAGAAGATCGGGATAACTTTGTGGTTAGACTATATGGTTAAGAGAGTCATCATGATGAAAATTCTTAACCAAGTTGTTGCGATAGAATAAATAAAAACGAGAAAGTAAAATAGAGCAATTACACAAGAATGAATCTCTCTCAAAAGCCATCGGTAACGAGTTTCTCTGTGCTCATGTAACCCTAAATTTAGAAATAGCCCATAATATATACTAAGATCTGAATACAACAGGAACTGAATTAGACCTAACTACTTGCCCATTAATACGAGGAGACCTTGCTATTTGCCCATTAATTGGGTTGTATGGGTTGCCAACGGGTCATAAGCACAAACTGGGTAGAATACGACAAAAAAGTTACGCTGATGACAGATAAAAAATAACAAAAAAGTTTGAATCTCAATACACCTTTTACACATCTCAAACATTTTAAACATATTTTAATAGACTTTCTACTTACTACAATATATTTTTTACACATTTACCAATGTTATTGACAAGCCGTAGGGAAGTCATTAGTGTTTTCCATAAATGATTACGAAAATCTTTCGTTTCTATTTTCCAAAAGCATTCGAATTGATTTATTTTGTTTGTAGCATTAAAAAATGTGTCAAATAGTTTTTCTTGAGATGCATATATAACGTTGATGCTCACTTTTTGGCATATATAGCAATCTTATCTTCTTTGGGATATCTCTTAGCTTAGATGATGGGTTTGCCGGTTCATGTCATGGAAATTAAATATGAATGTAGAGTAATTGTTTTAGGTTTCTTCTTTCCCAATTATGCAAGTACCAATGCTCTTTTTGAAGAGTTCTTTTAGAAGACCCATGAGATTGTAGCTTAAAAAACTTTCCTCGGATCCCTCTCAGGCTTCGTTTAGTGCTACTTGGGAAATTTTTCTTTTTTTCTCTTATTAATATTAAAACTTTAGATTAGGTGGAAGAATTAAATGACGAACGCACAACTGATTGTATAAAACATATACTAATAAATATAACAATAATGCTTGAGGTCTCGAATTCGCCTCGAATTCCTTTTTTTTTTTTTTGTGGCTGTGTTAGTTTGGCTTTTTTTATTTTTTATTTTTCCTCTCTTTCCTTTTCTTTTCTTTTTGCAAAAGTAGTTATGTGTAGAAGTATGTTAAAAAACTAGACATTATGCACTAACTCAGCCTGTATGATTTGATAAGGTGAACTCAGTCAACTTATCAAACTATATAGGCTGAGTTATTTTTTTTTTCTTCTATTTGTGGGGGCTGTGTTGATTTGTTGTTTTTTTTTAATATTTTATTTTATTTTATTTGTTGGGCTGTGTTGATTTGATTTTTTTTTAAAAAGTGGTTATGTGTAGGGGTGTGCTAAAAAATTAGAGATCTCGCACCAACTCATTGTACAAAATTATATTGAATTAATAATCTTTAACCAGCAGCCTAACTAATTAGTCAATTAGGTTGTACTGGTTAAGTAATAAAATTGATTAATCAGTTAAACTATTTATTAAATTTTGTTAATTTCATATAATTTTGTACGATGAATTGGTCCAAGATGTCTAATTTTTTGCCGTAACACATAACCACCTTAAAAGACAAAAAGGAATTTAAGCAAAAAAGGAATTTAAGTCAAATTCAAGACCTCTACCACTGCCGTAAATATAATAGCAAAAACAAAACCCTCTTAAAGTGAGAAAAATTATAAATAAAAACACCAATAATCAGAAGATAAAAAAGATTCAAAATCTCTAATCACAAATAACAAAGTATCTTCTAGGAAGACAGCTGACATTTTTTTACAAATGTTTAACAAAAGTGTAATTCGATGTTTCTTATATATGTAAGTAGTACTTCATTGTTGTCGACATGGTACGAGAGAAGTGACAGAAATGTTAAAGTAGATTGTCCATTTGTTACCTTGGAAATATCGAAAAAGTATGTTAATTTTTGTATTGTTTTGATGCAATAATTTTTGTCTTGGTAGTACTTTTTTCCCGAATACTCTTCCCTCTTAGTTCACAAGAAAGTTAGTGTGCGTGTCTTGTATTTGTCTCACCTAAGTTGTTTATTTTTTCATTTTTTTTTTTTTTTTTTAAGGCGACTAGACTAATTCATTGGACTTGTTGAAAACTACACTAGTTTTTTCGAGCGTATGGTTGTTTGACTTTTACAAAATTTATTGAGTATTTTTTTAATAAATAAATCAAATAAATTTTTTTTTAGCGTATGGTTGTTTGACTTTTACAAGAGTTATTGAGTACTTTTTTAATAAATAAATTAATAAATAAATCAAATATATATATATTTTAATTATATGAATGAAATAAAGATGTTATATTATATCAAAATATTGATCTATATATATATAGATATATATTTTCCGAATTCCATCAAATGGAGACTATGCGTAATAAATAAATTAAATAGTTTTTTTTAATTATATGAATGAAATAAAGATGTCATATTATATCAAAATGTTGATCTAAACTTTTTTTTTTTTTTTCATTTTTTATTATTATTTCGAATTCCCTCAAATGGAGACTAACAATGCACATATTTTATTTAACGAAGATGTTCATTTCATGATTAATAATTGTGAAAAGACAATAATGAGCTCTTTGAAATAGATTTATTGGTTATTATAGGGTGTGTTTGTTTGGACGGTTTGAATAAAGGGGATTAGAATCCACCTTAGTCCTAGGATATATTGTCCCCAGACAATTTGGTTAGATTGGATTTGTATCTCATGTTTGTTTAGTCATGAGTTACATGTCAAGAAAAGACTATTTGGTTGAATAGTTATGAATCTTATGTTTGTTTGGGATATTATGGAGAATGATAAATATTTAAATGACTATTTACCCTTTTCAATTATTTACTAATATTTTAATTACTTTTAACTAGAATAAATAAAAATTTATTTTATTTTATTTTTTACACAATTTAATAAATTTATTTTTAAAAAATTAAATAAATAAAATATCAATAAAAATATATGTTATTTTTTAATTAAAATTTTAAATAAATTTATCTTAAAAAATAATAATAATTAAATAATGAAATTAAATAAAACATCTATTAAAATTTAAATAATGAAATTAAATAAAATTTTAAAATAAAACATCAATAAAATATCTATAAAAAATTATTTTAAAAAATTAATTAAAAAAATCAATAAAAATGAAATAAAATTATTTTATTTTTAAATTGAGACATTTAAATTTTATTGAATTTTACTAAATATTAGATGGTCAAACTGGTCATTTCACCACCTAATTCCATATCTCCCTTATCCCTCCATTTGTGTCCCACCCACCTCCCCATGGGACAAAATAGTCCAATGAATTTGGAACTAATAGTCTGGTGTAAAAATTTTAAACCGAATCCAATCCCACCCCTTAATCTCTCAAAACAAACACCACCATAGTTAATCTCATTCTATATCCATCACTTTAACATGCTATCTACTACAATAGTTATTTTAACAAAATTATTTTAGCTAGTTACATTTAGAGAGCCTTGTGAAGTTTTTTAAATAGTTTTTTGATAGATAAGTAAAATAAAAAGGGCAGTTGGAATACATAAATGAAAAAATAATTAAACTAAATAAAAAAAAAATATATGTATATATATTATTATACTTTAACTAATGAAAAATAAAGAATAATGTTATAATTGCTCTAATTTTCTATTTTAAATAAGAAAACCATTTACGGCGGTATGAATTGCACAGCAAGCATGATGTGTTTTGTCAGATTATCTTTGAGTTATAAATTTGTGAAACGAAGTAAAAAAATAAAAAATTTAATGAAATAAAAAATTTAAGTGTATTTCTTTATTATCTTATTTTTCCTCAATTAATTTCTCTATAAATTCAGAGAAATGTTTTTTTTATCACATATATATGTGTGAGGTCCATCATATTTATACTTTGCCCTCTTTATAAATGTAAATTATATTTGACCATTTTTCTAGTTTGGTCTTTAAAATTTATTTTTTCCTCACTTTGATCCTTTACATTTCAAATTTTTCTTAATTTACTCGTAAAGTTAATTTCTATTCAGAATTGAACAAAAAAAATACTATAATAACTATCACATAACATAAAAAAAATATTATTATATTAGAGTTTAAATTTATGTTAGAGATGTGAGTTATATATAATAAAGTATTTTTATGTCACATGATTGTTAATGTGTCATTTTTTGTCTAATTTTTAACAGAAATTAGTTTTAGGAGTAAATTAAAAAAACTTAAAACATGAAGGGTCAAAGTGAGAAAAAAAATAAATTTTAAAGGTTAAAGTGAAAAAATGGCTAAAAGTAAAGGTTACAAAGTATAATTTATCCTATTTAAAAAAAAGAAGAAGAAAAAGAAGAAGAAGAAGAAGAAGAAGAAGAAGAGTAAGGATATATAAATATAATTTATATATAGAATTATGTTGTGCCTTTTGATCCCTTCATTTGTACTAAAACACTTTCCATTATTACATCATTCTTATTATAAATTATGTACCAAACTTCTCTAACAATACCATTTTTGTTTAAGGGTACTGTTATGGTGTGCAACTTACGCCTTACACTTACGCCTTTCTGTGTTCAGTCCTGCTTTTTGTTTTCACCTTCCACTTACACTTTTTGTGTAAGTGGCACATGGTGTGCAACCTTGAGGGTTACACACTTAAGAAAAGTCCTTTGTTTAAACAATAGTGGAACCCTTTATGGCATATGAGATGTCCGAAATTGGAAAGTTTTGATAAAATGTTTAATTAATATATAACGGGTTTCATATGTTGAGGGAATAGATATCTCACAAAATATAGGTTTTATGTATAAGTCCTCATCAATGCTAGAAACATATATATCACATTCAGAAAGAGATATGGATACTAAATAGATACAGAATATACTAAACTCGTTGCGAAAAATTTATGTCTCATTCTATATTTAGCCCTTTATATACTTAAAAGGCCTCGCTTGACAAGTGTTTGTTTTAGTTTAAAAGTCAAAAAATTATTAAAAAAATTAAAAAATTTATAACCTATACTAAAAAGTCAAAGATTCTTTTTTCTCTTTACTTTTTGCATATATTTTCATAAAAAATCAAAAAGTCATTTCAAATATACTAATTTTTTTACCTCATATTTTAGTTAAAAAATCAAAAAATTATTAAAATAACTTATTCCCAAACGAGTCCTTAATGCAATATAATAATCCATACACAAGTTTTAAGAATGATGGATACGAAACTGATTTTCCATTTTAAAATTGGTTCGTACCTTTCCATTGACAAAGAAAGAAATGGTTGATTAATATAGATTACAGCCTGTGATTGTCAATCTTCCAACTGTGAAGTTTTTTTTGATTTTAAAAATTTTAAAAATTGTGTGTGGGGCTAGTGCCAGCCAACCATTGCATTCCTTATATTTTTCTCAGCCATTGAGAGAATGTCGGAACAGCCAGCAAACCCAAATATATAAAACCCCACATATTCACACCCCAAAGTCTCTCATTATCATTGCTTTCTTCGCCCATCTTTCTCTCACTACATAGAGAGAGAAAGAGAGAAAAATATTTAGAAAAAAAGAGTTCTTGTTGTGAAGATCATTAAGAGATGGGAGCCTGTGCTAGTGTCTCCAAGGCCATGAGAGGCGATGAGGCGCCACCACCGGAGCCACAAAAGGAGGTGATCACCACCACCGAGGTGGCGGAAAAGGATGTTGTTGTGGTGGAAGGAGAAAAAAAGAAGGTGGATGGTGGCGGTGATGAGAAGGTTAAGGCTGGGGATGATGAGAAGAATGAGGATGGTGAGGAGGGTGATGAGGCTGACAAGCACCAATCTCTTGGATCTTTGCTCAACGAGGTAAAGCTCTAATAACTAGGCATATTTAATTTTTCAAAAAATAAAAAATAAAAAATATTGGATCTTGTTTAGTAATGTTTCTGTTTTCAAAGATTTTGAAAATAAAAATAAATGTTTGGTAAGAAATAATCCATTCGCATGGAAAGTTATAATGAGACAATTTTTATACAAAAATTCCTAGTCATATAATAGTGTGATAAGGACATTTTAAAGTTACATATAATGTTGGCTACTCATGTTTCTTAATTGTTTATTTTTTTTTATAAGAAATTTTATTATTATTCTTATTATTTTTCCCTATTTTAACATATTGATTACAAACAGATTCAAATCTCAGCTTGTACTTCAATACAATTTTTAGGTTTCTCTTGTTGTGTTTTTCCTTAACCGTGCATTCAAAATATATTAATTTTTTTAGAAGGATTAATATTCATTAGATATTATTGTCGACTTAATTGAGAATGCAGATTGCATAATTTTTGTTCCAAAATTCTCATGTCATTTTATCTCAAAATGTTTATGATTGTTAAATCATTATGGAGAGAGAGAGAGAGGGAGAGGGGATAGGAGTGTAAATCTGGCCCGGTCCAGCCTGGCCCATGTCAGGCCTTGCGAGCTTCCGCCAAAATTTGAATCGGGCTGGGCCGGCCCACAGGCCAAAAAATAGGCCTAGACTCAAGAGTATTCGGGTCTCGGGCTGGCCCAATAGGCTTGGGTAGGTCTGACCATTTTTTTTTTATTTAAAATTTTTTTTTTTATCAAAGTTTTATTATTTTTCACTAAAAAAGACATTGGGCGGGCAGGCCTTGAATGGGTCTTAAGCGGGCCAATGGACTAGGCCATGGGCTGGGTGGGGTTGGGGGGGGGGGGGGGGGGGAGTTTAATAATGGGCTGGGTGATTGACTCATGGGCTAGGTTTAGGCTTGACTAACCTTAATTTTTAAAGAGGCCCAACTCAAGGCCTGACTTTTTTCAACATTTAAATTTTTTTTTTTTTTTGTATACATAAAATAAAAACAATGCTAGGAGTATTAAATAAATTATCAAATATTCTACACAATACTAATTTGGCGATTATTTTAGGATCACTGGCATTTTTGTTTACATAAAAAAAAAGGAAAAAGATTCATTTATATTCTGGTTTTAAATTTATGAAATGCTATATATGAATGGTTTTTATTAATTTTTTTATTTCATCTCTTACATAATCCAATTTTTTTAAAAAATATAAATCCCTTATATAATTTATTTTAAACAAGAAACCATTTACAAGTATTCGAGTAGATGTATAACATAAAATGGTGATGTTAAACTGGTGGCATATTATTAAATTTTTGTTTTATATTCTGGGCCAGCTTGTACATTGTACAAATAGCCTAACCCATGTTCGAATGTGAGACTTGTCATGTTAGTCACGTGCCAACACGACCAAAGATCGTTGTTCTCTCCAAATCTTCCTATTCTCCAATTCTATAATTTCCTAATAATCATTAACTAATGTAAGAATCTTAAACAATAATTCAATGATCAATGTAGAGAAAAATTTGACAAAAAATCTCATGTTCATTTTTGGTATGTAATGACAGAGCGTAGAAGCGAAGGTGTCGCCACCAGAAACAGAGAAGATCACCATAGTAGAAACACCAGAAACAGAGAAGACCACCGTAGCTGAAACCGCTGCACTAGAGACAGTAAAATCAGACGAACAAAAGCCCGAGGCAGTTCCTGTGGCATCGGAGGAAAAGGCAGCAACCTATGTACCACCAGTTGCACATGTAACCACTGAGGAGAAGAAGGAAACAGAGACCATAACAAAGGAAGAGAAGTGATTTTACATGGGATGATTGTTGATTTTATTATAACTCTGAGTTTTTAAATTTGTTATGGATCAAAATCTAAGTATACTGTCATAGTTGTGACATGATTGGACAATGGTTGTCTATGGGGGTGAGTGACCTGTTTTGAGATAGTTCTTGGTGATTGTTGTTTCTTATGGTTTTTGATTCTATTGTTCCTTAATTTGACAATAGTGGTTGTTCTGTTCATCTTCTCCTTCTTATCTTTATCTTTATTTATTTTTTGAGATTAATTATATTTTTGGTTACCAAAGTATGATTGTTGTGTTATTTTGATCCTCAATATTTAAATTATGTCAATCTGGTCCCAAATATATAAAAGATTTTTTAATTTAATCTTATTATGAATCAAATTGACACAATTTAACATTAGGGGGCACAATTAACCCAATTTAAACATGAAGGACCAAAAATATAATAAATCTTTTTTCTAGTTTATCAATCATCAAAATAAATATTGGGATTTATATTTAGACATTTTCAATTATTAATGAATATTATTGTACATCTTTTATTTATGAATCTGTATATTTTGATTTTTTCAACTATAAAAGTCATTCAAATATCTCATACAGAGTTGAGAGAGTCAAAATATATGGGCTTCTATATTCGTTTGGGATGTGCGTTGGCCTTTTGACTTTTTGGTTATTTGTCTGGGGCTAAAATGGCTTGTTTGGGATGAATTTTTTTGATTTTAGTGAGAGAAAAAATAAAATAGTTATGGTTTGGACGTGACATTTTATTTTATTAATTTTTTAGTCTATTTTGTTTTTTTATAAATATTTTATCCCAAAAAATTTATACCAAACATAGCCTAAATGATATTTGCTAATAGTTTAAAGATCTTTAATTATTTTTAAATCTTTCTCACACTATGTCTCTCTCCATCCTTGTGCAATTACAAATTAATATTACGATTATCACATTTTTATGGGAAAATTAGTCTAAGGTCCCTCTCCCACTTTTAATAATGGAAGAGATCCATAATGTTATTTTATGATGTCTAAGGTCCTTCAACCCCAAACTCATATATCACAGATAAATTTAAGAATAATTTTATCATATATCACAGAAAAAATCCTCATCATCATCATCTTCAACGACAACAACACTAGAACAATCAACAACAATTACAAAGGGCATTGTCGGTGTAGAAACGGATCTGACACACAAGAGACATTAAATTTGAGATCTGGCAAATCAACAATCAAAATTGAGAGAAATTTTGGATCTATAAGAGTGTACCACGCGATTCAACAACGGAGCGGTGTCGATGAGTCTGCACAAGTCCAACTCATTCCCGCACTGGTTCAGTAACAGCGCTTTGAAGTTGAAGTCAGACCTAGGGTGGAATCTAGTGGGGTAAGGTATACTAACATCGTAATAGTCCCCTCGAAGCTCACTGAATCACGAAGCAGTTGGCTGGTCAATTTTTGTTTATGACTAGGATTATTGTCAGGTTAGATTCAAAAGTAAGATAAAAGTTAGCAATAGTTCACTCCATTGAGTGAATAAGCAACAATAGCAACCTATATATATATATATATATACATAAATTAAAATGTGTTTTTGTGCAAAGAGAAATCAATTAATGAATAACATAAACCATGAGCACAGAATCCTTGCCTGAGAATGCTAATACTGATCAGATGTATGCTGTTTGTCAGGACGATGTGCTCACTGAATTTCTCTGGAGCAAAATTTCTCTGAAGAGAAATTCCGAAGTGCAGAGAAATTCAGAATTTCTCTGGAGAGAAATTCCGAAGTCCAGAAAAATTTGGTTAAAACACAGAGAATCCAGAATTTCTCTAGAGAGAAATTATGAATGAAAATTTCTCTGGAGAGAAATTTCTCTGGTGGGTGGAACGTAGTGAACCTCACAAGTTTGATTTTTCTTAAGGGACGGTGGGTCAGTAAAGCATCAATGATCCAATTTTACTTACCATTTGTCATCATATTTGGTCTGGGAATCACCTTCGGAGGATGGACTTTCATAACGTTCTTGGCCTTCTTCACATTCCTTCTAGTAGGTTGGTTTCTTCTTGGTACTTACTTATTCAGGAATTTGATCCAGTTGTAGCCTTATGGTGTGTACCAACTTTAGTTTAACAGTTGCTTGTGGATTTCATGTATGATGTACCTAAAATCACCAGAAAATACTCTGATTTGCACCATTTTGGGAATTGGATGAGACATTTTCAAAACATAAAAAATCAAAAAAATTGAACAAACCAGAGAAATTTCAAATTTATCTGGTTTGAAATTTCTCTGGATAGAAATTTCTCTGGGTTGAAATTTCTCTGCATCGATTTGAGGGACCTTAGACATTATAAAAATATTTGTGACAACCCTCACTACTGTTTACTGATGATACCACTGATTAGTGCTAACCTGTGTTTAAGCATGTTAAGTGACTGATTGACTGAAATCCTGACTGATTGATTGAAGTGTATTAGTTTAAACGCATATCTATCTGTTTGACTGTTAATTGATCTGTTCATGTTTTAAGTTTAAACTGTAAATTGAAGGCCTTATCGGCGGCCGAATCCGGAACTGATTAGTATTTTGTGTTAATTAGGATTAATGTGATTTTATGGTAAATTTAGTTGAAATTCGATTTGGTATGATTAAATTGAATTAATAAGCTAATTTACATTAGTTCAAGTTAATAACCCTTTTGCCATGTTAGTGGGCCACCTTGTCAATACTTGTTTGGACTTGATTAATGCACTTTTGGCATTGTATCTTCAGCCATTTTGAAGGCAAAACCGAGAGAGAGAGAGAGAGAGAGAGAGAGAGAGAGAGAGAGGTAGGAGAAAATTGAGTCCATCTAGAATTCTTGTTTGAATTTGGAAGGATTGAAGTGTAGATAGCAATTTTGAGCTAGCACATTTGAAATTGAAGACCTAAGGTAGGCTATTCATCCTTTGGTTTATGAATTTAAGTTGTGTCTTGCATGGTCCATGATAATTTTGAAGTCTAGAGCCAAGATATGGCTTAAAGTGTTGAATTGAGGCTTAAATCATGCATGCATGTTCTTATATTGAAGTTTTGAGGTTGTTTTCATTGGTATCCCTGCATGCATGTTTACATTTTGGTTAAAATCCATGAATTCATCATGTTTTTGAGAGAATTGGCTCTTTGGAGCATGTATTAGAAGCTTTGAACGCATTAGAACACATGCATGTCATGTGTTCATCATGTTCTTGAAGTTTTCCTTGAAATTGTGTTTAATTGAACTACCTTTGGGTTTTGATTTTGCAAATTGATCTTTGAAACATGTTGTATTATGGGTTTTAAAGTGTTTTCCAGAAAATTAGCCCAAAAAGATCGGATTTGATGCTTTAAAAGTTAATTTTGAGCTTGAAGGTTCAATCTGGAAATTCCAGAATTTGGACCCATGCTCGAGCGTGGGACTTCACGCTCAAGCGTAAACTCTAAGTTCATGCAGTCCGCTCGAGCGGGAAAAGTAACGCTCAAGAGTGAAATGCGTGTATCCAGTACTTTGCATGTGTTTACAGTCCGCTCAAGCGAGGGAATGCACGCTCGAGCGAAGACTTGTGTCTCACGCTCGAGCGGGGGTCGAGCGCCCGTCGAGCGTGAATTTCGTGCATCCAGTACTTTTGCAGTACGCTCGAGCGAGTAACGTCACGCTCGAGCGTAGCTCTTTTGTCTGCATGTCCGCTCGAGCGTAGAGAGCCACGCTCGAGCGGGACCCCTGTTTCAGCAAAAATTTGAAAAGTGTTTTAAAGTGTATCTTTGCATCCTCATTCCATCCTAGGCATTCCTAGGCCTAGTTTAAGACATCTTAATGAGGATAATGCTATAGAACCACACCGAGTCAAGGTAGAGACTAAGTTATTGTTTCCCAAACGTACAACTCAGTGTGTATTCATCCTATAACTGTGTAGGGTTGGCATCCGAGGACGCTCACTAGCCTGTCTGTAGCCCAGAACTCTGCGAGTAACAATGTTGTAAAGATATATTCAATCATGAATATTTTCTGAATGATCAACTATACTGCTTTTTGAAATGATATTTTTTACTGAATGAATGCTTGTCCTATTTGCAAATTGTATTCGTGGCATCCATAGCAATTTACTATTACTGTACTGTACTGCTACTATCATAGAGATCTCTATCGGTTCCCATGTTTGGAACCACTACTGTTTACTGATATGATGTCCATCAATTGACTGTTCGGTCTGTTAAGACCTACTGTACTGTTTGCTATTGGATGTACCACTTATGACTGCTATGATCGAATAACTGATATACTGTTCAAATGACTGTTTTAAATACTGAAAGGACATTCATTTCTAACCTCTTTACGCATATGTTATTCACTGGGCTTTAGCTCATTGTTTATATATATATGTAGGTGTCCAGGCACCGGATCGGAGCTAGGAGCATTGGGTTAAACACCCTTTTTGTCAAGCCAACCAACGTGCCTCACTGCGAGGTTCCAAGTGTGTTCAAGCTTAGGCTTTTGGGGTGTCTCAGTTCACCCTTTTGTCTCTATTTTGTAATACTGTATAGACTGGTACTGTACTGTTATGGTAGGGATTTGGTCCCTATGAATGCCTGTAAATGATGTATGTACATACTGCTTTTGTTTTGAGTGTGAATATATATGGAAAGTCTTTTTGCATAAAGACTGTCACAGCTCATTGGATATCTTTTATTACTGTTTTGGCTTCCGCCAGCCCCTGTATGCTGTATTACTGTCAAACAGGCCTTTGGTAATCGTGGATTACTGGCCAGTTACGGTACTAAACCCATAGGAGTGGGTTTGGGTCGTGACAATATTGAATGTCCTTTATGCTATAAAATCTTAATATCAGGGACCCTAAAAAAAACTCTCCCATTTTAATACCAATAATGCTAGGGGCACACAAAATTCCGCCCATTAAATTATTCTCTCTCAAATGAGTTCTGATGTTACCTATTTTTATAGTAATGTTACCTTAATTTTAATTCAAAAACCACAAAATATATAATTTTACCCAAAAAAATACTAAATATTACTACAAAATGTATATTTTTATCTTTTAATCATAAATTATAGTAATTTTATTAAAAATTATATGATATTTATCATAAAAATGTATAATATGTGAAATCTTTCTTTATGCGTTGCAGATGGCCCAGTCGTCAGGCCCTTATCTTGTAGGGTTTTTAGCCTCTTTTGGCTTCGGTGTAGTTGGGTCCATAGGCCTCAAAATGGGTCGTTTGTAAAATAAATAATAATAATAATAAAAACATTTGGTTTGATAATGGTAATCGTATAATTTCATTCATTTATCTTTAAAAATTAGATGGTTATTTTCAAAATAAACAATTCATTGTAGCATGTACAATAATTTTTTACAAAATAAACAATTTATATCATTAAATTAGGATGCAAGTTTAACTGGATTGAACTGTACTTGACTCCAATTAAAGATAAGTCAATTCTTAGGTCCCGTTTATTTTCAGAGATAGAATGGAGGAGATTAATAGTGAGGGGATTAAGTAAAATTGTGTTTGTTTTGATGATAGTTGTTAGTGTAGGAATTGTTAAATTATTTTTATATAAAATAATAAAACAAATAAAAAAATATAAAAAATTAAACATTAATGTTTAAAAAAAAATTCCCAATATGTAAAAAATAAAAAAAATAAAAAATTTCTAATCCCCTCACAATTTTTCTAATACCATCTCTACTCCTTCATCTCAATCCTTCTTCCAACCTCTATTTTATTTCCTTCCTCCATCCTAATCCCTTCCCCAACTCTACAAATAAACACAACACTAAATAACCTCACCTCTATCCTAATACCCTCCTATCCATTACACCCCAAAACAAACGGGGCCTTAGGGTGTGTTTGTTTGGAGAGATTGGAGAGGGGATTGGACACCATGTCCACTGGATCATGGAGTCCATTATTTGGTTACAAATTTGTAGGCTGGATTAGGAATTCGGTTGGACTATCAATCCCACATATGTGGGGCTATTGTATCTAGAGGGAGTATGGGATAAAATTGGTGGGATAACTATCCCATGGGATTAAATGATAAAATGACATATTTGCCCTTCAAGTATTTGATTTAATTATGTATTATATTTAATAAAATTAAATAAAATTTAAATGTCTCAATTTAAAATAAAATAAAATAATTTAATTTTTATTGATGTTTTATTTATTTAATTGTTTAAAATAAATTTGTATAGATGTTTTATTTTAAAATTTTATTGATGTTTTATTTGATTTCATTATTTAAAATTTTATTTTAAAAAATAACACAACTTTTTATTGATATTTTATTTATTTAATTTAAAAAAAATAAATTTATTTAATTTAAAAAAAACAAAATAAATTTTTATTTAATCATGCCAAAAAAAATATTATTTGGTAAACAATTTAAAAGGACAAAATTGTCTTTTAAATATTTATCCTTCTTCATAATATCTCAAACAAACATAGGATTCATTGGAATAATCCTTTGCTTACATTTAATCCTATGCCTAAATAAACATGGGATACATATCCTATCTAACCAAATAGTCCAGAGACTAGGTATCCCAAGATTAATAGTGTGATGGATTACAATCTCCCTTTATCTAATCCATTCAAACAAACACGACCTTTATAGTATATAAATAAATAAATAATTATTGGAACAAAAAATCCTTAAACTATTTTTTTCTATCAGGGAGAGTCTTCTCCAAGGATGGACTTAGAGAGGGGTAAGAGGGGGCAATTGCACCTCCTACGATTTCAAAAACACCATTTGAGAGGGTAATTTATACGGAAATTGGGCCGAGCTAGGTAATGGGCCGGTATGGGCCAAAGTACGAAAGGCAGAGTAGAAGGGCCCCGAAGTTAGTCCGGTCTCCGAAGTACCTATTATTATCTCGGTCGCAGTGTGTTACGGTTATCTCGGTCAAGTCCTCTAGACCGAAGTATGATAAGCCTTCTTCAAGAATGTTCTGAGTTAGTTCGGCTCTTCACTGCTATGGATAGCTCGGTCTTAGCATTTGAAGTCGAGATAGAAGCAAAGAAAAGAAGAGCCGGACTCGAAGTTAGATCGGTCACACCTTCCTGTCTAGTATGGAAGTATTATTTCGGTCGTTTGGTAGTTCGGCCATGGTAAAACCATCTCACTTGGTTTAAGCAGTGAGGGGGGTGTTGAAGGATAAGCATTATCCTTCAGAAGTATGAATCCTAGGAGGACTCTACATGGAGGAATAAGAGTCCTACTTGGATTGTGCCACACGGAACCTATAAAAGCCCATAACATCACCTGTGGAGAGGTAATGCAATTTTGATTCCTGAATATACAGAGCTTTTGTCTATTTGTTTGGTTTGCTAACTTAGGCATCGGAGAGGTTTCCGGCACACACCCGCCGGCTAGCTCACGTTTGTATTTTCAGGTAGTAGAACGACGTCGTACGGAGGAGCGCAGACTTGATCAACAGGATTATACGAGAAGGTTTATTTCTTTCCCGTACAATTGGCGCCATCTGTGGGAAATTCAGACAAGAACAAAACCTCTTGATCAAGCTTTTCCTCTTAAGAATCAATGGCGCACAACGAAGATTTACCACAGTCCGCCATCGACGGACAAACACCAGAAGGGGGTGCGAGGCGCGAAGGTCTACCTCTCATTCCTCCTATGGCAGATTTGGAGCCACAACAACAGAATCCCAGGAGGGATAGAAGGGGAAGAAGGCGGACTAACAGCCCTCGTCACTCTCGTTCACAAAGTCCAGAGAGACAAAGGCGGAGGACTGACCCTCAAGCCTTGGAAGATCGCGTCAAGGAGCAGGAAGAGTTGATACGATGAATGGCGGCAGACATGGAATCTCTAAAGTGCCAGATGAAGGGAAAACAAGTGGCGACAGGAGAGGGGCGCATAAGCAAGACGCCCCTTCGCCACTCGGAAGATCGTGGTAGGAATACCACACCCTCGCAAGCAGAGAGTAAAAGCCTCAGGACAGGCGATACTCAATTCAGATCCTCCAGAACTCATCACTCCAGGTCTGAGAGGACGAGATCTGAGAGGTCGTACACAGAAGGGAGCACTTATTGGCCTTCACATACGCACCAAACAAGATCCAGACAAACGGAGTTGCCCAGATCATCCGACTTACGCACCGTGCTCGAAGAGAAGGCACGATGGAAAGAGGACGCCAGGGCACGCGATCCACACAGAGTTTCTGCCTTACAGCGGTTGGCTCCTCGATCGCATGGAAGCGTCGAGGTTGGAATGCCAATACCGCGCCCTGCCTACGAACCAACGGACAAATCATTAGCGAGGCTGCAGACTTCGCCGTTTGTTCCGGCAATTGAGAACGCGCCCTTACCATCAGGCTTCCTTTAGCCCAAATTCACCACATATGAAGGAAAGACGGACCCCTATTCGTACCTAAGCCACTTTCGCCAGGTCATGGCTGTGTACCGGCGAAACGAGGCTTTGATGTGCATCCTCTTCCCATCTAGCCTTAGCGACCTAGGCTTGACTTGGTTCGAAAAACTTCCTGAAGGCAGTATAGCCTCCTGGGCGCAATTAGCGGAAGCGTTTGTAACCAGGTTTAGAACAAACACTAAAACCCCGGTGGAGATCGACCAGCTACTCTCCATCGACATGGGCGACAAAGAGACCCTAAAATCCTACAATAGTCGCTACTGGGAGACCTTCAACCAGATTGGGGACTACCCTACTAATCTCACCATTGCACAGTACAAAAGAGGCTTTCCAGTCGGCAATAGACTAAGAGACTCAATCACCATGACACCACCCCTCACCATGGAAGCCTTGATGGAGAGAGTGCATCAGCACATCAGGGTAGAAGAGGATGGCGCACGCGCCAAAACAAAATCTGGCACGACCGCAGTACCAGAGAAGAAAGCCTCAGCGAAGGTCAATGCGGTAGATCGTCCGAGCAGAAACGGACGCGGCAGAAGAGACAACAGAGAAGACCAGGATAAAAGATGGTTGAGAGTCCGCACTGCCATAACCACGGTATTCAAAAAACCGATCTACCGAATTCTAAGTGAAATACGCGATGAGCCTTTCGTCAGATGGCCAGCTAAGCTAGGAGAGGCTCAGAAGGACTATGACGAAAGGTCACGGTGCACCTTCCACAAAGAAAAGGGGCACCGCACTGAAAATTGCACGCCATTGAGACAGCACCTGGAGGAGTTGGTGGCAGCAGGTCACCTGGACAAATACATTGAAGGAGGGACGCAACCAGCCCACCAGGACCACAATAACCCCAATGGGATGCCAATCGACGCCCCACCTCAAGGCGTGATCAATGTGATACATGGGGTGTTTGAACCTGAGCGTGTATGCGAACTCAGAGGATCAATCAAAAAGGCTGAGCACTTAAGAGAGGTACTAAGTGCCCAACCTACCACCAAGAAGGGGAAGACAGAGGCCACGAACGTCATGTCTTTTTCAGATAAAGACTTGGTAAGGATATATTGCCCTCACAATGATGCCCTAGTCGTCACCCTCCGAGTCAAGGATTTTGACGTCAAGCGGATTCTGATTGACCAAGGTAGTTCATGTGAAATAATGTACTACGAAACATTCAAACAGTTGAAGTTACAAGATAAAGACTTGGCACCTGCCGTATCTCCCCTGATTGGATTCAACTCCATGCCAGAATGGCCCGTCGGCAAAATAATCTTCCCAGTCAAAGCAGGAAGTGTGACGAAGCAAGTGGAGTTCTGGGTATTGAAAGTCCCCTTCACTTATAACATCATCTTGGGCAGAACATGGCTGTATGCCATGCGATCGGTGGCGTCATCCTACCACCAAGTAATGCGGTTCCCCAACGACACCGGTGTTATTGAAGAGGTCTATGGAGACCAGATCATGTCCAAGCAATGCTTTGTTACGGTGAATGGCAGCCGCGCTGCGAAGGGATATGTTCATTCGGTGGAAGAACCTGAGAGTAATGAACTATTCGCAGATGTCGGCAAAGCGGCTAACCAAAAAGCAGTGGAAGATTTGGTAGAGGTAAGAATAGATGACAAGAATCCGGATAAGTTCTTTTTGCTCGGTTCGTCGTTGTCCAGCACTGAGAGGTTAGAGGTCTTGGAATTTTTGACCTCTAACATCGAAGTGTTCGCCTGGACTCCATACGACATGCCAAGCATCGATCCAAACTTCATTTGTTACCAACTCAATGTCCACCCATCCGCCAGACCAATCATTTAGTGCACACGCAGATCGGCACTCTACCATGCCGAGATAGTGGCGGAAGAAGTAGGAAACCTACTGGAGGCAGGAGCAATTAGAGAGGTACACTACCTAAGATGGATCTCCAACACAGTCGTAGTGCCAAAGAAGAATGGCAAGTGGCGTGTCTGCGTCAATGACAAAACAGTCAACAAGGTGTGCCCAAAAGACAGCTTTCCTCTACCACGAATAGATCAACTGGTAGACCTAACGGCGGGGCACAACCGACTTAGCTTTCTGGATGCATACAGAGGCTACCACCAAATCGTCATGCATGAACCAGACCAGGAGGTCACGTCCTTTACAACTCCAAGAGGACTATACTGTTACAAGGTCATGCCCTTTGGCCTAAAGAACGCAGGGGCAACATTCCAACGGATGGTCACTAAGATGTTTGAACCGTTGTTAGGCAGAACAATGGAGGCTTACATCGACGATATGGTGGTCAAGAGCAAAGATGAGAATGACCATCTCAAGGACCTAGGTGAGATGTTTGAGATCCTGAAGAAGCACAAGTTACGCCTCAACGTGTCGAAGTGTACATTCGGAGTAGGATCTGGCAAATTCCTGGGCTTCCTGGTGACCAACTGGGGTATTGAGGCAGACCCATCTCAGATCAAGACAATTCAGGATCTGGAAAGGCCTAACTCAGTCAAAGAAGTGCAATATCTCACCGGCATGGCAGCTGCGCTCAATCAGTTCATAAGCCGGTCGTCAGACAGACTACGACCATTTTTCCACGCTCTAAAAACCAAGTTTGAGTGGGACGAAGAATGCGACCGAGCTCTGGAAAGCTTGAAGGAATACATGTCTTCTCCACCACTACTTGTAACCCCAATTCCTGGAGAAGAACTCTTCTTGTACCTGGCAGTCTCACAGCACGCAATTAGCGCAGTATTGGTCCGTGCAGAAGGAATCCAACATCTACCCATCTATTATGTCAGCAAGACATTACTGGGCGCCGAAACAAGGTACCTGCCACTAGAAAAACTGGCCCTAGCCTTGATGATGGCCTCAAGAAAGTTGTCGCATTACTTTCACGCCCACACCATAGTTGTCCTCACAGCCTTTCCATTGAAAGCTCTCTTTGAAAGGGCGAACTTTTCCGGGCGAATTCTGAAGTGGGCAGTAGAGTTGGGACAATTCGACATCAAATTCCAACCCAGAACCGCAATAAAGGCACAAACTTTGGCAGACTTCGTCGCAGAATTCACCCCAGGAAGTCATCATATCTGTCCAGTCGACCTGACTGAAACAACCGAACTAGGGATGGAAGTTGACGTCGGAATAACGCAACCCCTAGTACTAGTTACTCAGTCAGGTCCCAATGCAGACCAGAGTAAAGTAAGGAAGGAAGAAGCGAACCATGCTACACCAAGTCAAGACTCACTAACAAGTCAAGACTTGGTACAACCAGATGGCGATGGGCAGACAGTAGGCATGAACCATGAAGAAGAAAACACCAGCAACATGGAAGACCCCAAGGCATCATCTGATCCCTCCACTTGCTGGAAGTTGTTTGTCGGGGAGATGTGGAAGCTCTTCGTGGATGGAGCATCCAACCGGCACGGAGCAGGACTTGGCATAGTCCTCATCTCTCCAGACGGCCTAGTAGTGGAGCAGGCAGTCAATCTGGGCTTCCCAGCATCAAACAACGAAGCGGAGTATGAAGCGCTTCTGGCAGGTCTCAAATCAACATTCTACATGAAGGCCACCGAACTAATGGTTTACAGCGACTCACAACTGGTGGTGAACCAAATATCTGGTGACTACGAAACAAAGGATGACAGAATGGCTAAGTACCAAGAATTGGTCAGAACAGAGATCAAGAAGTTTGAAGTGGTGAGGATAGAACAGATCGGCAGGGAGGAAAACAGCAGAGCAGACGAACTAGCAGGCTTCGCCTCAATGGCAGATACCTCCATCCCTCACCCACTACTGATTGACTACCTGCCTAGACCAAGCATTGAAGACCCAGAAGCAGAAGAGGTATGTTGCGCCGATCTAGGCCCTTCTTGGATGGATCCCATCATATTGTTCCTAAAAAATAGCACCCTACCAGAAGACAAGAAAGAGGCCAACAGAATAAGGGCAAAATCGCTGCGATTTTGGCTCTTCCCATCCTTGGCATTGTACAAAAAATCATTTTCAGAACCCTACCTAAAGTGTGTTCACCCCAGCAAAGTGGAAGCATTCTTGTTCGAGATACACGAGGGCGTATGTGGAAGCCATCAAGGAGGAAGATCACTGGCATACAGAGCAATCTCACAAGGATATTGGTGGCTATACATGCAGGCAGATTCAGAGAAATTTGTCAAAAAATGCGAGAAGTGTCAGAAGTTTGCACACCAAATACACCAATCTGCCAGAGAACTTTTACCTCTCACTAGCCCATGGCCCTTTCGCAATGTGGGGATTAGACATAGTAGGGCCACTTCCAACAGCACCAGGCAACAGAAAGTTCTTCCTTGCAGCAACCGACTACTTCACTAAATGGGTGGAAGCAGAAGGCTTGGCATCAATCAAGGAAAAAGACGTGAAGAAGTTTGTTTGGCAGAACATCATCACTTGATTTGGCATACCAAAAGCACTGATATCAGACAACGGCACTCAGTTCGACGGCGGAATTTTCAGAGGCTTTTGTGAAGAGTACAAAATAGAGTTCTACAATTCTACACCGGTATATCCCCAAGCAAATGGTCAGGCAGAAGCATCAAACAAGGTCGTCTTAGATAGATTGAAGAAAAGGTTAGAGAAAGCAAAAGGCAAGTGGGCAGAAGAACTCCCTCATGTTTTATGGGCTTACCGCACCACACCTCAGCGATCGACAGGAGAAACACCATTCTCCTTAGCTTACGGCATGGAGGCTGTAATCCCACTAGAAGTTGGCCTCCCCACAATTCGAAGTGAAAACTTTGATCCAGACTTAAATGGCGAAGCCATATCATTGGAGCTTGACCTTGCGGAAGAAAGAACAGACAGAGCATTGGTCCACATCGCCTCCTACCAACAAGAACTGTCCAGAAAGTATAACAAAACTGTGCATCCAAGGTAATTCAAGATCAGAGATTGGGTGCTGCGCAAAGTGATAGGGAACACCTTGGTTTCGGGAGATGGCAAGCTAGGACCTAATTCGAAAGGACCTCACAAAGTGGTCGGATTAGCAGGCAAAGGGGCATACCACTTAGAAGATGAGGACGTCAAAGCAATTCCCAGGCCATGGAACACTGCCAATCTCAAGTTATTTTATTTTTAGCTTTTTTCTTTTTAAACATATGTAATTTTTTCCTTTCTCAATAAAACAAGTCAATTCTTTTCAGCATAATTGTTTTTTGTAAAAGATAGTTTTAGAGAGTTAGGAGCATTGCAAACGTTTTATTCTAGGTTGACTGGAAAAAACCAACTTAGAGGTTGGTTGGATTAAACCAACACCCTTCCTAAGCCCAGAATACGGATCCAGGCTGCAGGACGTTTGGTCGGAATAACCAAACGTTTTATTCTAGGTTGGCTGGAAAAAACCAACTTAGAGGTTGGCTGGATTAAACCAACACCCTTCCTAAGCCCAGGATACGGATCTAAGCTGCAGGACGTTTGGTCGGAATAACCAAACATTTTATTCTAGGTTGGCTGGAAAAAACCAATTTAGAGGTTGGCTGGATTAAACCAACACCCTTCCTAAGCCCAGGATAAGGATCCAGGCTGCAGGACGTTTGGTCGGAATAACCAAACATTTTATTCTAAGTTGGCTGGAAAAAACCAACTTAGAGGTTGGCTGGATTAAACCAACACCCCTCCTAAGCCCAGGATAAGGATCCAGGCTGTAGGACGTTTGGTCGGAATAACCAAACATTTTATTCTAAGTTGGCTGGAAAAACTAACTTAGAGGTTGGCTGGATTAAACCAACTCTTGTTACTCTTCAGCCGAAGTAAGGGTATGGCTGAAGAGTGGTTGGCTGGATTAAACCAACTCTTATTACTCTTCAGCCGAAGTAAGGTTATGGGCTGAAAAAGTGGTTGGCTGGATTAAACCAACTCTTGTTACTCTTCAGCCGAAGTAAGGGTAATGGCTGAAGAGTGGTTGGTTGGATTAAACCAACTCTTATTACTCTTCAGCCAAAGTAAGGGTTTAGGCTGAAGAAGTGGTTGGCTGGATTAAACCAACTCTTATTACTCTTCAGCTGAAGTAAGGGTATGGCTGAAGAGTGGTTGGCTGGATTAAACCAACTCTTATTACTCTTCAGCCAAAGTAAGGGTTTGGGCTGAAGAAGTGGTTGGCTGGATTAAACCAACTCTTATTACTCTTCAGCCGAAGTAAGGGTATGGCTGAAGAGTGGTTGGCTGGATTAAACCAACTCTTATTACTCTTCAGCCGAAGTAAGGGTTTGGGCTGAAGAAGTGGTTGGCGGGATTAAACCAACTCTTTGTACTCTTCAGCCGTAGTATTTATATCAGCTAAAGAGTGGTTGGCAAGTCAGCCTAGTCAGATTGATAAGCTAGAACCGGAATAAAGTATTTAAATCGGAATAACAGTTAGTACAAAAGAAGATGATCCTCATTAATCAAGTTCAAAGCGATTACAAGGGAGGGGCTCCCAGCCCGGTTACAAGTCGAAGCAAAAAGAAGAAAAAGAAAAAATACAGAATCAATTAAAAAGGTCTTCAAGATCGGCTTCAATATCAACTTGAACACCGGTTGTAGATGGAAGATCAGTCTCAGTAGCAACTGGCAGCACGGTGTCAGTCGGCGGCTCAACAGTTAGGTCTTCAATCGTTGGCTCCAACCGAGCTGATTGATCGTTGCCTTGCTCGTTGACTACCGGGGTAACAGTTGGCTCATTTTCTTCATCTTCATCATCTGAACCCTGCAAAAATTGTTGTTGGACAGAAGCAGCATACTCCGCCAGTGAGGCTGGAATGAAATGCTGAGGAGCATTGTGGACCTCGGTTTCGGGCCCACAGCCGAGCTGCTCCACAGCACCTCTCCAGCCACACTTGAAGAACAACTCCTTGGCGGCCTCACATTGTGGAATGTAGAGGGCCTCCGCCTCCTTGAAACCTTCGGCGTTGGCGTTCTCCACTTTCTTCTTTAGTTCAACAATTTCGGCGTCCTTTTTCCCTTCGAGCTTGACTAACTCACGAAGGTACTTATCTTTCATCACGGTCAACGCCTTCTGTTTTTCAGATTAAGCCGAGGTAACTAGTCCGGTTAGACGAGCTACCTCAGCCTCTAGCTCGGTCGTTTTTTGTTGTGACTCCTTCAGTTCGGTTGTTCTTTCTTCGACCTCTGTCATGGCCTGCCTAGCCGTTTTCCTGAGCTCCAACACCTTTTGATGGGCAATTTGGCTCTTTTGAAGAGACTGAAACGAATGAAAAGAAATCAATGACAAAACTGAACTGAAAGCTTGAAAAATTTGAGAGACAAGAGGGGCATTTTACCAGCATCATGGATTTGGTGGCCGATCGGATGGCTCGGTCAGGTGCTGGTGGTGTTCCATGTCTGCTGGAAGGCAAACACTCTTGGCGAGGTTGAATGCCATCAAGTGATCCTTCTCAGCAACCACCGAATCAGTGTCTTAGATATCTCGGTTCTGAAATTTCAGCTTTGGTGCCCACTTGGAGGAGCTAGCTCGGGCAGCGGGCTCCGGTTACGGACTTGGCAGGTGGCTTGGTGGAAGTACAGTCTTATCTTCGTCAACAAGGTGTAGCTCGGTTACTGTAGTCCGGGCACGCTTGCTGGGGCGAGATGATGAGGGTTGTTGGGAAGCAAGCGCCACAACCATTTCCTGAGTTTGGCTTGCTGGTGACTTCGGCGCGGTTTGTTTCGGTGAGTAGGGCTCTTACTCGGTTTCGTTTGGCCATCTCTTGTTCGGCGGTCAGGGGGATGAGGTTGATCTGGGGTAAAGATGGGTCCGGTTCTGGGGCGTCCTCAAGCAGAAAGTCTGTGACTCTGGCTTTTCGGTGACCGCTATAACGGTATGTCGGGTCAACGTTCAGAAGCTTGGCCTAACTTCTTTCTGGAAAACGTAGTGCGGCGCGAAGTGTGTTCAGGTTGGGGTAACTGTACAAAGATTGAAGATGGGCTGAATCTGCATAATGAAAACAACTGTTAGTTCGGTTCAAGAGCAGGTAAGCGAAATAAAGAGAAGCATGAAAAGTGACCGAAGTAAAGTATACCAGGGATTCCTTTATTCCAATTTATACTTCGGCCTGGGATCTGGGCTTGGTGGTCTTCAAAATTCCCAGATACCCAGAAAAAATCGTCATCGTTTAAGTCTTTATTCGGCGTATCTTTTATTATTTTTTCTCTGCGATGGCGTATCCTAAGGTAGTAGACCCAACCGTCATCTTTGGAGCCAATGGAATATTGGTGGAATATTTCAGCTAGACCGAGGTTAAGACCGGCTCGGCGGTTTAGTTCGGCTATTCCCATTATTATACGGTAAGAATTGGTGGAAAGCTGAATTGGGCATATTCTGGTTTGTCTAAGGAATTCACAAATTAATGGTTGAACTGGAAATCTTAGTCCGGTTTCTATTATTGACAAAAGGGTAAAGGGCACAAAGCCTTCGTTTCCCCATGGTGTGACATCTTTCTTGGCCAAGGTTAGATGGACGTCGTCAGGTATGTTGTATTCCCTTCGGAATTCGGCTAGACCGCCAAGTGTCTCTACTAAGAACCTATATTTACCCATTTGTTCTTTAAGGTATGAATAAATTAGATCAGTTGAAGAGTTGTGCTCAGTAGCTCGGTTGAGCGCACAAAGGAGTGCCTGAGCAACCTAAGTCTGCAAAGTGGAAAACAAAGGTGTTAAAGCACAGCTCGTTGGACCGTGCTACAAAGTAAAAGCAAGAGAAAATAGAAGTCCTACTTCGGCTGTGTGAGATGCTAAAGTTCTTATCTCGGTTAGAGTGAAGGGTTCGGTAGCTCGGATTAAGCAGGGGTTTTTTAGCTCGGTCTTAGCGGGCGATTCGTTATCTCGGTGAAAGTGAAAGGTCTGGTAGACCGGTTGAGCTTCTTGGGGCAGCTTTCTGAGTTCGGTCTAAAAACTAAGAAAGCTGGTTTAGCCCCGAAGACCTAACTCGGTCGAAATTACGGTTTCCCAGTACACTAAGTGCAGATTTAGTTTGGTTTGTTATTTCGGCTAAGGTAAAACAAGCGATGGTTTGACTTATTAAAGCTAGTTGGGTAACATGAAGTATTATCTCGGTTGACAGTCTACCTAAATTCAACATCAATTATAAACTACTTTCTAGACCGGTTGCATCATAATTTTGGATAAAAAACCAGTGTTTCTCAGGATATTGTATGCGTTCAAGTGTTCTTATTTCTACATTTTTCCAGAAGTGAACCAGGCAAAAGCAAGTGGAATGAGAGTGTTTTTCAAAAACACAGATCTAAAAACTATGGATTAAACAAAATATGAAAAGCAAGAAAAGAGAAACAAGTTTGTAATGCTTACCAGATGAAGAGGAAGGAACTGGAGATGGGAGCAGCAGCAACAGCGAAGAACGTGAACTCAGGGAGCTTCAAAGACCGCAAAACAATGGGGGAATGTGAGAGAGAAAGAAGAGATTGAAACAATAGAAGCTCAAGAATAAATGATTTGAGATGGAAAGTTTGTTTTGTGTAAAGGACGAAAAAAGACGGGACTGTTCAAATCTCGCGAAATACGAAGGCGGCGTGACAGCTGCGAAGGGCCAATCAGAGGTTGCCACGTGTCATTGGAATGAGAAACGGTTCAGTTGCTGTGATTGAAGAGACGTTTTGACCGAACAAGCAGAGCCCGGTATGAAAATTGGCTCGGCTGGAAAGGCTTAAGAGTTTTAGCTCGGCTGGAAAGACTAAAGGGGTTTAGTTCGGCTTGAGAGGCTTAAAAAACTTTAGCTCGGCTGATAAACAGGTAATCCCTATCATACTTTGCAGATGGAATTAAGGGGCAATTGAGAGGGTAATTTATACAGAAATTGGGCCGAGCTAGGTAATGGGCCGTTATGGGCCAAAGTACGAAAGGCAGAGTAGAAGGGCCCCGAAGTTAGTCCGGTCTCCGAAGTACCTATTATTATCTCGGTCGCAGTGTGTTACGGTTATCTCGGTCAAGTCCTCTAGACCGAAGTATGATAAGCCTTCTTCAGGAATGTTCTGATTTAGTTCGGCTCTTCACTGCTATGGATAGCTCGGTCTTAGCATTTGAAGCCGAGATAGAAGCAAAGAAAGGAAGAGCCGGACTCGAAGTTAGATCGGTCACACCTTCCTGTCTAGTATGGAAGTATTATTTCGGTCGTTTGGTAGTTCGGCCATGGTAAAACCATCTCACTTGGTTTAAACAGTGAGGGGGGTGTTGAAGGATAAGCATTATCCTTCAGGAGTATGAATCCTAGGAGGACTCTACATGGAGGAATAAGAGTCCTACTTGGATTGTGCCACACGAAACCTATAAAAGCCCATAACATCACCTATGGAGAGGTAACGCAATTTTGATTCCCTAATATACAGAGCTTTTGTCTATTTGTCTGGTTTGCTGACTTAGGCATCGGAGAGATTTCCGGCACACACCCGCCGGCTAGCTCACGTTTGTATTTTCAGGTAGTAGAACAACGTCGTACGGAGGAGCGCAGACTTGATCAACAGGATTATACGAGAAGGTTTATTTCTTTCCCGTACACCATTTATTATAGTAATATTAGCTACAATTATTTACATATCATAAACACCATTTATTATAGTAATATTAGCTACAATTATTTACATATCATAGAAACTCGTACCCTCTACGTTTTTATTTATTTTAGAAAAATTTTAAGTGATTGTCACTCTATATATATGAAGCATAGGATCAAAATATAATATTAAAAAAAATAGACAAAAATAATAAAAAGAATTATTTGTTATAATTATTGCTTAATTACAAGTTCAAGTTTTTAAAGAATCAAATAAGGTATTAACTAATTACTTAATCATGTTCATTGAGAAAGATATTGTACAAAATTTTAATATCGATTCTATTATTGATATGAACTAATGTTGAGTACAACAATTCAAGATGTATCACTAAAATATATAGATTGTTTTATAGTTGTTATTTTTTGTAACTAATTATGGATACAAAAAATATGCTATTTATATATATTTTCATCTTATTTTCACTTTTTAAACTAATAAAAATTAATACCATAATTCATACTTTCTTTTTAAAAAATTTGTTAAGATATATATGTTCGATCCCTATATGAAAATTCTGAATCCATCCTTGATCATTTCCGCAGTCTAATTTGTGGATGAGCATCCAGTTAGGTTCATGGAATGAATTATATTTTGATAACTTTTTCAGAATTGAAAAGAATCTCATTCCTTCCCGTTTATGAACAACATTATGATAAATTAGGATAGATATTCGAAAAGATAATCATGATGTATAACCCAAGAGGGGCAAGAGGCATTACAGTTGCGTAATTGATTTTTACATAACTAGTGT
Organism: Camellia granthamiana; assembly: GCA_036172215.1. Classification (NCBI taxonomy): domain Eukaryota; kingdom Viridiplantae; phylum Streptophyta; class Magnoliopsida; order Ericales; family Theaceae; genus Camellia; species Camellia granthamiana. The sequence continues at coordinate 122,265,806 of CM069908.1, read as the reverse complement.
TCTGGAATGTTCACTTTTGAGAGAAAAATAAAATATAAAAATAAAAATAGTTTATGATAAAAAAAAAGCAATGGATTGTATGAATATATCATAATTCTCCACATTCTTATTGCTTAACATGAAAAAAAGTCATCAAATGGAGATCTCAGTGGATGTGGAATTAATGATAAAATCTATCCTTATCAAAGCTCATTCTAGACATTTTTGGTTGCTTCGTTAGTTTGCCTAAAACAGCATAATCAATTTAAATCAAGTTCCTTGTACAATCAATACCCAAAACAGATAATAAAATTAAGACCTGGTTTGGTATTAGTTTAAATTCTAATTTTTGAGCTACAAAAAAAGATTTTAAATATCAAATTTTTTTTAATCTAAAAATTGTTGGGTATGTATTAATATTTAAATGTTCAATTGAATCAAGTCGTGGATATTGTACAACAAGTTAAAAATTAAAATAGAAAAAAGATTTATAGCTCGAAATCTTCTCCCCCGAATCCCCCTAATGCCCAAAACGACGTCGTTTTGGGCATTATTTTATTTTATTTTTTTTCCTCCTTCTTCCATTTTCAGTCGAACCAGAGAGGGAAGGGAGAGAGAGAAGAGAGAAAGAGAGAAAGAGAGAGAGAGAAGAGAGGTCGCCGGCCCAGCCTCGCCGGCCCAGCCCCGGTCTCGTGCAGCAGCTCCGACGTCCCCGATCGTCGCAGCCCGCCGAGCTCGTCGCAGCTCGCCGAGCTCGTCGCAGCAGCTCCCGATCGCCTCCAGCCCCGCCTCCGAGTATGCCCCCTCCAGTCCCCCCCTCCTCCTCCTCCTCCTCTTCCTCCCTCCTCCCTCCTCCTCCCCCTCCTCCTCCTTCTCCTTCTTCTTCGTTCTTCTGCTGGAAAGAGAAAAAAAAAAAAAAAAAAATGGAGTTCGGGGCATTCGGGGGAGCTCGGATTCGAGCTCCCAATCGCTTCTGATTAAAATAATAATAATAATAATTTTTATATTTTTTTCTTTCATTCTTTATATTTTGGTGTTGAGTTGGTAGTGATGTGACAAATGGTAGTAGTGCGGTGGTGATGGTGGTAGAGTTGACGTAGATAGCAAAGGTAGTTATGATATAGAGAGTAAATGTAGTAGTGGTGATGATGACAACAGTGATAGTGTTAATGTTATGATGGTGGCGGCAAAGTAGAGGTGATAATGGTAGTAGCGGTAATGGAGAGGTGATGGCAGCGACAATAATAGTGGTGGCATCAATGACAATAAAGATGGTGATTATTTGGTTGCTAATAATTGTGGCGTTAGGGTGAGGGTGAGTTGGTGCTTATGATAATGGTGGCGGTCGTGGTGGTGGAATAATAGTGGAGACGATGATGGTGCAAATGAAAGGGTAGTGGTGATGGTGGTGATAGTCACTACAACAAAATACACATTTGGTGGCCAGAACAAATCTAATCGCAAAAACTAAACATTTTGGCAACTATTTTTTTTTTAGTCGCAAAAGGTTCACTTTTTAGCTACTATTTTATTTTTGTTGATATATATTGTTTTTTGGAGACGATTTTTTTTTTTGTCACTAAATATATAGTAATAGGCGACTAAAAAAAAATTAGTCGCCAAAAGTCTATATTTTGTGCTGCTAATTTTAGGTTTAGTCGCCGTATACAGTTATTTGCTGACGAAAAGGTATTTTAGTTGCCAAATAATATGGACAATTTTACACCTTTTGGTGACTAAACAATTTAGTAGCCGTATATTTAATTTTTGCCGACGAAAAAAAAAAAATAGTAGCCAAATGATACTTTTGGCTATCAATATATTAGTCACTATTACTTAATCTTTGGCTGCAAAAATATTTAGTCGTTATTTATTATTATTTGGCGACAAAAAAATCTTTTAGTCGCTACAGGTTGAATATTTTTTTTTTAGAGGGTTTTAAATTATTTTTGGCACTTGATATATATACACTCTATGTTCTGTCTCTCACACACACACGATATACACTATTTTTTCTCACACTTTTCGCTCTATGTTTTTGGCGACTAAACAATTGGTAGCAAAAAATAGAGTAAATATTTTTAGCAACTAAATAGTTAGTAGCTAAAAAAAGAATTAAATGAAAACAAATCTTTTGGCGACTAAAAATTTAATAGCTATAACAAATAAGACTTTAGGCGACTAATGATTTAGTAGCCCAAAAAAAAAAAGAAAAGAAAAACACTTTTTGCAACTAAACTATTAGTAATAGTAGCCACAGTAGAAAATATTGTACCTTAGGCGACTAAAATTTTAGTGGCTAAACAATTTAAGTTTTGGCGATACAAAATACTAGTTGCTGAAAAAAGCTTTTGGCGACTAAACTATTAGTAGCCAAAAGAGCAAATATTATACCTTAGGTGACAAAAATATTAGTAGCTAAACAATTTAAGTTTTGGCGACAAAAAATATTAGTCGCTGAAAATGTCATGTTAAATTTAATTGAAATCTTTTGACGACTAAACTATTAGTCACCAATTGTATGCTTAATCTTTTTTAGTCGCCAATTACTTCCCTTGACAATCTTTAAATGACAAAGCTAGCGACCAAAAAAATTAGTCGGCAAAAAGTTTTGACGACCAAAATTTGATTTTTGACAACTAAAAATTTAGTCGTTAAAAGTGTCTTTTGTTGTAGTGAGTGGAGTAAAGTAAAAGTGGTGACAATGTGGTGATGATAACATAACTGGGGTGATAGCAGTACAATTTAACGGTTGCATTACATAAACATAAGCAATTAAAAGTTTAGTATCCAACATTAAAAATATCACTTAAAATTCGAGTTATCTCTTTTTATGTAACATACTTCTTTTAAAAAGAAATACTTAAATTGTAATTATCAAACATATTTAATTTTGACTATTGAGATTTGCCTTGGTGTATTATTTTCTCAAGCATTCTATAACCATGCAATAGTTGGAAAAATTGATTAGGTTCACTAATTTTGCACATTATTTCAAATGTGTGCAAAGAAACAAATTAGTCAATGTTATTATCCAAGTTGAAAACATCTTACATGGGGAAGAAATTCTGAAAAAGGGAAGACAAAATCGTTAAAGCATTGGTTGAGAATTGAGCAAGAAATACTTAATAAATAAAAATATATAATAATAATTAGCTTGAAAAAGCCAAATTTATATTGTGATGCGTGTCTTTTTGATAAATTTCTATTTATTTATTCTCTTAATGCATGTGTGTGTGAGGGGGTTTTTAGCTGGTAAATCTCGTGAAGTACACGTAATCTACAAACACCATACATCAACCCACCCACTAACCAGTTTTGTTTAAAAATTTTTTTAAAAAAACCCACCCACTAGTGAAGAGCATTAGTACATACACTTTTCTTGGCATTCCCCCTTTTAATTGTTCGATTCATTTGTCTACTCCAAAAATTATTATTTTTTTTTATAGGATTTTTATATAAATTTTTTTTGAGTTACACAAAAAGAAGATTTTTATCTATAATGTAATTATGTTATGACTATTTCACCTATTTGTAATTTGTTCATTTTTAAGTTAACAGTGACATTTTTGAAATTAAAATATTTTTTTTTATATTTCTGTTTAAGATGCTATAGATTTCCAACTATGGGAGCTGAATACACTAACAGAATTTGTCTCCACACCAACATACCACAACATATAAGAATTTTAGTAAATAAAACTTCTTCGTACCTAAAAGTGAATTTTGTTTCAAAAAATTTTAGAAGACCAATTCTTGTCGTCATGAAAAGGCCATTTCAGAAAGTCAAAAAATGATCTTTAGCAATGATTTAAAAAAAGAAGCTAATAAAATGTATATTCGGGGCAAAACAATTTCTTGCCAAAAGGTTTTCATTTTGATATCAAAATTTTGTTCTAAAATGATAGTAATTCATTATTGAATATCTAATTTTGATACTAAAAATACAACAATCACACTTTTTGACCACTAAAATATTTCAATCTAAAAAGTAAATTTGTCATTAAATTTTTATCTCTAAAATTTTATTTATTATAGTGATACAAAAAGTTCAGGCTTGGCCTTGAGGTAAGACGAGGAAGGCCGCCACCTCTAGCCCTGAATTCTGTCTAAAAAAATAGGGCGTCAAAATAATGTCGATGTTAAGTTATGTTTGGTTTATTGAAAATGAAGTTGAATGGAATAATCATTCTATCACAATATTTATTCTCACGTTTAATTTACTAAACAATATTACAATGAAATTGTCATTCACCATTGTGAGAGAATAGTCAGTCTATACAAACACTAAGGAATAACTAATACATTTAATTCAATTTCATTTTAATAAACCAAACACTACATTATAGTATTAGTAGTTTAAAAATGAAGGCTTATAATTTTTTAATTGGATTTAATATTTTCAATGAATTCCATGGGTAAAAAAATAATAATTTTAGTGTTTATATATACAACAAATTTGTGTAGGTACAAGCAAAAAATAAGAATATATATATATATTTTAAAGAGTGCTGCTATTAGCACTCTATAAATTATTTTGGTCCCCCCAATTTTTAACTTTTTTTTTAATTACAATAATAACCTTAAATAAAATTACTACAAAGGACATTATTAATTTTGGGACACTCTATCTCATAATTAAACCTACACACCTACTACATCATGAATTAGGATTTATGAGAGCACTCACCTCTACCACCACCCATCCATCTTTCCTAAATCCCACTTTCAAAACCTACTCACCCTCAAAACTTTGAAAACCTTTTGGCGGCAATGTTCCGACGGTAACGGTGATAATCATTTGATTAATTACATTTTCCCGGCAATAACAATGAGTGAAATTTTTTTTAGCAACCACAATTCCATAAGACAAAAGGAGTACAATAATAAAAGTTTAGAGAATGTTCATAGATTTGATGTTTTTAGTTTAGAGGAGATTCGCCTTGTAAGGGTAAGTTTCTTGAAAAAAATAACAAATAATAAAATCTGTTCATCATTTTTTCGGGAGTTCATTAGGATTCAAAGACACAAGTCCGAACATTGTTTATTTGTTCGGGAATTGATAACCGAACATTATTCATAGGTTCGGACCTATTTTATTGAGAAAACTAAACCAATTATTATAATTTTTTTCTGCAAAAGAAGAAATTATGTGTATATATATATAGAGATAGAGAGAGAGAGTATACTAACTGTAACAATGGTGGATGAGGCAGCAAAGACAGTAATCACATTGTCTCTTCTTCTTCTTCTTTGTGGGCTTTGTTAGGATTTTTTTAAAGGTGAAATTTTTTTGAGGTGTGGAGGCTGTGTATTTAATAGGTAAAATGTTTTCCCAAAAATAATTTTAATATTATTTGAGAAGAAAAAAATAAATTTTAAAAATTTTAAAATTTATAAATGAGAGTATAACACTGCTCATTTTAAAATTAGCCCCCCCCCCCCCCCCAAAAAAAAAAAAAGAAAGTCAGGGCCACCCTGAATAATTTAAAAAAAATTTGTATCCTCCACCTAAATACATGTCTTCTTTTTTTTGGGGATTAGGATCATCTGTCTTCATTTTCTCCACCGTGATTTTTCTGTGGTAATCCAACCACTCATATTTCAAATTAAATCAAAATAGTATCATTTTAAAGTGTTTAATTTTTTTAGGATAAATTACACTTACCTTTCCTGAGATTTTTGACAATTACATAGACCTTTCCTATAGTTTCAATAATTACAAAAATTTACTTTACTTTTAAAACTATTATTAAAATTTTCTCACCGCGATATATAATGATATCATGTACTATGAAAAAATTTAAAAATTGCCCTTATATATTCAAATAATAAATTTCACTCACCTTCCTTGAGGTTTTACAAAAAAATTAATAAAGACCTATACATTATTTTAATAATGTTGAACAAAATTATTAAATTTTATACGATGTTTAAAAAAATTATAAATTGTTAAGACAAGCATATATATATATAGAAGAATAACCAAACATTACCTTATCTAACCCAAAAAAAAAAAAAAGCTAACAAATTGATCACAATCAAACCTTATACTAAACTAAATACAATCTTTTATTTGAAAATTACAAAACAAAATACAAAAGATGTCAAATTTTATTTTTTAAAAAGACCACCAATTTTATGACTACCTATTTTAAGAAATTAGAGTTTGAATAAAAATTTAAAAATATATTTGATTTTTTTTTTGGGAATGAAAAATGCCTATTTGGAGAAAATATCCCTCTGTTTTTATTTTCTTTATTTTATTTCTTTCATTCTTCTTTCTATTTATTCTCTCATTCATTTTTTCATAATGTCAATGCAACTAATAGCAACACCACATAATTTATTATTATTATTATTTGTTTTCTTCTCTATGCTATTTCTTCTAATTTTTTCATCATTTTTTCTCTTTCATCAATGTTACCATCACCTAATACCATAGCAACCTACGAAATATGAATTTTTCTTTTATTTTGTAAACATATTTGTGTACTAAATTTTTTTAAAAGAAAAATGAACAGAATAAAATTTCATATTTATAATAAAAAAGTTGACTTATAAAAATTACCAAATGCTAACTCATAAATATATTAAATAAATTATCATTTTTATTTTTTCACAATCCTATATTATTCTCAAATTTTAATTTTCATCATTGAGTCTTTCAATTTTCAATCAATGGATATTAAAAGCAATGAGTCAATATTTCTCACCTTAATAATAAAATTTTTAAAAATATACATAAAAGTGAAAAAATATCTAATCACGTTACAATAAATTAAAATTAGTTGATAGGAATGAAAGATAAAGAAATTATTTAAGAATAATAAACTCCTTATATTTGTCATTTCATACTTGTAATTAAAATCGAATTTTACTTGAAGAAATAAATTATTTGAAAATAATTTGTTATTTATTACATCTAAAATCTATATCTCCATCTTTGTTTCTTTCATTTAAATTATTTTTAATAAATTAAATTTCAAAATTAATTCAAACAAGAAACGTGTATATTCTTTCTTAATTTCATTAATGGTTGAATTTTTTTTTAAACTTATAAAAGTTTCAAAACCTAGAGCCGAAAAAAAATATAAAGTCAAGGAAATATCAAAAAAAAAAAAATTGTGAGAAATAAAACGTTAATTTAATATATAGGTAAATTACACTTAAAGGGTATTATGGTCATTTGCACAACCAAGTTAACATTGTTTGGACTAAATTAACGGGAGGAGAAAATCTTGACAATGTTAGAAAAGTAAGGAAGGTTTATATAATTATTGAACTACAGAGGATGCCTATGTAATTGTCAAAAATCTCAAACTTTAAAAAAAAAAAAATAATAATTACCATTTTATTTCAATTTTAAACATCAACGGTTATACTATGCCCTTTTTTTTTTTTGAACTAGGAGAAAAGGACGCTTCGTGGAGGCATTATAACATTTGTAGGCCCTGATCCCGGAGTAGCTAGTTGATGGCCAGAGTTAACCCAACTTATAGGAAGGGACCTACCACCAGGGTAACAATAGACCTCACCAACTTCTTACAACAAGTGGCAGAGCCACAATCAGAGTATAGCATATTTGTCTTACGAAATTTGTGTCTCTAGAATTCAAGCCCTACTCTTCCATATGAAAGGCTGGTGCGTTATCCACGCTACGACAATAGACCTCATCCGCTCCCAACAATAAGAGGCAAAATCACGATCAAAATATAACATATTTATCTTATGAAATTTGTGTCCTTAGAATTTAAGTGGTGTTTTGAAAAGTTGGTAAAAAATTGATTTTTTTAACTTTTTTGATAAAAAACTGAATTCTTTTAGATAAAAAAAATTGACTTTGTAACTTAAAAAAATTAAAAAATCAAAAAACTTGACTTTTTTTGGTGCATTTCCAAAAGGCGCCTAAATCCTACTCTTTCACATAAAAGGCTAGTGCGTTATCCACGCTACCATGATCCCCATGCCGTCATTATCATGATTTGTCATTTTATTATTATTATTATTTTTACATTACTCAAATTGTCAGTGTCACTTTCTTTTGATAGATATTTATGACTAGAGAGAGGTGTGAGTACACGTTTTAGCGGACTTCGCTAAAATAAATCTTCTATAAACATTTCTATCAAATTAATTAAAATTTTGTTATATTTTGATTCAAAATTTATTTTTTTAATTGTTATTTTGGCTATATATTTTTGTAAATACACTCTTCAACAAACTTTATTATTTCTCTATCACTTTAATTTAGAATTATATTTTACAAACTCAACACAATTAATTTTAAAATATTAAAAATAATATTTTTTTAATGATTGACTAGCCAAAATCAGCAATTACTTTGTTAAGTCGAAACCACCAATATTAAAATAACTAATTTGATTGGAGTGTTTAGCATAACTTATATAAGTGTACTTATTTAGATAAGTGTATTTATTTGTGTCACATCATCTCTCTATTTTTTTATACATATTTTTATAAAAATAAAAAAATATATTTATTTAAATCATCCTAAATACCCCCTTAGTTTAATGAAATTAAAATCTATTGATTTACTCACTATTTTAACTAAAAACAAAAATAACTAACTTGATTCTCCAACACTATATATGTGAACAAACGTGCTACTGATTTTGACAATTATTTATTTATTTATTTACTTAATTTGATTCTGATTGTTAATTGATTTGTAATAACTAAATCATTTCCAATCAAAAAGGTACAAATATGGAAAAAATAAATAAATAAGTTAAAAATTAAAAAAGGAAAAGGATGAGCTAGTTAATTTAAGGAAAATTTGCGTGTAGATTCTAATAAGTGAATTTATTGTCCAATATGTCCTATGATAATTAATGATATTTTTTATTAAACACTATTAAAAACCGTCACTAATTGTTAATTTTCAGCAACAGTTTAAAAATTTTGTCATAAAAAATGTCACTAATAATAAGTTTTAACGACACTTTAAAAAAATCGTCACAAAAAGTCACTAATTTTTCACTTTTAGCGACAGTTTAAAAATTCATCACAGAAAAAAGTTACTAATTATAAGTTTCAGCGATAATTTTTAAAAAACGTGACAAAAAAAGTAACTAATTATCAATTTTTTAGCGACATATGCAAAAAATGTTACAAAAAATTACTTTTAACAACGATTTTACTGACTTATTTTCAATAGGACTTTAATAAGAATTAAATTTAACTATTAAAACCTATTGATAATAAACCCTTAATTTAAAGTGAAATGTTCAAATAGTTGTACCTTTTGGGGAGGGTTTTGTTAACTAACTTAAGAACAATTATCGAACACAAAACCTTGTTTGATGAGAGTTAAATTGACTAAATAGGTCTAAAATAAATAAATAAATAAATATATAAGATAAAATGTCACATTCAAATCATAATTATTTCATTTTTTCTCTCATAATCATCACATCCAAGCAAAATAAAAAAATTAAAAGTTTTTCCAAACGGAGCTAATTTAGACTCCATTTGGGAACCAAAGAAAAAAGCTGTGTATTGCAACTTGGGCCAAAAAAGTTAAAATGTTTTTTTTGCCATCAAACCATTTGGGAAGGTAGCTAAAAATTACCTGTAAAATTATAATTATACCCTCCATAATGTTTAAATGAGCAACATGGGTGGAAGTGATTATTTTCTAAAATGTGCGAGGATATTTTGGTTGTTTGATTATGATGTGACAGTATAAATAAATATTAAGTTAAAAATCCAAAAAATAACTTTTTATCAATTTTCTAAATGACTTGAAAAAGTTAAAAAACTTAATTAAAAGTCAAAAGTTAATTTTTAACTATTTTTCTAAAACACCCCTTAACCAATCAAATTAGTTAAAAAGTCCGACTAATTTTTCCCAAACGATGGTTTTAAGTTATACTAACGGTATTCTTTTGTTAAAAAAAAAAAAAAAACTGTTTGTACACATGCACGGGACCCATTTCTGGACTCATTTGAATAATAAATATTTAAAAAGTCAAAAAAAAAAAAATTAAAAATTAAAATGTTTTCCACTCATATAAAAAGGTTAAAGATTCATTTATATATATTATTTTATACACGTCTTTTTTTATATAAAAAAAGTTATTTATAAATATATAAATTTTTTTATTTTATATTTTCATAAAAAGATCAAAAAATTACTAAAAATAGCACTTCCAAAACCAAACCATATCTAATTGAAAGAAGTTACTACTAAAATTGAAAATAAGTGCCAAAGGAGGTGGAGCAAAAAATGAACAAATAGGTTGGTTGAAGATGTGAGTTAACTTTTTAATTTTTTAGTTATTTTAACTAAAAAAATTTATTTGGAATGAATTTTTTTATTTTTTCAATTTTTGTGAGAGAAAAAATAAAATGATTATGTGTTTAGATGTGACATTTTATCTTATTGACTTTTTAACTTATTTTGTTTTTTGGATTATTTTAGTCCCGTAACCTCATGCCAAACGAGTGCATAATCTTGAGATGAAATAGGGTGTTTGGAAAGGAACTTTTTTGATTTTTTGGACTAAAATAACATAGAAAGATAATATAAGCTAAAATAGTTGATAAGACAAAATATCATATCAAATCCATAATCATTTCACTTTTTCTCTCACAAATATCGCATTAAACTATAAAAAAAAATTAACCATTTTTCCAAACACAACTATTTTAGTCTACTTAGCCTCCGTTTGGCAAGAACTTTTTTGGGTTTTTTTGGCTATTTTAGCCACAAAAGACAAAATAGGCTTTTTTAGCCATAAAAAACAAAACATCACATCTAACCCATAATCATTACACTCCTCTCTCACAAAAAAAGTCAAAAAAGCCAAAAAGCCAAAAAGCCAAAAAGCCCTTCCCAAACCAAACTTTTAAGCCCAGGCTAAAAAAGCCAAAAAGCCAAAAAGCCAACCCACTTCCCAAACGGAGGCTAAGCCTTTGTTTGGGATGTAGGTTGGTGTTTTGGTTTTTTCGCTTTTTGGTTATTTTAGCCTGGGGCTAGCCTCATTTGGGATGAGCTTTTTGACCTTTTTGACTTTTATTAGTGACAAAATGAAATGATTATGATTTGGATATGACATTTTGTCTTATTTAACTAAAAAATCTATTTTATTTTTTTGTGACTAAATAGCCCCAACCCAACCCAACCCAACCCAACCCAAACCAAACCTTCATGCCAAACAAACCCTAAAATAGCCAAAAACTAAAATAGTCAATTTCCCAAACAAGGCCTTTGGGAAGGAATATTTGGAATAAAATAATCAAAAAAAAAAAAAAAACTATCTTTTCAAAAGCAATTTTTTTAACAGTTGTGATTTGTGGCACTAATTTTTTGAGCACTAATGGCACTAATTTCTATATCAGGTAAAAAAAAAAAAAAAAAAACAAAGTTACCAAAACAGGAAATTAGTGCCATTAGTGCCAGCAGTTTTAGAGCCACAAATCATTTTTCTTTTTTTAATCAGACTTAAATAGTCAATGAAGATAAAATAGATTAAATTACTAATTATCTTCCCAAATATAATTTTTTTAATTAAACTAAAATAGTCAATAAAGATAAATAAGTTAGCCTTTGTTTGGGATGTGGGTTGACTTTTTGAATTTTTGGTTATTTTAGCCTGGGGGCTAAAAAGTCTGGTTTGAGATAAACTTTTTGGCTTTTTTGACTTTTGTTAGAGAAAAAAATGAAATGATTATGGTTTAGATATGATATTTTGTCTTATTAACTTTTTAGCCCATTTTCGTTTTTTTTGTGGCTAAAATAGCTCCAACCCAAACCAAACCTTCATGCCAAACGAACCCTTAAAATGATCAATAAAATAAAATGTCATATTCAACCTATAATTATTTTGCCTTTTTTTTTTCATACAACTATCAAGTTAATTACAAAAAAAAAAAAAAAACTAAATATCTTCCCAAACAATTTTTTTTAATCAGACTAAAATAGTCAATAAAGATAAAATAGATTAAATTACTAACTATCTTCTCAAACATAATTTTTTTAATCAGACTAAAATAGTTAATAAGGATAAAATATGTTAAAATGATCAACAAGACAAGATATTACATTCAATTCATAATCGTTTTATTTTTTCTTCTACAACTATCAAATTAATTAAAAAAATATCAATCTTTTTAAACACAATTTTTTAATCAAATTAAAATAATTAAAAAAATAAATAAAATAACTAACTTTCTAAACGAGGGCATAATAAGATGGACATCTGAAATACACCATACAATGGATTTGCCTAGGGATGATTTAGAAAGTTGGTTAAAAGTTAAAATTTTAACTTTTTTTTTAATTTTGTTATTTTTTTGTGTGTAAAAAATGTGAGAAATAATATAATTTAAAATAAATTAAAAACTAAACATTAACTTTTTTTTTTTGGTTAATTCCCAAATGGCCCCTTAATTGCTTTATCAGACACACCACAACAACCATCAAGAAAAAGCCAACACAAAATTGGCTTACAGCTTTGAAGGAACGTTACAAAAGAGTATACACCTCACTCCCCACTAACCCCGGGTGCCGACCCATCACAGCTGATATCACTCCAGCCATCCCCACCGTCCACGTGGTTCACTGCATTAAATACGCTTCTCCACTTTTTTCTGGCTAGTAGGAACTGTAATGCACACTTGCATTTACTCTTCGCACGTGTTTGCCACGATATAAACACTTAAAAATCCATATATGTGGGATAAATTATAATTTCCACTCCTCATTTTACATCAAATTTAATTTTTAATCGTAATAATTAATTTTTATATTTTTAGTCAAATTATAATATAATAATTTCGTTAATTTAGTGTTAAATTTCTTAACGGAAAATATCAGGCGCCTCTCAAGGCAAAACTGTAAATTTATTTTTCTATGTACTACTTTTTCTATATAATTTTTTTTGATATATTCCTCTATCTATTAGTTTTTCTAAAAAGAAAATTCTAAGCATACATAAAATTTGAACAAAAAAATTGATAAGAATTATATGATAATGTCATTATTGTAAATAAATAAATCTTCAGTGATATTTTGTTTTGAAATGAAAGGTTCACAATGAGTCGGGAAATTCTATTTCCACACATCACATCCTCTTTGTGTACATCAATTCTCAAAGCACACACTTAATAAATTTGAAATCTCATTTTTTACTCAATACACAACTTATTATACCAAAAATGCCCTCATCTCATTCCTTCTTCACACCACCATTACCACCAGTCTCTGCCACCTCCAATCGTCCCAACTGCCACAATTCCTATCTTGCACTGGTGGTGGCGATAATGAGCGAGGCAGATTAGGAGTTGGGGCCCCGTGGTGGTAGAGGATGATGAAGATGAGTCCTAGAGAGAGAAAGCTAGAGAGAGAAAGAGTGGGGGGTTTGCTAGTTGTAGTCACATTAAACAAATGATAGAACAACATCAATTCATGACTTCAACCAGATACAAAATATTTGAAACAACATATTGAATTGGAAGCAACATTTGATCATTTCAAGAAATTATGATTTCTAAGCAGAAGCACTAACATTTATGATTTACAGATCAAGAATTTTTTGCTAAATAGTTCCAATGCTTCTAAAACCTCCAAAAGGCTTCTCAAACTTAGATGTTCTTCCTGGAAACCATATGCCGCATAAATTATTTTCTATTTGAGCAATTAAAGGAGAACTTTTTCTTGTATATTTTCCACTTCATACATGAGAAGAAAGAGAGTGAGTGCGATCTGCCTAAGAAGAAAGAGAGTGACGGCGATGGTGGAGATCGAAGGAGGAAAAGTCGGAGAGGAGCAACGGTCGATGGAAGCCATGAGAATGGCGGCCGGCGGTGATTAAAGCCCTTGCCGCCTCTGATGGAGAGAGAGAGAGAGAGAGAGAGAGAGAGAGAGAGAGAGAGAGTGAATTAGATCTAGAAAGAAAGAGAGGAGGTTTGAAAGAGATAGAGAGAGATAGACGCACGTGATTTAATATATGGGTATTTTGGTATTTTTATTTTAGGAGAAAAATGTAATGTAAAAATAATTCATTAAGTGTGTGGACTAAGATAATATGATGTGTGGAAATAGAATTCCCAATGAGTCACATCAATATGTGTAAATTTTTTATTTGTATAACACTACTCTTTCTAAAACATCAGTACCAATCACTCTTTTGTAATAAATTTAGGAAAAATACAACACAAAGAGAGAATATTATTAAAAATATATAAAAGAAATTAAAAAGCCAAAAAAAAAAAAAACATTTTTGTCCATAAAAATGACTCATGTGATAGTCACATGATAATTTTCAGTAAGAAATTTAATACCGATCTAAAGGAAACAAAGTATATAGACTTAACCATTATAATTAAAAACTAAAAAAAAATAAAGTGAGACTTACAAAGGTGAGGCTAATGATGTTATCGTTTAGAATCGCCAAAAAAAAAAAAAAAAAATTCCGCCCGCAGTTCCTATACTTTAGTTATTTTGGTTCTTGTATTTTAAATTGTTTGATTTTAATTCTGAATTTATAATTTTATCTTAATTTGATAAAATAATTGTTAATATTTTTATAAAAAAATACGTAAATAAATGGCATGCGTCATATTTTTGAGATAAAAGTATAAACTTGTTTAACTCAGTAGATTAATTTCAACCAACTCAATTTTCATTTTCAATCAAAAACTTTAACAACTTTGCGCTGGTATGGGAAGTTAGATTGGGTTTTTTTTGGCTAAAATAGCCACAAAAAAAGAAAATAGGTTTTTTTGGCTAATGAGACAAAACATCACATCTAATCCATAATCATTAAATTCTTTTTCTCATAAAAGTCAAAAAAGTCAAAAAATCCATCTTAAAGAAGCCAAAAAGTCCATCTCAAACAAGGTTTTTTTAATCCAAGTTAAAATAGTTAAAAAGTTAAAAAATCAATCCACTTCTCAAACAAATCAATTATATCAAGTTAATACAAAATCTAAATCTAAAAATTAAAATTAAATCAATTGAAAATATACAAATCAATATAATATAAATAACAAAATGTATAAACTATTAATATGATACATTTTCTTCTACGTTTTTCAACATTAAAGACAACCAAGCATTTTCTTAATAAAAAGTGGAAAGAAACAAAATGTAATCAAAACACATAAATCGAATAGAGAACTAAATACAATCCACTAACATAAATCGTTTTATGTGTTTGTACTTATTTTTTTATTTAAATGGAATTTAGCCTACACATATGGCAAAGTGCATGAGTATAGTGGAGTGAAGCGTAGGGTGTGACGTGCACAAGCCATGCAAAGTGAAGAAGGTGCGAGGGACGTCCACGAGTACAATCTCGCACGTGCCAACCGATGAACTTACACGTGCGAGCAGTGACGTGGGGAAAGAGCAGTGACGTGGGGAAATAGCACCACATCAGAGACCCCAGGTCTCCTAATTACAATAAATACCACCCCCTCTCTCTTCTTTCAACCACACAACTCTCCCCATTCACCTCTCTCTCTCTCTAACTCTTTCAAGAGCTCCCCAACTGACTCGCGCTCTCTCTCTCTCTCTCTCTCTCTCTACCCACATACACATATATATATTCATTGTGTGTTGGTTTTTTTCATTTTCAATTGAATTCCAGACAAGCAAGCGAGAAGACGAAGCTGTTCTCGATCTTCTTGCTTGTTCTTGCTCTCTCAAGAACTATACATATACACATACATAGATATAGATATAGCTATATATATATAGAGAGAGAGAGATTTGGCATTGTGGGTGGAGGGAGATGGGGAAGATAGCGAATACTATACATGGGTTGAAACCGGCGATGATGATGGCGGTGGTTCAGGCTGCATTGGCAGGAGTCAATGTATTCTACAAACTGGCTTCGAGTATTGGAATGAGCATGAGCGTCTTGATTGCCTATCGCTTTGTCTTTGCTGCTGTCTTCATTGTCCCTATCGCTCTCCTCCTTGAAAGGTCATCTATATACGCTTCTGGGTTTTAATCTTTTTTTTTTTTTTTAAATTTTATTTTTATAATGGGTTTTGATCATTTGAATATATATATATATATATATATGTATATGTATACATGTTTGTTTTTCTTTTTATTTTAGAAAATATAGAAATTTGTTTTGTTTTGTTCCTTTACTGTTGGTTGTATTATTTCATGAATCTGCAAGAGAAATGAAGAAAAAAAAAAAACTTATACACATTATATACACATACATATATGTATTGTTGTAATATTGTGTTTTTGACATGTGAGTTAATTTGTAATTACAGGAAAAGTAGACCAAAGTTAACATGGAAAGTGGCGTGCCAAGCTTTTCTTTGTGGGTTACTTGGGTAAGTTGCATATACATATATATATATATATGCTTGACTATATATATAGAGAAATATTATTTTTATAAATTATTTTAGAAAAATGATAGATAAACCTATTTTCTAAACTCATTTTCTAGATTTATGTGTAGTTGATATAATTAGTTGATGATTCGAAAATATATGAGAGAATGTGTTACTTTTAATATCTTAATTAGGGATGTAATCGGTTCGGGACGGTCGGTGTTTAGGTGAAATTTTGCACCGAACCGATAATGTCGGTTTTATTATATTGAAAACTAATACAGACCAAATTTTTTATCAAACCGCATCAAACCGCACCGATTCAATCGGTTCGGTTCCATGCGGTTTAATCGGTTTAAATGCTTTCAAAATTAAGTCATTTCTTAAATTTATAGTATAATAAATAATTTATATAAAAATATTAAATTAGCCATTTGTACACAATTTTAATCATATCTAATCTAACCATTCACAAAAATACAAATAAAAAATTAATAAATACTAAGGCTTGAAGCTTTTAGTGAATTAGAATTAGAAACAAAATATAATTTCAGAATCAAAGTCTTGACATCAAAATAAAACCAAAACTTAAAACAATCATCCCATAAGTCTAAACCACAAGTCTATCAAATAGAGTCAAAATATTCATTATATATTTAATATATATTATATGTAAATATATTCGGTCGGTTTCGGTGTAAATCGGTGTATAGTATACCAAAACCGGCACTGAACCGAAAACTAAAAACAATTAATTTCCAAAACCGAACAGACCGATTCATATTAAAACACCGACCAAATATGACCGGTTCGATCCGGTTCGATCGGTTTAGTCGATTTTTTCGGTTTTTCTTACATCCCTAATCTTAATTGATTGTCATTGAGAAAATTGAGTCTAATTTTTGATTTTGAATAGCAATGCTCATTTTTTTGTTATAGTATTTACTAAATTAATATGATAGTGATATTTTTATGATTATTTATTATTTTAAAGAATATTATGTTTTAAAACGATAAGTTCAAATACAATCAATATGAGTTGTGTATATTTTTGTTTTTTATATAACTAACTCATTTATATTTTTTTTTTATCAGCAACTTACTCATTTATATATATACAATAATGCTACACTTTTTGTATGTTATCCAGTGTTGACACATTCATGATCTCATAAACCCTCCATTAGTATACGGTTGTGAATATATCACACAAGAAGATATCTTAATAGTCCTTTTTTTTTTTTTTCAACCAAATCCTAAATTTTTTTTCTCTTTACGTTAAGGTTATAATTTGATGAGAAACAGCGAAAATTGATAAGAAATAGAATTTTCTTATATTGCCTACTTCATTTTTACTAAATATCTAACTAAGGCTTTGTTTGACAATTATGGTTGAGACTAAAAAATCACAAAAATAAAATAAGTTAAATAAATCAATAAGACAAAATGCCACCTCGAAACTATAATCATTTCATTTTTTTTTATAAAAGTAAAAAAAAAAAAAAAAAAGCTTAAAAAGCCAAATCCAAACGAATTTTTTAGTCTCAAACTACAAAAGTCCAAACTCAAACTAAAAAAGTTCTAGCCAAACCACAACTAAAAATGATGAAATGTATTAAAAATAAACTGATTAATTATAAAAGAAAATTAATTTTTCACCTTTTATACCAAACGGACCATAAATATAATACAAAGAGATCATAAATATAATATTATTATGCATATATATGGGGCACTTTGGGAAGCCCCTTAAAAGTCATCTTTTGATTTTTAATTCATTTTGGATTACATTATCTTTCATATTTTTTATTTAAAAAAAGATAAAAAATTAACATTTAATCAATTTCTCAAAGCAACCATCTGAATAGATTTATATGGAGCAAGAAAGGCTGTATATATAGGAGGTGTGGAAGATGAACAACCAGTCACGCGCTATATATGAGTGCATACCTACCTACCAAGTTATATCACTTCACTATATTCTCCCCCAATAGTCTCTATGTTTGGGAAGTTGAGTTTGAGGGTTTTTTTTGACTAAAATAGTTACAAAAAATAAAATAAATTTTTTAATCTAATAAGATAAAATATCACATTTAATTCATAATCATTACATTTTTTCTTTCATAGAAAAGTCAAAAAAGTCAAAAGTCCTTCCAAAACTAGACTTTTTAGCACAGATTAAAATAGCTAAAAAAGCTAAAAAGTTAACCCACTTTCTAAACAAAGCTATACAATCAACTTAATCCGTGGATTGTCCCTAGTGGTTTGTAGGTGTATTCTCCTTGTAATTGTTCATTGAACGATTTTTGAAATTAGGTCATAAGAAATTAATTTCACGTAAATTTTTCAGTTTCGACTTATGACTTTTTTCCTAGTGCTTTGTAGGTGTATTCTCCATGTAATTGTTCATTGAACGATTTTTGAAATTAGGTTATAAAAAATTAATTTCACGTGAATTTTTCAATTTCGACTTATGACTTATTTCTTATTAGACTGAAAATAATGGAGCTGTCCGTGAACTAGTCGGAACAAGACATGCTGACCGCTGAAAAAGAAATAAAAATATTGAAAAAACTGACAGCCATATGTTCTGCTATACGTGACACGTATTTTTATTTATTTATTTATTTGTTTATAGTTTGGTTTAGATTACAGTAATCTGTCTGTGTAGTTGTTCTACCTTACAAAAACTACCGTCCGTCTCTTCCTCTCTCTCTCTCTCTCTCTCTCTCTCTATTAATGTGGGTCACAGGTGATCGTTGACTTAAACACACAAAGGTCATAACTGCTATGTCATCTTTTTTGCCTACTCAAGCTCCACACTTTACAATTGTCACTTTCACTAATGTTGTGTTTAGTTAGGGGATTTGAGAAGAAATTTAAAAGGAGAAATGAAAAAAATAGGTAAGATTTAAGGAAGAATTTAGAAAGAGAAATGAAAAAAATGATGAAATATGAATAAAACATACTTATATTTCACCTAATTTCACACACCTTTTCTATTTCCCTTTTTAAATCCCTCCCAAATCCTCCAACCAAACACAGCGTAAGGCTTGGTTTGACATGTTTAAAAAAAGTCAAAAAATTAAAAAGTCACTATCTTATTTAAGTCACATCATTTTATTTAAGTCACATCACCTCTCTAACACATCACTTAAAACTAAACCCATATTTTATAAAAAGTTAAAAAGTGCACTTATTTAGATCATCCCAAACAACCCATGTCAATTTCCAGAAAAAATATATGTAATTCTTTGCAATAATATTTATACAATAATTAAGGATGATAAATTTTGAAATTAAAATTATTATTAAAAGATTATTGTAAAAAAAAAAAAAGGAAAAAGAATGTTTATAAGTGCTTTGTTTTAAACTGAAAGCTTCCTATTGAGTTGCATAATTATCTACAAATATATTTTTGTTATGAATTTTTTATTTATATACTTGTTATTTTGTTAATATTTGATTGTTATATATAATTTTCAATTGCAGAGGATCAATGGCACAAAATCTATACGCACAGAGTTTGGTTTTGACATCAGCGACTTTTGCTGCTGCTATGGCCAATCTCATCCCTGCCTTCACCTTCATTTTGGCCATCTCTTTCGGGTACTTCCCTCTCCCTCTCTCTCTCTCTCTCTCTCACAAATATATAGCTAATTGATTTCTTGAATTAAACTAACTTTGTGTGTAGTAATAAAAAAATCTTATAGTAATAACATATGAAATAAAAAATTTAAATAGAATTTATGTAATAATATAGTTCAATGTGTATTTTTTATTTTAAAAGAAAACATTCAAGAAGGTTATTTTTATTTATAAAATTAGCATTGTCATATTATTTTTATATATTTTCTAGATGAATAGGGTTTTTTTATTTTTTATTTTTTATTTTTTATTTTTTAAATCTAATGGGAAATCATTATATATATGGAAAAATATCAATTCGGTAATATTTTCAAAAAATAATTACAAATCAATAATAAACTTTATAAATTAAAATTTTAGCTTTTTTCTATAAATTTGTAATTAGTTTTTTTAAAAATTTATTTATAAATTCTATTGAATTTTAATTTTCCATATATATATATGAATAATGTTTGGTAGCTCGAGGATTTTCCCCCCCGAATAATGTTTGGGCATTAGGTTTTTTTTTTTTTTTTTTTTCTTCCATTTTCGATCTGAAACAGATCTGAGAAGAAGAGGGGAAGAGGGAGAGAGAGAGAGAGAGAAGAAGAGGGGAAGAGGAGCAGCTGGTGGTCGTCGCAGCTCCCTGCCGTCGTCGCTTCGCCGCCAGCTCGTCGCAGCAGCAGCTCCAGCTCTAGCTCTGGCTGGCGTCTCTGCCTCCGGCCCCGCCTCCTCCTCCCCTGTTATTAGGGCCCCCTCCAGTCCTCCTCCTCCTCCTCCTTCCTCCTCCTCCTCTCCTCTTCTCTCCTCTCCTCTCCTTCTTCCACCTGATTTCTGCTTCTGAAAAAAAAAAAAACAAAAAAACAAAACGGCAACGTTTTTGATTAGGGGGATTTGAGCTACGTAGCTTTCGAGTTACGTAGCATGACTGTATATATATATATATATATTCTTTTTAGATAAATAAAACACAAATAGAATTGCATGATAGCTATTTGATATTGAGGTATCTGGGTACAGGATGGAGAGGCTAGGATTGGGTACAATGACAGGCAAGGCGAAAGTGGTAGGGACATTGATGTGCATAGGTGGGGCTATGTTGCTCACGTTCTACAAAGGGGCAGAACTCAACCTCTGGTCAACTAACGTTGACCTTCTCCATCACAAGCATGGACACGTGGCAACACCACACCCACATGATGGTAATCACGTGTTGGGAGCTTTACTGATTGTATCGTGTTGTTTCTCTAGTGCAATGGGATTGATTGTTCAGGTGATCTTGCAACAACAATTAATAAAAATAAATAAATAATGATAACAATAATAATAAATAATTAATATTTACTTAAATGATCTCGACTAATGTTATTTATTCTCAATGTGTCCTGTTTATTGGGCCAGACTAAGATGATCCGGAACTACCCTTGTGTGTACTCCAGCACTGCTCTGATGATCACGATGGGAGCAATCCAAGCTGTTGGATTTGCACTTTGCATGAATAGAGACTGGAGTGCATGGAAGTTGGGATGGAACCTCAGACTGCTAGTTGTTTCTTACTCGGTACGTATCGTTGTACTAGAAGCACACATGTATGCATAGAAATGAAAGACGATTATAATCGTCATTTAGGAACAAATTTTTTTCGTGTGACTATAATTGGAAAGAAGAAGAAAAATGATTACTTTACCAAATAAGTTATATGTGTGGTTTATATACTACAAGAATAGATATAAGTATCTTTAAATTATTATGAAAGAGATTGATTACGTCATTATCTATGTATATATATATAAGTCTACAAACATAGAAAATGGTCATAGTAATATATAGAATGTATGTGTACAAAAGATGAAAAAGATTTTTTTTTATTCACCCATTAAAAAAAGATTTTTCAAAAAGTTGATGCTTCTAACAAATCTTGCAAAATCTTTTTCATTCCTACATGTTATGTGTCCAATTCTCGAATTATTTTTTGTGTTTATCATACGATTATTTATATTTCAGATACAAGATCTATGGTTGGCTTATAATAATATGTTAAATTGTTAATCACTAATGTATCTAAAAGCTTAAATTGTTAGATGCGCTAGTATTAAACAATTTAACACGTGTAATTACAAAAATTCTCTGAAATGATTGGATTACGTTTAGACGTGGGTGTAAATCTAAATTATGAATTTCAATTCATTTGTAAGATGTGTTTGGCTTTCTTGCATTGTAGGGGATTGTGGCTTCTGGAGTAACATTTACACTCATGGCTTGGTGTGTACAAATGAGGGGTCCACTATTTGTATCAGTTTTTAGTCCTCTGATGCTTGTTCTTGTGGCAATAGCTGGCTCATTGCTATTGGACGAGAAGCTACACTTGGGAAGGTATATATAACATATATACATAATGATATGATATTATTAACAACCGTAACTAGCTAATACTATTAAAATCAAGTTAATAATCATGGATCTTATCTCCTTTGTCATATAAATAATTTTTTTTCTTGATATATATGGACATACATTGCTTCATTTTTTGTTTTGTTTGACCTATTTTTATTTTATTTTATTTGCATATAATAATAGCGTGATAGGAGCTGGGGTGATAGTGTGCGGATTATACATGGTTTTGTGGGGAAAAGGTAAAGAGTTGAAGAGAATGACACAACTGATGCCATCAAAGAGCTCCAAAGAATCGGAATGTATCGATATCATTGTCACTTCTTTGACAGAAAACAACAATGAAAGTAGCAACGACATTGTAGCAGTTATTCCAAGCAGTCCTTCGATTATTTACAATGATGCTTTAGACATTGATATACTAGAAATGAACAAGAAAGAAGAACAGGAAGATAAAAGTTCAGAGGTGAATGTGAATGTGTAAACATAGGAGCATGGTAATTATTAATGTAGTATTATAGTAAAGTTTGTAGGAAATTTTAGTGTAAACTGTCACCCCCAACCGCCCATAAATTTGGGCATTTTTGGTAGGGTTGGTGGTTTTGTTTGTAATAGTGTTCTTTTATTTCTTTGAACTAGTAAGTGTTTTATATTTTCAGAAATGAAATTCATAATATATATATATAATATAAAGGATGATAACTTTCTAGTTTATAATGAGTTTTGTAAGAAGCAATGGTGGATCATCAGTTAAAAGAATTTTTTTTAAGAATTATTGCTATTCAGGTTTAAAAATTAAATCTATTTTCCAAATTCAGTAATGTGTCACTGAATCTAAAAAATAGACTTATATACCATTTTTTATTTTTTAATGTGTTGTTATTGCACATGTTAGGAAATTTAAAAATAATATGCATTATGCATGAAAATGCTGCAATAATTTTTTATTTTTTAAATTTTTTTTAACATGTACTTTAATAATACACTTCAACATTCTTAATCAAAAGTCTGTGAAAATGACTCCACACAATTTAGCCTATATTTATACATTAATTTACATGCATTGGGTGCATTTGATCGAAGTAATTAAAGAGAAGAATAGGGGACTCAGATTTTGTTCTCTAAAAAGAAAGAATAATAATAATGCATTAATTAGTGTATCAATTAATGATGTGTCATAATTTAAGAGATTTTTGATATTTGTAATTTATATATTATGTGTGGTCAATAATAATGTCATAATTAGTATTGACACATTAGTTAGTACATGAATTGGTGCATGTAGAACTACCGAAAAAGAAATAATTAGTCACTTGTTTATATTTTCATTTTTTTTTTCACCATCTAAGGTCCTGTTTGTTTTGGGAAATAGAGGTGAGATTGAGATTGAGATGAAGGTGAGACCCACTATATATTATGTTTGTTTTGGGAGATGGAGAGGGGATTCATAATCCCAATGGATTAGGATGGGCCTTAGGCCCTGTTTGTTTTCAGAGGTAGAATGGAGGGGATTGATAGTGAGGGGATTAAGTAAAATTGTGTTTGTTTTGATGATAGTTGTTAGTGTAGAAATTGTTAAATAATTTTTATATAAAATAAATATAAAATAATAAAACAAATAAAAAAATACAAAAACATTAAACATTAATGTTCTAAAAAAAATGCCCAACATGTAAAAAATTTAAAAAAAATAAAAATAAAATAAAAAATTTCCAGAAAAAAATAAAACAAATAAAATAATGATTTTTACTTAACAAAAAATACAAAAAATTAAACATTAATGTTAAAAAAAAAATGCCCGACATGTAAAAAATAAAATAAAAAATAAAGAAAAATAAAAATTTTCTAGTCTGCCAGACTATTTTTCTAATACCAAGTCTTGGTGGCCCATCTGAATCCCCTTGGGGAAGCCCATCATAATCCGGAGCTCACTATCAATCCCCTCCCCATCTCTCAAAACAAACACACTATTAGTGGGTCCCACTTCACTACCAATTTCAATCCCTTCTCTAATTCTCTAAACAAACGGGGCCTTGGTGTTGGGATTGAGATGAAGGAGGTAGAGATGATATTAGGAAATTAGTCCCATGGGATTAGGTTTTTTATTTTTTATTTTTTTATTTACATGTTGGGCATTTTTTTTAACATTAATTAATGTTTAATATTTCTGTATTTTTTATTAAGAAAAAATCATAATTTTATTTGTTTTAATATTTTATATTTTTTTATAGGGTAATAATTTAACAATCTCTATATTAACAATTACCATCAAAACAAATATAATTTTACTTAATCTCTTCACTATTAATTTTTTTCATTTTATCTTTGAAAACAAACGAAACTTAAGGGTCAAATCATGTTTTTAAAATATATTTAAAAAAAAAAAAATCACCTGGACTCACTTTACTATCTCTCAATCCTTGTGGTGACCAATATTTTTCACTTTAGCCTTCGTCAGGTAAGAAGGGTTTGGTTGAGTTTGAGCTTATTTTACTTACAAAAAAATAAAATAAGTTTTTTAATTTAATAAGATAAAATATTATATCTAATTCATAATTATTATATATTTTTTTTTATAAAAAGTCAAAAAAATCAAAAAGTCATTTCCAAACAAGACATTTTAGTCTCAGATTAAAATAATTAAAAAGTCAAAAAGTCTCCCTATTTTTCAAATAAACCCTTAGAGTCGGTTCGACTTAATTACTAAACAAATATAAATGACTTAAATTCATTTATTTAATAAATAATTTAAATTTAAATAAATTTTGAATTAGTCGAAATCATTGGATATATTTTACACGTACTAGCTTGGACTTGAGTAGACATTTTCTCACCTGAAATAAACAACTGTTTTTTTTTTTTTTTGGATAAATTACAAATACATTCTTTAAGTTTTACTTAAATTACAAATTATCCCATGTAATTTTAGAAATTACATTATGTTCCTTAAGGTTTCTAATTTCATAACAAATAGATCATTTTCTGAATAAATCATCAAGTTAATTAATAGTTTTTAATAGTGTTAAAATTTTATTTCAATTAATAATTCAGATAATTTTATTATTGTGTAAGTGAATAGTTAGAAATTTCACTTTTTTAATTAATTCTGTTAAATAAAAAAAATCTGACGGGGAGATATTTATAATTTTTCAAACCACAAGAAGCAATTCGTATTTTAAGCAAAACTCAAGATGTATTTGTAATTTACTTTTTTTTTTTTTTTTAATTTTAAAATAATACTTGATCTCAAGTCCAAAAGTAGGAGCCAAAATTTGCTTAAGAGTGAGATATCTTATAAATAAAAATTAATTAATTAATTCTCTTGCTTTCTCTAATGCACATGGACTAAATCATTAAAGTAAACGACATATAATATTTTAGACATTTTATACATATTATATTGAGTTTGATGGCTAAAATATAATTCTTTTGTCTGTTTTATTTAACAGAAATAGACGAATAGTTTAAATTAAAAATAAATCAAAAGATTAAGATTTAAATTGATAAAATTTAAAACTTATAATTTATTATATTGAACAACACAATACATTTTTCATTGATTTCAAAACTTTTAATTTTTTTTAATCTATTTGTAAAATACTTTTCATCTCAATCTCAATATTAAACCATGCCTAGGAACACTTATAAACATTTGCATGCCTAGGAACACTTATAAACATTTGCATGTATCTTAGTTATTACATGATATCAGTATACTAAATTTTATATTCATATTTATGAAGTTACTATAAATTTTTGTTAATTAAAAATAAAAAAATAAAATAAAAAAAAGAAGAGAGAAAAAGATGAAAGTGCCCACATGGTTTCAAGGAATTTCAACATGTTAATTATGTACGTTAAGATTATGCTGTATCTCGACTTCGTTTGGCTTTTTAACTTTTTAATTATTTTAGTTTGGGTTTAAAAGTCTCGTTTGGATTGAGTTTTTATAATTTTTTTGACTTTTATAAAAAAAATGAAATGATCATTATTTGATTGCAATATTTTGTCTTATTAATTTTTTAACTTATTTTATCTTTTTACGACTTTTAACGTGTTAGCCTCCCAACCCAACATGTCAAACGTGGGCTTAAATCATAAATTTGGATAAAAATTTAAAATAAAGAAAAAAGAAAAGAAAAATATGAGAGAAATAGGAAAAAAAAAAAAGTTTTGTATTTCGTTTAATTTTTTATTTATTTAAATTACAGCTTAAATCCACTTTGTTTGGGATGTTTGGTTTGAGTATGACTTATTTTTTTGACTTTTTTGTAAATTACGAAAAGACATGTAAAAAAGTAAAAAAAGTAATGCGACAGAAATAAGTCAATAAACAACTTATTTGGATACTCTCCAAAACAAGCCAAAAAATGTTAAAATAGTTAATAAAACAAAATGTTATACTATATACATTAATCAATCACTTTTTTATTTTACAACCATCTATTTAACTTTAAAAAAAAAAACCCACAAATTATTCCAAACACACAAATTTTTTTTTATTTCATAAAATAATTAAAAAATTACTAAAATAACCAAGTTTGCTATAAACAAATTTGAATTTGGATGTTCAGTTTCAGTGTTTCTCGAGGTTGTCTTTGTGGGCTTGGGCTTGGGCCTTCAAAAATCATTGTGCCATATAAATTGGGCCTTCAAAAAAAGACCGATGTTTCCTTCAACAAATTCGGGAGCACCACAATCTCAATTGGTAGAGTTTAAAAAAAAAAAGTTTAAACAGGTAATACTGTCGTTAAATATACATAAAAAAAAAAAAATACAGTTTTGAAAGACTATTTCAACAATGGTTGGTCCTTTCAAGTTCTGAGAGTGACCTTTTTCCTTTTCTTAATTTGTCTAATGTATTATATGAAATTCAATTCCCATCAAATGAGAACTAAATTGAGTGTATTTAGGCCTCGGGACTTTCTTCTGGAACTGTGCACTTCCTATGAAACACTAAGGTGCAAAATTTAGTTTATATTCCATTTACATCTTTATTCACATCTTTCATTTTTTTTTAATTTCTTATCCAAATTTATCACCCAAACACAGCGTACGATCATGAGAAAATATTAGAGGAATGTAGTTGAGAAAATATTGGAGCAATGTTGAGCTAAAATTATCATTGTGGTTGTAGCAAATCTACATTTTGCGACAGTTGTGGCCAAGGCTCTCTATGTCATGCCCGGTAAAGTTGCTTATGTAGGGATTGTTTTCTTCATTAATTTTTTCGAAATTTGAATGCAAATGTTCAGTAATAAGAAAAGCATTAAAATTATCCATATTGGAATCCATGATTGGCTGTTTTAGAATTAGTGTATCTCTGCATTAGTGTTACACATGGTAGACAAGGTAAAATTTATAATATCTGATTCTATTATACATGAGTTTTTTTCTGCAGATTTGGGAACATGTACCTGAAGCAAAACAAAATCGAAACTGGATTTGCCCTGTCTGCCATGAAATTTGCTACTGCAATTAAAGACATGAAGACAACAAGAGAGTTGATGAGTTTAAAGGTAATGGAAGGAAACAAATTTCTAGAGAACAAACATGGTGCTAGCGATATGGCATCAGCAAGTAGGCAATACCAAAATGTCCTATATTTAGTTTTTCATCAGCACAAATTCAAGTCTCACATTTTGTTGCCAGTTTAGCAAAATTGTTAAAATGTTGCAAAACAATCTTGCAAAACTTTCAGTTTAAGTTATCATTTGGTAATTCTACAATGCAAAAACATGTAGGATATGGCTTTAATGATTGAGTGAGTTCATTTGATCTAATGCATTATGTACAATGTTCTCCAAATAATCTTTCTTTAGCTTTGATTGGTCCATTATATAAAAAATATTGCAACAGAAAGAACAAAAAAAGACAACTAAATACAATGACAGGACTTAAAGTGCGACCCTCACTTTCTAAAATCATCACTACCGATCACTCTCTTTTTAATAGATTTAGGAAAAATACAACACAAAGAGAAAATATTATTAAAAATATATAGAAGAAATTAAAAAGCAAAGAAAATTGCTTTTTTGTTCTAAAGATGATTCATGTGATGGTCACATGATAGATTTTATTAAAACATTTAATACTAATCTAAAAGAAGGGTCAAATTATAAACTTGACAAAAAATATATGAAATTAACTATTATAATTAAAAAAAATAAAGGAACAAAGTGAGATTTAATATAAAGGCCATGCTAATGATAGCACATTGAGTTATCATTAAATACAAAATGACAAAAAAAAAAAAAAAATTAAAATCTTAATGTAATTTTACATATAGAAATATATTCTAAACTAACTAGGCCTAATTGGTTACCATGACTCTCTTAAAGGTTTAATCTCATGGAGGAGCTTATGTGTTCAACTATCCCTAAAAGGGGAGAGTTGAATTAGGAGCAATGTTTTGAAAATCAGAACGGACGGCTAGTCTGACAGATTTATCCGGTTCAGATATACCCTCTAAGCCGTCCAAGCTTCAGAACCGGCCTATTTTAGTTGAATCATATGAACTTGCCATTGAACCGGTAAACAACCAACAACCAACAACCAACGAAAATTTAAAAATATATATTAAAAAAATAAAAATAAAAATAAAAATAAAAATATATATGCTATCACTGTAATTTCCATAAATGATTTTGACTAATGCCATTTATTCTGAATGTGTCCTAGTTGTTGGGCCAGGCTAAGATGAAAGGTAAATAGTTGTGTCCGAATGTGTCATTTATTTCGAATTTATCTGAATGTGTCACTTATATATGGTTTTGGTTTTGTGGGAAAAAGGTAAATAGTTGAAGAGAATTCAACTGATGCCATCAAAGAGCTCTAAAGAATCGAAATGTATCAATATCATTGTTACTACTTTGATAGAAAATAGTAGTAACAACATCATAGCAATTATTCTAAGCAGTCCTTCGATTCTGTAGAATAATGCTTTAGACCTTGACATTCCAGAAATGAACAAGAAAGAAGAAGAGGAAGAAAAAGTTTAGAGGTGAATGTGAATGTGTAAACATAGGAGTATAGTAGTTATTAGTGTAGTATAATAGAAAAGTTTGTAGGAAAGTTTTTAGTGTAAATTGTCACCCCCTATGACCCATAAATTAGGGCATTTTTGGCATGGTTGGTGGTATGCATATATGCAACTCACTTGGTGGTTATGTTGTGTTTGTAATGGTGTCCTTTAATTTCTTTGTACTGATAAGTTTTCTATATTTTCATAAATGAAATTCATAATATATAAAATATAAAGAATGACAATTTTTTTAGTTTATAGTGGTGTCTAGCCATATGACTATTTGTGGGGACATATTTTTTGAGTGCCAACACGTGACCAAGGTGACGCCGAAGTGTCAGCCAAGGTGCCACGTGTCCTTGTCAGGACGCCGAGGTGATCTCGGATAGGCCGAGGTTATCTCCGAAGATATCGGAGTCCGGGATAAGCGGATAAAGGATAAGAGTCCTGGATTGAATGGGACTTCAGTTTGGGTAATGATAAGACTCTTAGGGAGTTTATCCCAATCTTACTGGGAGTCCAAGATTAGCAATAATCCTAAGTCCAATGGAGCTAGGCTTCTATTGGGACTAGGTTTGTGTTGGCTATAAAAGAGAGGCATCCTCATGGGTCTAAGGTACGCAATTTATATTCTGAATAGTAAGTAAAGCATTTTTGCTATCTTTGAGAGATAACTGACTTGATCGTCGGAGTGCCCCCGGGTGGACGAACTACCGCCGGAATCTCTTCTTTCTGTTGCAGGTCGTTCAGACTTAATCTATTCTGTCGGTACTCTCCAGCTGAGTGCTAATTTGGCAGTGTGGTTGGAAATTTACACACACATTATTAATTTCATAATTAACAACTGATTTTCAACGATCAAACACAACCAACAAAAAAAAGATATATGTATATATATATTCTATACATAGCAATATATATATGTATATATTTTCTATGTATATTCTATATTTTTTTTAACAGCTAACAATTGATTTTCACCGATAAAACACAACACAACCAATAAAAAAAAGATATATAGAATATATTCTCTAGTAATATTTATTCTATACATTTTTTTTTTGCATTTCAATATTTTTTTTCTACATTTTTTAACGTTAAACACAATCAACATATATATATATATATTCTATGTATAGAATTGTGTGTGTCAATTTCTGACCACAATGCCAACTCGGTATTCAGCTGAAGAGCACTGGTAGAATAGATGGCGCCTGATTGACCTGCAACAGAAAGAAGAGATTCCGGCGGTGGTTCGTCCACCTGGGGGCACTCCAATGATCAAGTCAGTTATCTCTCAAAGATAGATCAAGTGCTTAATTCACTGTTCAGAATATAAATTGCGTACCTTAGACCCATGGGGTGCCTCTCTTTTATAGCCAACACAAACTTAGTCCCAATAGAAGCCTAGCTTCAATGGACTTCAATTCAGTGCTTATCCTGGACTCTCTAATAGATAACGATAAACTCCCTAAGAGCTTTATCCTTATCCAGGTTGAAGTCCTTTCTCATTCTAGGACTCTTGTCCCTTATCCGCTTATTCCAGAATCCGATATCTTCGGAGATAACCTCGGCCTGGCCGAGATCACCTCAGCGTTACGATCAAGACACGTTGCACCTTGGCTGACACGTCGGCGTCATCTTGGCCATGTGTTGGTACTCAGAAAATATATCTCCACAACTGCCCCCTAGGTTCTATTACCTCGGCATCCTGAGGTGATGGAACCTATATCGTTCATGTCGGCTATCTTACTGTATCATAATTTTACCGAGGTCATAATACATCGGCTTCTCACAACCAGGTCCTGTAGTCTGTCTCATCAAGGCTTCAGAATTTTTAACCAAGTTTATTCAAGTTTATTTAGCCGAGATTTTCCTATCAGCCGATGTCATTGCTTCATTAAACCAAGAACTCCAAGAGTTTTATCATGCATATGAGCTGTCACGCAAATAGATCATTCGTTTCTGCCACGCGTTTGTCCCCTATTGGACTGTACTCGATACGCGCTTGTAAGTCGTCTTGCGCCAGCGTGCGCCGTCTGACCAATACGTCGTTCTAGGCTCATTGATGGTGTTTTGCCGCCATTCTTCGCGTTTTGATCAAAAATCAATTTCTCTCTCTCCGTCTCTTCACTTTTGCATCCTCGTTCTCAAGCTTTCAACTCTCTCTGTCTTCAAAATACACCATTGTTTCCAGATTTTCAAGCTCTGTAACAGCTTTCATTCCTCTCCTCTAGTGAAGCTTTTGCTGTCCTTTTCTGATTGTAACTGTCTCCTGACTCTGTCGTCTTCAACACCAGCTTCACTCCTCAGGTAAGCTTCTGTTCTCTCCTGGTTTTCAGTTTTTGAGAAAGCTTTACCTAATTATTCGTTTGCCATTGCTGTTCTGCTCAAGTTCTTGATTTATAAATCACGGATCTGAGCATATTTATTTTACGATTTTGCTTTTGCCCAATTCGTGTCTTGAATATTCACATACTGCTCACAAATTTGTTCACTTTTGTCACTGTTCTTGGCTTTGCACCCTTGTACACACTTCATCACAATGTTCTTTATAGTTCAACACTGTTATTGATTCTGAAACACGTTCTTTGTTTTCTGTTTTCTGTGTCTTTTCCAGATTTGTGCCTTCAATCTTTGTTTCCATAGATCTAGGTTTGGGATTTGCTTGTAGAACCCACAAACCTTAGGAAAAATCAAAACAAGTTCCCCTTAGAATCCTCACAAATTCTGACCATAGTGCATTTTTTAGGTTTTAGCCGAGGTCTCTAAAAACCTTTACAAAACATCTTCCTGAAATCCAACTTCTGAAATTTAAGCCGATGTCATAGGTATGTGGAAGCATAGGGTAGATACCCCGACCAAATTAGAGCACTTCAGGCTGGAGTTTGACATTCCGGCCGACGTTCATTTGAGGTTGGCCGGGGAAAATGACTCCATCATGCCCGATGTAAACTTCATGCCTTTCCCTGTTGTTGCCTTCATTGAGTGTGGACTCAGGTTTCTGCTAGACATCTTTTTTTCGAGAAGTCCTCCATTATTACAAGCTTAACCCGATACAGTTAACCATTAACTCATACAGAGTCATTAACGGTATCATAGCCTTAGCACGCCGAGAAAATGCTAGGGTGACCTTAGCCGACATCCAATATTGCTACACCATGTGTGGCCTCAAATTAGAAAAAGGCTATGTCTATTACTTTAAACCGAGGTCTACTAAATACAAACTGGTTGCCGACCTTCCAGACTCCAACAAGGGAGCCGGAGATGATTACTTCATTGTCTTGGGCAACTGGGAGTTTGCTCTAGATGACGACCTTTACCTGTACCCTCTCAGCCGAACAGTATTTGTAGAGGGTAATGGTAAGAGCCAAGTGCTATTTTTTTCAAGCTTTTAATACTTCTTTCTTTCCATATGCTTTAACATCTATTCTTCTTGCAGCTCTTCCTCAACCACCGAAAGATTTCCGCCAGTCCTTCTTTCCCAGCAAGGACTTGAAGAAGCTATTGGATTTGCCTGTCCAACAGCGGAGAGCTCCTTTACTGCTCAATTTTATCCCGACCTACAAGTCAGTGCTTCCCGACGTCTCAAGGAAGTAGAAAAGCAAGTCTCTTCCTTCCGCCACAACTCCACCAACAGTTTCTTCAAGTCGGCCGGATCAGGGGTCAACCTCAAATCCAGCAGAACAACCATCTACCTCGGCTCCACAGCTGATCCTGCCATCTCAACACCGTCGACAACGCCGAACAGTTTTCGCCGCTAAGATGGACCGCCAGAAAGCAGTTGCTAAGGACCTTTTGGCCAACATCCGGCTACTGGTGACGTTGAACCAGCACCATCTCAGCCAAAGCTGAAACAAAAAAGGATAAAGAAGGCTCAGCCAAAGGCAACGGTGACTCAGATTGATACTGAGGACACCTTGCCAATTTCCAAATTGGCTGAGAGTGATAAGGCCCTATCTGCCGCCGAGAAGAGGCCTGCCGAGACCCAATCATTCGAACCCACAAGATCAAAGAGACCGAGGTCGTCTTCTGCAACAGCTTCGGGCTCCATGAAGTCTGACTCCCCCTGGGCACCCCAAATCACTTTGTAGGACAGGCCAGTTAGAGCTGGTGATAGTGCCGACGATGTTAATGTCGGCGTCGCTCTTAGTACCCGCTTTGCTTCTTCCTAGCGATCTTGGCTGAAACGCCGAGATGAACGAGTATGAAAATTTTTCTCTGATGCTCCAGCGTTTTGTTTAAGTAAGTCTTCACACTTGGTAACTTTCTTTCTTTTTTATACTTAGAAAATTTTCTTAATAACTTCCGCTCTGTCCATTTTTCTTCAGGCAATCTAGCACGCCCACTCATTCTCAATGCAATCTTTTGAGACAAGGAAGGCATTGGCTGACAAGACTAGGGAGGCTACTAGTCTGCAGAAGACCAACAAAAACTTACAATAAAAAATGAAGACTTTGGCTGACTAGGCCGAGGCTGCTGTCAAAGCCAAGGATGACGCCGAAGAAAAAGCGGATGCCGCTGAGGCCATGAAGAAGGTTCTTGAGGTCGAAAAGAGAGAGGCCGAGGAAAAGATGACCCAGGCCCAGAAAGAATTTCAACATGCCTTGGCCATAAAAGAGGCCGAAATCAAGGCCATAGACGAGAAGGCATATGCTGAGGGGGTGGCCGATGTCACGGCGGACTACGAGAAATAGGTGAAGCAGGCATGCAACAAGGGTTTTACCGTTGGTTGGATGGCTCTCCTAAAAAGCTTGAGGTCCCTGAGGACTCCCCCCTCAGGAACACCGACGTCCTCGCCCTGCCATTCCCTCCAACTCCAAGCCAATCCGACGATGATTCTGAGTCTGAGGAGGAAACATTGGTGAGGAAGTCAAAGGAAGCTGCTGGGGCCAAGTCCCCTACTCCAAATGACCAAGTCCTGGACTTGACTAAGGATGAGGAGGGCGAGGAGGTTCCCAAAGATGCTACTCCTGAGAAGGCATCATCGGACGCGCCCGTAGTCGACAAGAGCCTCGACCAAACCCTTCAAGAGATAGATGCCGAGCTCGCGGCTGAGAAGATCGCCGAGATGTCTTCTCAGCAGTCTTCTGAACTCCAGACCCAACCTCCTCAAGACGCTGAAGAGTCTTAGTTTTGATGTTTTTCTTTTGCTTCTGGTATTTTGTACTTTTTTTTTCTTTGAAACAATGTAAGCTCTCCATGTGGCCGATGTGCCTCCCTTTGAATATAAATACAACTTTCTCTCCTGAATGTTTGTATCTTTATCTTCCCTTTACTGCTCTTGTATGTCTCTCATACTTGGAATATTTTACATATCTTCAATATACATCATAACTGTGTAATCTTCTCGGGGTGAAGTACCTCGGTTATACCCACCAACGGTTTACATCGGCAAGTACATAAGTACTTATTTTAATACAACCTTGGCCTTTACTTGTAAATTTTTTCACAAATTTCAACAAGTGTTTGACATGATCTCGATTTTAACTTCAACTTGTAAATTTTTCACAAATTTCAATAAGTGTTAAACATGATCTCGGTTTAACTTTAACTTGTAAATTTTTCACGAATTTCAACAAGTGTTAAACATAACATCAGTTTAACTTCAACTTGTAAATTTTTCACAAATTTACAAATGTTAAATTTTTCACAAATTTCAACAAGTGTTAAACATGATCTCAGTTTAACTTCAACTTGTAAATTTTTCACAAATTTCAACAAGTGTTAAACATAACCTCAGTTTAACTTCAACTTGTAAATTTTTTACAAATTTCAACAAGTGTTAAACATGATCTCGGTTTAACTTCAACTTGTAAATTTTTCACAAATTTCAAACAAGTGTTAAACATGATTTCGGTCTAACTTCAACTTGTAAATTTTTCACAAATTTCAACAAGTGTTAGACTGATTTTAGCTTGCATATTCTACCTTACCAGGAACCATTTTCCAACTTTCTGTCCCCTAATGTGAACTTAAGTTCCACTTTGGTTCTCATTATGCATGTATTCTAGAAACATTATCAACTATTTTATCAGTCACAAGTGTAAAAAATCAAGCTTTATTTATTACTTCGGCTAATAACAAAGAACAAGAAAATTTAATGATAAAAAAACTTAAGATTGCAAGTATTCAAGGGCCTTCACAACTCTTTGCCTTCATTATCTTCAAGCCGATATGCCCCATTGTCTAGTACCGAGATGATCCTATAGGGTCCCTCCCAATTTGAGCCAAGCTTGCCCTCTCTAGAATCCTTTTTGTTGCCGATAACTTTTCTCAAGACAAGGTCACCGATTTGAAACTCCCTTGGGTTGACCTTCTTAGTGTAAGCCCTGGCAAGCTGCTGTTGGTATGCCGCCAGCTGAATTGCAGCTCTCTCCCTTCTTTCTTCTAGCAAATCTAGATCTCGGGCTAATAATACATCATTAGTTCCGTTCTCTACTCCCTGGGTTCTGATCCCTGGGATGCTGACTTCAAGAGGAATAACTGCTCTGTGCCATAGGCCATAGCAAATGGGGATTCCCCAGTTGATCTTCTCGGCGTAGTTCGATATGCCCAGAGTACACTTGGTAGTTCATCTACCCACTTCCCCTTTGCTGCTTGCAGCCTCTTCTTAATCCCATCCAAGATGACTTTGTTGGATGCTTCTGCTTGTCCATTGCTTTGAGGAAAGCTTGGGGTTGAAAAATAATTCTTGATCTTGAATTTTGCACAGAAGTTCTTGATTAGCTTACTGTCAAATTGTGTTCGATTGTCGGCAACTATTGCCTTTGGAATC